>VZTE01001717.1:1111563-1172492 GCA_013397775.1 Eulacestoma nigropectus
TCCGGGGCTGCGGCAGCCCCGCCCGCCCCGCCGCAGCTGCGCGCCCGGCAGCACTGGCAACACCGCGGGGAGCGCGGGCCGAGCCGGCCCAGGAGTGTCCGCGGCGCCCCGGACCCTGCGGCTCCGTCAGGCCACCAAGTTCATCAAGCCCAATTTGCCCCTAGTGACAACAATTTTACAAATGGTCTCATTGATATCCTCAGGTTTGCATGGAATAATTAGGAGAGATCTTGCAAAACACATCAAGATCCAGTTTTACTGTTTAAAACTATCTGCAGTAGAAACGGCTGTTGAATGGATACTATGGAACATAAGACATAATTTCTAGAGATGCCCAGAACTAAGAACATGGGTTCCCTCTGCTCCATGCACACAATGCAAATGCATTGCACAGAGGAACCAGGGCTGTGACCTGCAGCTTTCCTGATGTGCCCACCTGTACAATTGGTCTCATGAAACACAGGAAGCTATGGCTAAATGGGAAAGGGTTTTTTAAATGCTCTGTCCTTGACTGAAGTCATGCCACATAGGGATAAGGCTGTAAAGGTATAGGGGTGAACAACACTAATTCTGAAACAAAGGCATAATTATCTTTTCGCCTCCTTAACAAAATGATCCATGATAGTTCATTTGATTCCATTTGCTACAGTACACATGAAAGTTGCACCATAAAGAAGCCCAAGGACAGTCACTTCACTTATTTTTAATTGTGCTATCCTGACTGCTTTTCTGCTGAAAGCCGAAACTATCCATCACTTCTACAGCAAGAACTCAGACAGCTGTCACCTGTTGCTATTTGGGACTCACTCTGACATTAGCCAATCCTTCAACATACCCATGGAACCTATCTCTAAGTGCCTATTCTACTGCTTTACTGAAACATCTGTGTAGTTCAAGACAAGCAAAAGCCATTAAGTAGACAGGTAGGTAACAGTCTGACCAGGACAGCAGTGATACCACTAGGAGGTCATCTAAAGAAGTGCAGTAAAGACCAGAGGTAACTTGGCAGAACCAAACTTAAAATGTATTTTAACTCAAGCAGACAAGCTCTTCCCAATGCCTCAGTTAGGGGTAGTCCTGTGTAGTGGAACATATCTGCCCTCTGACTGGAATGACTTGGTTAGAAGTAGAGCAGGTTCTCACATCTCGGCACAGGCACTTCCACATCAGGTGCTCCTTTGCCTGTTAGGGCCCATCTGTCTTCAGCTGTGGACTCTGCTAACTCCAGCCTTCATGTGAGGGCAATAACAAAAGGAGCAATTTCCCTAGAAAGAAGTGGTTGCATGTCCCATCTGCAATGTCACGTCCAATGCACAAATTAGAAGTATCAGAATTGTTCATGGTGTTACAGAAGACAGATTGAGAGGGGAGACACGACGTGTGGGAGTGTTGTTGGCTGACAAGGATGTAGGAAGGAAAAAGGGAGCAGCAACATCTGTGGATGATGTTTCTCCTTGGTTGCGAAGCTGTAATATCTGCCGCAGCAGGGCCTTTCCTTCTTCTCTGGTCTGAAATTAATTTGTAGAAAACAGAACAATACACCTATGAATGGATGGTTTCTGGGTCAAATTCAGTATGTAAGCAGTATAACTTAAAGTAGTTTGTCATTCTGTAAGCCTACAAGCTATAAAAGCCATTCTCAATTCTTTTTTCTTCTGCTCCTTAAAAATGTTAAGGTAAGTCACTTTTTTGGTTTTAGTCTTTCCTCCTTTTACTCCCGATTGGTGTGTTTCTTGGATATTTCAGAGAATGGAACCATCAACCACTGAAGCTGTCTAAATATTCCAGCAAAAGGTAGACTGGGAAAACTTCAAATAAGGTGAATTCAGGTTGTTGAGAGCTCCAGGCAACTTTGTCAAGGATAGGCCAAACACCCTGCACTCATGGTTAGTGTCTACCACTAGGCTGAAATTAAAAATCCCAAACTGCCCACTTACAGATATGTAACATCGCAGAGTATGGAGTTGCACACAAAACCCAAGTACTATTATATTCTCTGCACTGTCTACACACAGAAGATGAGAAAAAAGAAGTTTTACAAGTACCATCACTACACACTGTTTGGGAGTTTGTGACAATTCAAATGCCTCCTCACCACCAAGATTTTTAGCAGCCTTAAGACTGCCATGTGAAGCTTCAAATTCTTTTACTTAGTGAAACTGAACCGTATCTTATTGGTATTCACAATCTACACCCCATTCCATGACTTTTATCAACCATAATGAGCATGAGTGATCAGGTATACACAACAACCACCATTCACGATGTGACCTATATGGCAGACAGCCCTCATTCCTTCATTAAGGATTCCTTCTACTCTGAGGGGAGCCAAGATCAAGCTTGTAGATCCCTTAAGAAAGAAGCACCAAAGACTGCGCAGCTACTCACATCATTGAAGGCACAGCATTTCTGAGCACATGCTGAGGCTTCATCCCAAAGCTTACACTTGAAGTAGTACTGGGCCAGGTAACGGAATGCAGTGCTGACCTCCAGGTGCTCCACTACCTCCTGCAGTGAGTGGGGTAAAAAACATCATCTGTTAAGTGCCTTCCAAAGTAGTTCCACATGTTTACTTCTCCTTTTTTTCCCAAGATACCATCTTACCCCACAGGAATAGATATCCTGGATGTATTTGATGTAGCATTGAGCTGCCTGTTCAGATTCATTCAGCTGTTCATGCAACCTAGAAAAGAAGGAAAATGGGTCACTGGAACAAGACTGCACTGTTGAAGACCTTCTTGGCCCATGAGAAAGTACCTGCTCAACCTGACCTGGACTACAGCCAGGTCCTTTCCTTCAGAATTTGCAGGACATGCAACATGTACTACCCCTCGTGGAAAGAGATGATCCAGCTTGCATTCATGCTGACAGACAGGGAGGCAGTCAGATAGTGACTAGACAGCTAGAAGCAGGGACAACCAAAGCAGGGACCTTTGTTTATTCTGTTGCATTTTAAACCTTTTAACAGACCTTTGCCAATCCACTTACTCGCTACTTCCTTCAGTACTCCTTCTTCCGCTGCTACAGCCCAAATGTGTACAGCAGTTTCATTTTTCACTTGCCCTTTTTTCTCCCTCCACTTTTACCACTTTATATTACTTTATCCCCACCAAAAAAATGAGTGCTGATGCCACAGTATTCGCATTAGACCTTTTCCAATGTCACAGCCATATACCAGAGAGGAAAAATAAAATCAAACTACAATTTTGTACATCATCTACCGTCATGGGTTGTTTTTAAGTTGCAATACGACAAATACAACTGCTAGCACTGCCTGCTCAAATCACCTCAGGATTCGGAAGTCCTCTGCAACCCACATTATGCTATCGTTCTCTCTAGTTATCCTGATGGAAATAAAGATGAAGCTGGACACCAAAATTTGCAGTCACTACAGCCCTAAAGACATCAGCTCTTACAGAGCTCCAAAAGTTAGACTACCTAACAGCAATTTCACTTGTTTACATTCCATATTTTATCCTTAGGTATCAAAATGCGACTTGCATTTAACACAACCCTGACAGTTCAGTGAAGGTATATACTCACTTGGCGAGTTTCACAAGTGCCATTTTCTCCACATCTCCCACAGCATAAGCTCTCCAATAGCACTGTCAAGGAAGGAAAGTCAGTCAAGCATGCCACAAAAATCACTCTAGCTCGTGACTCCAGCATGCAAGTCAGAAACAACAAACTACAGGGTTTGTCAGCAAAAGGGGCATGTATCTGTAGACAACTCCCTATTTATCAGCTGCTCTAGTTATATTGCAGCAATACTCCCCCAATTGTAACTGCCGAAGAGTTTAGGCAGCACTAGCTACATGATTTTGCTGCAATTTCACCCAGTGTTCTGGGAGACACCTTAAGTCTTACACATCAGCTCTCACCTTTTTAGCTTCCACCAACTGATTGAGTTTCTCATAGCATTCTCCTAGAGCAACCAGCATACGAGAATCATTTGGTCTGTAAAAGAGCAATTCTTAAGGTAGTTTAATGGACTGCAGCTGATCTCAGGGTGAGAGGAAGCAGGGGGAGGTGGTCAAGAGAAAAAAATAATCTACACCTGGCAGTCTGTCATCCTTTTGCATAAAACATCACTCATACTACTCCTGACCAGTCATCCTCAACATTTAACTGACAAAGCCTTTCTTAACAGTTAACTAACACAACTAAAAGGATTTGGAACAGTGAGACTGCACACATCACAAAGCATCAATGTTTTTTTCCTTCCCCAACTTAGTTCTTGTATGTAAATTCCACAGCCAGTATCAACCATGCCAGAATGAAGACCAATAAACATGGCTCCATTCTCAACTCTACCTGAGCTGGTGGGCCCGTCTGTAGTAGTAGAGACAGTAAAATGGCATTTTGAGGATTTCATAGGTTTGTCCCAAGCCATACCATGCTCTGTAGTCCCTTTTGTTCACCTCTATTGCATGCCTGTCAAAGAAAAGGAGATGAACTAGACAGAAAGCGAGGATCAAAACCAAGACCAAGTCCAGCAAAACGCTAAGAAAAAATAGAAGATAACTGTTTCAGAAACAAACACTATTTTGTGCAGTACATGAGCAGTACCTATAAGCCTGGATAGCTGCAGATGTGTTCTTCATTTCCATATACTCATGTCCCATAAGTGTCCAGGCTCCTAGATAACGAGGATTCAGTTTCAAGGCCCTCTGGAAATAGAGTGCTGCTTTTTCATGCTGGGAACGCAAGCTATAATAATTTCCTAAAACAAAAGTCACAATATTTAAATAAATTTTAAAAATCCACAACCAACCAACAAAAACCCCAACACCAATAGAGAAATAGAAAAAAGGATGTAATGCGTATTATCTACTACCTCCTATATAAAGAGTCCTAATAAAGACAGAACTGATTCAAATCCTAAAATACCTATTTGCACTCTCTTCACCAGTGTTCTGGTAATCTTTTTCCAGCTGTACCAATCAATTTAGGATTCCATCCCCTTGGAAGGTCATGATCTAACAAATTAATTTCCTGCTCCTGATACACAATTATTTCCATTGAAGTTTGAAGACTATAAAGGGATTTTCAGGTACATGGGTCTCCTTTCTGCCGTAGTAGTACTACGGCAGCTCTTTCAGAGAGAAATGAGGGAAAAGGGTACTCTGACATTTAGCCTGCTTTTCGGGCTGCCTGAATCCACATTCACCAAGTGGTGATTTTGATTGCCTTGCTGGCTGATCACTTCTGGAAGTGTTTCCAAGATTCCCTCACACAGTCTAGACAGCAAAATAAGATGTAAAAATAACATGTAAAAGAACCAGCTCTCACCAATTACACAGCAGGTCTCAACACGGTACTTGTCTATCTCACAGAGATTATGAGCCAGGTAGCTCAACTCAGGCTTCATGCTCTAGTGGAACAAAAGATTGAAGTGATGAGAGAGAGAGCACATTATGTTTTGAAAGAAAACCTAAACAATTAGCAATGTATACGGTGCATCTCTTCCATGGAGTTGGGAAGCAGAAAGCCTGTATTCAGAGACACCAGGCTGCTTTGCCAGTGTTTAACATACCTCCAACAAACACCATCACTATGGACAGGCCACAGGAAGAGTGCTTACCCTTACATAGAGCAGGTTGGAGAAAGTGTCCATGTTTTCTATCCTGTAAGGATCTTGTTTCCTCAGCTCATTAAAGATGGATAAGGCTTTGTCAATATCTGAAGAAAGAACAGCAGATGGGACACCAACAACTATAAATGCCAAGTTTGCATTAAGAGGGTAATTCCTACTACTTAGTGTCACTGACCTCTTATATTGTGGTAGGCAACTGCAATCTGAGAGATGATGTAAGTGCTTTTGGAAAATCCTGCATCAATGAGACTCTGATACTTCTGCAGAGCTTCCTCTATCAGCTGCAGCTCTGTATAAATGTGTGCAAGAAAGAACTCTTTCATCCATGTATCTGGCAAGGACAGGAACTTCAACTAGCAAGAATCAAAGGAGAGGAGGAAGAGATGACAATCAGAAGTATTCTATGAGCTACGTGTGGCAAAGAATCCATTATCTTCCCTCCCATGACTTAGCAGATGGTCCTGAGGTAGGAGGCTTTCCTGCAGTCGCTTTCTTAAACCCATTTGGTCAATCAGGAAAGACATTTGTCTTCAAATCTGACATCACCTGGCTCTTGCTTCAGGCATTAAATTCAGAAGTCCTCTGAAAGACTGCACTTTCTTCCTATGTTTGAACATCAATATCGTACCACTAACTTCAATGAACTAAGTGACCAGACTCAAAATAATACAATAAAAAATGCACTTCCCTTTTTCACAAATTGGTAATGCTCTCTTCTGCGTCACTTGTACTGTTAAAATACTTCATCAGTCAGAATTCACTGAAGAATTCCAGGAGTGGACTCAAATTCCATGCAGAAAGTAAAATAATCTATTTTGGTTTTATATCTGAAATTTGTTTCTTTGGTACAATTCACCTCCTAGGTGGCTTTGTACATTATCATTTCAGTTTTGAAAGTAGTGATTCTATATATCCTTTCAAGCTATCAAAAGTGCTCAATAACTGAGGAACTAGAACCAGATTAAAAAAAATAAAAAAAGTGAAGTCTCTTAGGAGGATCTCCTTCATGTGACAAGGTGATAACCCTGGTGACAACTACTTCCAAAATACATGAATTAGAAATTTCTTAAACTACTTTGTGGATGAATGGTAACAAATTAGCTCTGCCTATATAAAGATTCTAAAGCTACAGCATGGCCAGCAGTTGAAGATAAAGAGGATTTAACAACATAATTTACAGTTTTGGTTTGCCTTGCCCGACAGTGGCTCACAGAATAAAGCAGTGGGCAACATCAATCTCGTGGCAACAGAAACACTGGTTACTGAATCAGGCTAAACTCTGAGATTTGTTACCACATCTCAGTATCTCCAAAGTTTTACCATCTCTTTATCTGTAATCAAGTTGCAAAGTTCCAGCCAGGCTCCCCAGTGCAAAGGCAGGACATGAGCAGCTTCAACAAACACATCTATTGCTTCTTTCACCAGGTCCAGCTTCCGCAGCACAACACCATATCTGTAAAAAAAAAGTAACAGGTTGACAAGAATCATTAAATTCTGCATATCCACACAAATATATAAAAAATACATGCAGACACTTACAGATAAAGGCCAAATCCATCCAGTTCCTGTGCCTTGTGTTTCTTGCTGAGCTCAACTCTCAGTTCTCGTAGAGCTTCATTTTTCACCTGTCCTTTTTCCAGAGGTCCTACGTGAAGAGAAAGTCACACAGCTAGCTTTCAATAAGGAGTCTCACCACAGCAATGCAAAGTCTAGGGTACATTCAGAATTATCACTGACATGACATGAAGGGCTTCCCAGCCTGTGTTTATTTTCCCCATTTTAAAGAAAATTGCTTAGTCTGGTCACCCAGTTTAAAAGAAGACCTAATAGATGAAAATCTGTAACCTGTAATTAAGCCAATGAATCAAAAGAGAATGAAAGAAATCATGTTACAGCACACTATTATCCAAAAAATAGAGGGAAAAGCCATAAACCCAAGATGAGTTACATGAAGAGGCAACAGCGGAAGCTTCATTATATTGTCATGTGTTTCTTGATACCAGAGACTTACCCAAACTATCAACTGTCTCATCATCCTTCTTCTTTTCTCCTGACTGTGGAAAAGAGAGGAAATCCAAGATTACATTACAACAGTATATTTCCTATGTTTGCTGCAGCATGTAAACTGAGTTTTCACAGACATCACAGTTCTGAAAAGAACAGCCCTATCTTTCTTATCCCCAACACAGAATTCGGACTTCAATGTGGTCATTAGGAACAGAATAAGCAAAAAAATAAGATATGCCAGGGAGGGGTAGGAGGCAGAGGAGTTCAGTGCTAGGAGGCAACTTTTTTCTACCTTACCAGATATCTGGAGTACATGTACAAGAAGTAAGCTTTCTGGCTCTTGCAACCCCGTAAAAAGTAGGCAGCCCTGTCATATTCCTTGAGATCGAAGTAAGATTTGGCCAACGTGTAGGCATCCAGATCACGAGCATCCTCCTGCAGGGACGCACAAGAGTTTTAAGATCCGAGAAGCTCTGACATACTTTAGGAAAATCATGGTTACAAACATATCAATGAAATTGCTCCAAAAGCTAAAAATGTAGTTTATTCATCTTCAAAGTTGGTTTGAGTACTATCAGAGAAGCTCCTCCACTCTGTCACATGATCCAATTCTGGAGTTATCAAATAATGAGTACAGACTATTTAGGAACATTTAAAATAAATGGTGAGATTCCAGAAACAAATTGTGGCAAGCTGCCAGAAGGCAAGACTTAGCTGTTCAATAAGTATTAAGGACCATAAACAAGACACCTGCTCAGGAATTCCATATAAAAGAATATTAATCTGCTAACATACAAGAGAACATTTCCTTGGTAAATGTAACTTGAAATGCATCTATGACATGTTACACTTCCATAATACACCAGCACCGGCACATACCTATGAGTTCTACTGTATTCCTACAGAGGTGGGGATGGAGACACAACTTGTTTCTCTTGTGTCCTAAGGAGCACAAGTTTAATGGCACAACACAACTCGTATTAAAATAAATTTTGACCTTCGTAAAGAGGAATAAAAATAACGTAGCATATGCTTGATTTCAAATGTGGCTTCCAGAGCGCCTCATTTAGGACACAGCAACAGATAATGCTGTCATCTGGGAAAGCACATTCAGCTCTGTCATCCCACTGAACACACTATGGAAAGGAAGTTCCCAGCATTGTGGCAAGATTGGCGCTCAGCGCAGACTCCCACCTGTGGGATTTGGGAGACTGCAATCGTGTATTTTCCTCCATAGTTAAGATTAAACAGCCCACCCCCAAGAGCTGCAGTGCCTTCTCCTAGAGCTCACAGCCACTTTCCCCGAAGCACAGCCTGGGCCCATACCTCAGTGAGCACGGGGGGAGGCGGCAGCTCGCTCAATGGCAGTGGCTCTAGGGCGAACGCAAGTTCAGCAGCCCTGAGGGAAAGAGAGTATTAGAATTATTGAATCATCAAGGTTGGAGGAGAACTGTAAGATCATCAAGTCCAACCGTCAGCCCAGCATTACCACTGTAATCCCTAAACCACATCACCTAGCGCCAGATGCAGTCACCTCTTAAGCACCTCCAGGGACTGTGACTCCACCACCTCCCCGGGAAACCTATTCCAGTGCCTGACGACTTGAACACTGAAAAAAAAAAAATTCTAGTATATTACTGAATCTCCCCTCTCTCAACTTAAGGCCATTTCCCCTGGTCCCCTCCCTGAAGGCACGGCAGAAGAGACCAGTCCCCACCTCACTGCAACCTCCTTTCAGGGAGTTGTAGAAAATGATGAGGTACTCGCGAGCCTCCTCTTTCCGAGACTAAAGGAACCTAGATCGGTCCCGTCCTCCCTCCAGGCACAGAACATGTTTGCCCAGGGTCTGCCGAACTGCGGCCCGGCCCGCTGTGCCCGGCCCCGCTCACCACTTCCCGCTGTGCTGCAGCCCGCGTTCGCGGCTCCGCTCCGCCACGCTGAGCAGCTGCTTCTTGATCTCCCGCAGATCCGAGAAGTCGCCGCCGCCCGCCGCCACCATTACCGCCGCCGCCATCGCGCCAGCCCGGCCAATCACAGCCCCACCCGCCGGCCTGGCCAATCATAACCCCGCGCACTGCGCGCCCGCCCGCCAGCCCGGCCAATCATAGCCCCGCGCACTGCGTTCTCCCGCCCCCATACGGACTCTTCTCCTTGCGCGAGGGGTTCCGTGACTAATCACAGGAGCGCGCCAGAGCCTTGCCGTCTGATTGGCCAGTTGTGGCGGGCACGCGCTGTCCCCGCGCGGGCGGGTCTCAGTGCGCGCTCCCGGTGCGGGGACGCGGGGCCGGTGCCGTTGAGCTATCGGGGCGTTCCGAGACCGAGAAACACCAGGCTTTCCTATTTCCCGTTTAGTTCTTAGCTGATAGGGGAAATACTCGTTATGTGCCACGCTGCCCTCAGGTTCTAGTCTTCAAGATCAGCTGATTGTTTCTTAAGGGGGTATTTCAATTTGCCTCTGTATTGATAGCACCTCCTCACTTAGTATAATTTCAAAATTTTTACTCACATACTGCTACTTCCTGTGCTAAAAATCATAATTTAAAAACATTAAGTAGAATCAATCGGTGTCTGATTCTAACAGTACAGAGATTTAAATACTCGTTTAGGGATGATTGTGCTCCACCACTTTTTAAGCTTTTCCGGAAAAGTAACAATATACCTGTGTGCTCATTCTAGAATCAGAATGTCAACTTTAATTATGACAGAAGTGAAGAAAGAACAGTGTGAAAATTCATTATGTATGTCATTTGCAAGTTACACTTTTTGATTTTTTCTTTTTCTGACGGTAAGGGCAATAAATATTTTGTAGCATGAAAGTGTCCTTCATAATCAGTTTTATTGCAGAAGTAACTTGAACCAGGGGACACAGTGTTTGAATTGGCAGCAAGTTAACTGGTCATGAAAGGAGTGTCACTGCTGAGCATGGTGTCATCATACTTGATTTGTTATTATTGTAAGAAAAGATTTTTGGTTTTTTGATGCGTTGTGAATGTCACTAATTCTTATACTGACTCCAGTATAGAGTCTAAGGCTACCATTGGCTTTCACTTTACTGATGATTACTATGAAAATTTCAAGGTTGTGACTGTATTGATCTGGAACCATTTCATCTGGAGCCATCTGCTGAAATTAAGGTTGTTCTACAAAGGTTTACAGAGATAGGAAAAGCCCAGTTTGTTGTTAAAGTGGGAAATGATGAATTATTTATAGTCTTCCATGGTCTTTCAAATAGATAAATCAAATTAGTCCATTATTAGAACTATAATTTTAGTATTACATGGTTTTTTTCCTCTCTTAATTTTAGCCAAATATGTTGCAAGTTCAGTTGTAACTTTGACAGAAAATACTTCTATTACTCTGCCAGTCCATATATCCAAAACGTAAATAAAAGCTTCTTTGTTATTGTTGTTACTACACAGAGGGGTCTAGTCAACACAATGGCTGACTCATACCTCATTCTCTCTCTTTGCCCCATCCCAAAACACGTATGAAAAGAGCTTCAGAATTTTTTTTCTGATGATAAATTTTTGTTGTACTTACCGTCTCTTTTATGTCCTCCATATGTAGGGATCAGCTGTTAGCGTTCTATGCTCCTAAACTTTGTATTTGATATTTGTTTGATAATTACATTGGTCCATTAGTTGGACTCAATGATCTTAGAACTCTTATCCAACCTAAATGATTCTGTGATACTCTGCGTGTTTTAATTTAAGGATGTTCGGGTTTTACATTAATACAAAGAGTGATATTTAAAGAAATTTGTGTGTGTGTGTGTGAGGCCTATGAAGTAATTTTATTAAGGTCTGTTTATCTTCAGTTTTGAGCCCGCTGGGTATCATGTGCTGTTTTCCTGCTGGAAACTGTAACAATGTGTTTGAAGTGAGATTTCAATACGAAATATAGAATGCAGAAATGCACAAAGTGATACTTGTCTTCTTGCTGAAATCTAGGCAAAATACCCTTTATGTCATGTTCCTGGTGTGTGAGCCCTGAGCAGCTTTGATACAGCTGTTCATATGACTGCTCCTCTCGAAGAACAGCGTTTCTGGCAGCTGTGACATACTGGGCTGTTCAGTGAGAAAAGGTATTTAATTGTGGGTACCTAACCAGACGGATTTGACTCCCTGGAGTAGTTCATCAGCTGCCGGAATCAGTATTTGTTGTTCCAGCTGCTCACCAGGAGATGGCGCTTTGGGCTTTCGAAGCAGCAAGAAGAGGGTGAAAGGAAAGTTCGTATTGGCTGAGTTCAGTAATTCAATTGCTCGAGACTTGCTTCATAATGGGAACTCGTAATTCTTCCTGTCATTCGGTTCTGTAAGAGATGGGTCTGAAGTGACACCCGAGGCTGGCTTTTAGAACCAGGAGACTAATTAAATCCTCTGTGCGTGAAAACAGATAGTATCTTGGGGAAATACAGATTAACTGAGCAGTACTAACTGGGTGCTCTAGGAAGAGAGGAACTTGTGCCCCATGTTATTGCACAGCTACCTGGATGAGATTCTCTAGTCCCTCACAGAAACATGTTGACAAAACCAAGGAAGGTCGGTGATGGAGGGGTGGGAATTGTGTCCATCATACCAATTCGTTGTGTAGGTGCTTTAAAAGGATTTTTTTTTTCAAAGTTAAAATCTTCCAATCTACAGCTGATGCTCGATAAAATCCTATGTAAGTGGCCTTTACCAAGTGAAGTGTCTTGCCAATACAGTGAGTTTCATGTGTTGACAGTTAGAGAAAATTCTGCATTATCTGAATTGAACTTATTTATTATGATGCTGTAAAACTGTGCTTTTTATCTTTTTAAAAGATCAGCTATGATTACAGTTTCCTGTATAATTTTACACAGAGAAGTTTTATGTGGTAGGAACTTCTTTTCTACTGTTGGTTGTATTCTCCATTTAGCATAGTTAATGCAACTCCCACTTTTGCTTTTTGTAGTCTGCTGGGACATCATTAATGTTAAAACTTGGAAACCATGTGACCCTAAAGTAGGAGGGAAACCATTTATACTTGCTTTACATTGAGACCAAAGAATAAATTCGCACCAACTGGGGATAGTTTCAAATGGTAGGAGATTGCTTGTCCTAAATGAAAAAGGTTACCCAGAGATTTGTGTCAGCTCTGTGACACGGTTACTGAGTTCAGTAGTGTGGGGTTACTTTTATTTGTTTAATGGGACTCTTGTCGAACTTCTAATCCCATGCAGACAATTTTTTCTTTCCAATATCCTTTATATTTCTTCTTTCTAGCAGTTAGTGAGTTATTTCTAATAGAAATGAGAGTTTTATTTCTGCCTGGACTGTATGAGTATACTATGTTAGTATGCACTCTTTAAGTGACCTGGCATAGGCTAGAAGTTATCAATAGTTATCAATAGACAGTGGAAACTTTAGCCTGTGTCTAGTTCCTCTGGTAGGTACTGCTAATCCTCGAATTCCTGGTGTAGTGCTTAGAGAGTGTACAGTACAGTACTGAAGAAAAGTGGCAGAGTCATTCTTGGAATGTGAAAGGGAAGATGGGCAATGCGATGAAGGCTGATAGGGAATTGGGAGGATATATGAAAAAGCTGATAGAGCAGCACTAACAGATAGGAGTGGGATCTCTTGGATCCCAGTAGATGGTCCCTGTAATGAAGGGAGAAGAACAGAGAGTGTGCTAGTGCTGTAGGGGAGAGGGTGGGCCAGTGCTGCCAATACACGTGTCCTGGTTGGATACTTCTAGAGCATTTATGATTTCAATAACTTCTTTGCATTTCTCCTTGCCACACCAATCTTTTCTTCAGATTGTTATGATTGTTATGAATGTTAAAATGCAGAAGGGGAGTGAGAGATACTGAAGGTACATAAATGTCTAAATAACTCAAAGTTTGCAGATAGTAAATTTCAGATAGAGAATTTCGCAGTGCTGCTAGAACCCCACAGGCCTTTGCATGTAGCTACAACAATCCCTGAGATTTTCTGCTCCAAAGGAAGCACTGAATTTTCTTCTGTGGAATACAATGTAGCATAATGAAAAAAGTGTATTAAAATAATGTAGCAGAGTACTGATGGTTATTTCTGTCGGTGCTGCTATGAAAAGGTGGTGCTGGAACAGCAATGTCAGAACAGGTAGTGGCAGGTATAAAGTAAATTGTCTTTTCTGGAAGCAGAAAGGAGACAGAAAGCCATATTGTGATAGAATTATTCATTTACAGTATGTACAAAATTGAGATGGGGAACATTTTGAAGCTGAATAATGCGTTGAGGTGCAGTTGGGAAATCTTCACTTTCAGCAGTAATAACTTCATTGACATCTGAAATAACTTCTCCCGTGATTCAGCATGCAGCTGTTCTTCTGTCTATATCGCCTGCTTTTCTGCTTCAAACTTGAATTCCAGGAAATCTGCCTATGACTCAATTACTACAGCATTATGACATCAGAGTAGGCTATTGTGTAGTCAGTAATGTTTTCCCCCTCTCTCTTGTTCAGATCTCAGTTGTTTTCTTGGGAGGTTAATTGAGATGAAGTGACATAAAATGCCTCTGAGGGCCATGGACTAATGCAGCAAAAGTGTTTACTGTGCCTGAATCACTTCTCCATATCTGAAAAATTCATTGACTCATGCCATATATTTTCTAGTTTTGAGAGATTTGATTTAATTGCAGCTTTGATGAGCTTGAAAGTAGTAGCAATTAGGCATGCACATCTAGCCCATATGATCTGAGAAAACCAGCATGCACCATTTGCTTAGCATATTGCCCACTAAGACCTCTGGATATCACAGTGAGGTTGTAAAGAATTATGCAGATGCTTAGGATGCTGTTATTCAAGAACCTTCATATTGTTGCTAAACTGCAGTTACTGATTTAATGGAGCATGGACTTGCTCCCTTTTCAGGAGACCAAGAAATTTGTTTTAACTAGATTTGTTTGATTGGGTCACATCTAGTGTGCAGCTGTGCCTCCCAGAAGTCATGGAGGAGAAGGGAGTCTGGAGACAATACAAGGAGCAGTGCTCATTTTGCCACATGTGCAACTGGAATCTGCAATCAATGAGCAACCTGGGCAGTGCTAAGGCCCTGCAGCCTGTGGTTCCACTGGCACTGCTGTCTGACACAAGTGTGTGGTGTGTGCTGAGAAGGTTAGTCTTACACCTGTCATCCTCCCTTCAGTGCTAATGACTGTGTACCTAGGCAGTAATGAAAAACTGATTTGGTTTCAAATCCATTGCTGTTTTTTCTTGGGGCCACTGAAGTCAAGAGTGAGGCAAGTGAATTTGGGAAGGCAGAACTTCCCCTTATGTTATTGGTGAAAGCTTACGCTGGAATGAATAGAAGTTATTGATAGGCAATGATTTTTTTTTCCTACCCTCCCTCTAGGAGGGAAGTAAAGAGTGCTGTTGGTTTAAAAACAAAAAAAAAGTAAAAAACTGGTAGGTTCTTTATGTGTGAGCTTTGTTACCGAGCAAGTCAGAACAGATTTCTAATGTCAGGAAACTTAAAAGTTCTTTCTGCAAATCCTTGTTTATATTTGGTCTGTCCAGGCACTTTCTCCCCCTTTTTCATTATACTTACTCTCCATTTGAGAAAAGAGGAGGATGTTTTATGGCAACCAGCAGTCCATTACTATGTTTTAAGGCAGTAGCATTTTATACAATTTTGACCTTGCAAAATATCTAAATGTCTGGTACCCACAGCTCCTCCTGATTGTAAGAGGGGACTTACGGTTGCTCAGTGCATCACAAAATCAGAATGCTTGGTAGCATTTCCATTTTGCAAAAGTGTTACTGAGAGGGTGTGTTTAATAGGAAGGATGTCATCATCAACTTGATCTTTTCAAATAAAACACAATGTTTCTTTGGTGTTCTTTTGAACCTTAGTGTTTAATATTTTCTGCATACTGCATCAGTGAAAAAGCAACTATTTAAATACCTGCTGTAAAACCAGTGAATCTCCAGAAAAGAATATTCTGACTGTTTTCTGCATAACAGTTCCTGAGAGGCAAATGAAGGCATAGTGCAAAGTAGAGCTGTATGTACTGGAGAACAGAAACAAAAGAGGTGGATAGTTGTCGAAAGGGTGTGGCTAACATCTTCACGAATATACTGAAGGTGTTGGTACTCTGGATACCCTTGTAGAATTTACCTTGAAAAATAGCTTGTCTTGGCAGCTATGGACCCCTTATGAGAATTGATGAGCATCATCATCACTGCTCAAGAGCAGAAATCCTAACTAATGTCTGAGCAAGATGATAAAGTAAAGAGAGTCACCTAGGTTTGGTTTGGATTTGGTTTTGATTTTGCTTTTTTCTGTGGTTGGTTGCTTTTGAGTTTGTTTGTTTGAGGGGTTTTTTAATAGTCAGAGTAAGTAAAAGTTCAGCAGGTAAGTAAATGAAGGATAGTTGAAGAGTTTATAAAGCAGAACTCTTGGGTTGTGTGTTGTCCTTTACTTCTACAGGAAAAAACTAGAATGTGACAGGAAGAAACTTGCATAGAACATGGTACTTTAGAAGGCTTTTGGACTAGTACAAAAACTTTCTTCATTTGTGAAATATTTCTGGTTCATCATCTTTGTGGCTCCTTTGTGGGACTCTCTGCAGTATGTCTGTGTCTCTCCTGTACTGGGGAGACCAAAACTGGACACAGCAGTCCAGGTGTGGCTTCATCAGTGTTGAGTAGAGGGGGAGGATCACCTCCCTCGACCTGCTGACAATGCTCTTCCTAATGCATCCCACTCTATCTGCAGGCAGGTCGCCCTCCTGGCTTCTGTGCAGCCTGGTGCCTCCAGGACCAAGGTCCTTTCCTGCAGAGCAGCTTCCTACCTGAGTGGCCCCCAGCATATATTGGTGCATGTATTAAGAAAGTAATTTTCTTTCTGCTTCATAGGTCTGTTGTTAGAATGAAGTTTAAAATGGTTTTTTAGCAGGTTATTTTCTACTGTTATGGTGATAAAATGAATTTTAATAAACTTCTCAGTATAATTGTCATGACTCCTGAAATTTCAACAGTTCTTTTGGAACGTAATGATTTGTATGCCTTGCTCAAGTGAAGAATTTCTAAGGACATTGTGAGTATCCAAGGAACTGGCAGTGCTAGATTACAAGGCTTTTTTAACCGGTGCTAATTAGATTTAAATTTCTTGCTTGTTAACTGAGGTGTACTGATTTGGATGGAAGATAAAGTAGTGCAGTGTAGACTTCTACCATGTTGATGAGTTGCTGCAGAAGTGTTTTCTGTTGTCACTGGATCTGATACAAATGCAAAATTTATTTCCTTGGTGTATCAGTGTATCATATTAGACATCCTGAGGAAAATTACGTTAAGTATTACTAAAGTATGTTCTGCACATAATTGACTTTATTTTCTTTATTTGAGAGTGATGCTGTTCTGAAACAGAATTTAGTATATCTAAATTGTCTGGTGCTAGCTGCATTATGATGAATTAGAAAGTGCAAAAAACCCAATTGTCACTTCCGTGACAGCTTGTTTCCTATAAATTTTCCACAGGTCAACAGAAATTGAGGTAATAAGGACTTCTGGTTTAACTCTGACACTGATATGTTCAGTGCTACCTCTACCCATTGAAGTATTTCTTTTCTGTAATTCATGCTTTTAAACTGTTTCCAAGAGAGTTTTGTGAATTTTGTCTAGATGCCCAGGTTGTTAAAGTATTTTAAACAAGTGTATGGATTATGTCTTTTTTCCTTCTTTTTAAGAGCAGGAAATAAAAAATCCCCACAAAGCCCACTAGATTGCATCTCAGTGATGGAGATGCAATATAAGGGAATTTGTAGGGATGTTTTTGATAAAAGTAGATACTTTTTTATCACCATGAAAAGTTAGGATGAATCCCAGTAACCATAAGCGCATATCAAAATACAACATTACAGGAATTCCTGGTAACTGCCTTGGTTCAGGAAAGAAAAATACCACTTTATGTAGGTTTGCTTGCAGTGGCACGTGATTTACTGCTTATCCTCATTCTGTGTTGACATGATCTGGAATAACTTTTATGGCACTTGAGGCCATGTCTTCCAAGGTTGTATAGTTTCATTTCGTCATTTTCGACTGAAATCATTAAGTTAATAGTGATTTACACTACTACAGCATCCTCTGTGAAAGATATCCCTTCATCTGCTGAAGGAAGGCAGCTGAACATGCATTCTCCTCTTGTCTGTTATCACTAAAAGCAAAGCAAGTTAGCTTAAATCACCATGATGTTTCAGTGGGCTAGAAATATATAGCCATTTGAAGGATACTCATGTTTTAAAATTGCTCAATATTTGTCTGAAGACATCTTCCCCCACTGCTGTTGCACTGTTAAGGGAGATGAGTAAGAAGATTCTGTATGCAAAGGCAAAGAGGAGCCTTTTCATGCTCACTGAATCAATGCCTTCTGCCTAACTGAAAACTGAACCTAAATCAAGTGCCTGTGTTCCTGCTTAGTAAATTGAATTTCTTCTAGTAGTTTCACTTCAAGAAATGTTGGTGTCCTGTTCTCCTTCAACCTCTTGGCCTCTCCGAAGAAGCAAGCTACAAGAGGTATGTTGGTACTCAGCTCATATGATTAATTCAGTTCTACACACATGTCAAATCAGTAACTAGCAACGAAGGGTCCAAGGAGGACTGAGTCTGAGAGTCCGGAGTTCTCAGTGAGTGACGGGTCCAATAAGCAGGGGTGATTGGACTGAATCCAGCTAGTTTATAAATGGCGAAGTCAGCACTGGTAGCATGTCACAAGAGTGTAAGCACAAGATTTATTCAAGGAATATTTAATTAAACTGGGAGGTAATGGAAGATACAGTGTATAGCTCTTCCATTACAGAAAGTACTAGGTTGCTTAGCTGATTTATTACTGGGGAGAAATAATGGCTTCATGTTTTTTCCACGACATGGAATGAAAGTGATACGACATTTTAAAGCTACACAAATTGCGTTGATATAAACTTAAGAATTTTCGCTAAGCTGAGTGGTTTTTTTGACTGTACATGCAAAAGCAATAAATTCTGATAGCCTATGTGAAAAGTTTCAGGTATTGTTGTTTAAAAAGTACTTTTGAAAAGCAGTACAAAAGTTAGTAATGGAACCATAGGCTATAATTCAGTTTCTTGTGCCCCTGTATTTTGTGAATTGATAGTTATTGGTAGGCATGGCACTTCCTTGATATAATTTATTGTCTAAGAGTATGTTCTCTGTTAAAATGCTTCTGTGATTTCCTAGAAAGACTTGTCATTCTTTTTTCTTCTTTTCTTTTTTTTCCCCCTGTGATTTTGGGTGTTTTGGAATGGAGAAAACTTGGGTGATTGTGCTGCTTGTCAGCTGGAGATTGACAGTGCTGCCTGTTTACGTTGTTGGGCAATTATGTATTTTGTATTCTCTAGAAGCTGCGTAAGGGGAAGCTGATCTTTGCAATGCATTTTTCAGGGGCATAGTTTTAAAACCCAGTAGTGTAGTAGCTGGGGGTTAATTGAACCATACCATCAGAAACAAGGTGCCTTGCAGTGAGTGAATGTCAGTTTTCTTCCTAGACTAGGCTATAATTTTTTTCCAAGTGAAATCTTCTGGCAATCATATTGTCACTGATGATCCTTTACTTTTGGAACATTTTGCTTATTTAGAGATTCTGTTCTGTACACTGACTTCAAAAAGTCCAGTTGAAAACAGCTCTTTCTACTTTATATGACCTAGTAATTCATATATTCTCTCCAGACCTTGAATGATGCTTCATGTTTTCTGTTTCCCAATATGTAGCTTTCCATGTGAAACCTTTCGGATGGTTTGACCACAAAGTCACTCTTTTCATTTACTGAGTTAACCCCACAAATAAAATTAAGGCTGGTGAAAGATACTATGTGAAAGAGCATGTATTTTGCGATTATAGTCTTTTAGAAATAAGTATTGTATTGGGTGGGACAAAAGGACAGATTTTGGTAAAGTTAGGATAGACTTCAGTATCAAAAAATTTTGTGTGCAGGGTATTAAACCAACTGAAAGTGTGTAGTAGTATTTGTAATCCAGCATTATAATTTGTGCTGTCGTGTAAATACTTTTGCACAAGCAGTTACCAGTTTCAAGAAGACTTTTGGTTAAAGATAATGATATATAGAGGCAAACTTTGTGTCTTAAGCTTGAAAGAATGGAGACTTGGTATGAGAAAAGAGGAGAGAAAAGTTGTCAATTATCACCCTCCTTTTTATGCATAAGTGAAATGTGAGAATTTAAACTGTGTAATAAGGTCCTACAATAAACTCCTGGGAATAGGGGTGTTATAGGAGAGGTAGAGATGCATGTATTTTAAGAATATAAAGCGTCTTGAAACATGCTTTAAACAACAAAAGTTAACCAAAGCATTAATATTTAGAGAGCTCTTAGGAGAAGGGCATTTGAAGGGGGAGGATGTAAAGACTTTTCTTCAGTCAGGCTGTTTGGGGTTTTTTTAATACTGCACCATGCAGTATTTGTGGAAAAGACATCATATTCAAATAATCTATCATGTTCACTTACATTTATGCCTAAGTCCTTTGCAGGACTGCCTGCTGTTAAGAATCTGTTTCTTTTGTGACACTTGAGCTTCTCAAGGTATACAAAATTGAGCAAAGAAACTTTTATCCAGACAGGAGGAAAATTTCACTCAAGGGCACAGATTATTACTTTGTTCTAGAGCATCAGAAGATATTTTTGGTTACTTCTTTTGACAAAATGTTAGTGTATAGGTGGGCTGCCCCAGTAAAATCTCTTATAATCAGACCTGCAGTATCCAAATCAGTGAGACAAGGCGCTGTCCTTTAAGCTGCTGTCCTTTTCAGCCGTGTCATGGCCAGAAGGGAGATAGGACACCAGAACTCTGCTCATGTCATTGTCTCTCCCAGAACTTTTACAATTGGGTTGTAGAAGCCATACTGTCAAAATTGTTTTACCCTCTGTAATAGAAGGGGCACTTTCAGAATTCCCTTCTTTTTGAAGGAATCTCTGCTTCCAAGATAATCAAAAGGTAACCAGGACATTGGGCACTTCTGCTCCAAATGCATGTGCTATTTCTCATGTGCAGTTAGAATTCCTGAGTTCATTTTTATTTCTGATTTTTGTATTCTATAATATCTCTGATAGCATGTTTCTCTGTCTGCTGTAATGTTCCATGCTGTTCTGCTTACCCATCTGGACAAGAATGATGAAAATTCCATGTCACTGCTGTTATTTGTCTTACAGATACCAGTTTCCCTTAGCACATAGATGTTGTAGCTGTTCTTATCAGATCATAGTGCCAGTCAGTACTAGCTGCAGTACTGCCTGTTCCTAGTCAGTTACGGAATTTAAATTTTTGTCAGAAAATATTTAAACTAAATATTCTGTGGCATCTTAGATATAGTTAATACTAGCTTCTATTCTGCTCGAAATGTCAAAGCCCTGGGTTGCACGCATCTGTGTAATGTGAATATGATTCTTGTTTCTTTCAGTACTATCTTTCTGTAGATCTACTTGTTTCTGATCTTGTTAGACGAAACATTTCAGAGGAAAGATTTGACTTTGTTTTGCAACATCCACTCTACTGTGCAGAAAATTTGTGGTGTTGCTGCTGTATGCTGCCTTTAAAACAAAGATAAAATTCAACACAGTAAAAATAACTTCCTGGTTAGGGGACCAAGACAGTGTTGCAGTTTTACTTAGGGAACATACAGAATGGGAAGTGGTTTCAATTTTTGTCATGAGAAGTCTATGCTGCAACATGTAATGTTGCCATGTCAAATCTCATACTAGTTACAGGAGTTCTCAGTTGAGTATTTTACATCTGCTGATTTCAATTTAGATTTGTATTCTCTGCAGAATAAATACAGGGTAAAAACTGTTGGTCTGGTATGACTGATAGGCTCTTGAGTAATGAAGCCTGGGACTGAAATGGCAAAAAGGGTGGATCTGCTCTTGCCACTATGGGGGCTGCTGACTTTTACAGGATGGAGCAGCTGTATGTAAAGATGCTTTTCAGCCACTCTTAAGGTAACTGTGAAAATAATACTATTAATACATGTTGGAAAACCAGTGAGGTTTTAATAGAAGTAAATTTAGCTTCTCCAGCCTGTGGGCTGCTGGTCCCATTTGGGAAGACATCTACGTTAATCTGACATCTTGTTTAGCACTGATAACACTAGAGAGTCCAATTAAAGTATTTCAAGAAGACATCCCCATACAAGACTATACTGATTGTCCACTAATGTGTATTGAATTTTAGCTAAATACAGCCCCGGGTGCTGTGCTGGAAAGCAGGGAAGCTTGGTATTCAAGCTCTTAATTTCTTTTATATTGATTTGGCTACTAATGATATAACCTTCTACTCTAATTAACTGACATCTGCATTAGGCTGAAAAAGAGCCCCCTGCTTGAAGCTGTCCACTTGTTTGTGTTATGAAATGTGTCCTTCTGTTATGTTATATTTTGCCCAGATTAGCTCAGTCTGTGCAAAATAGACCATCTAAAGGATTGACTTTCCTTTTAAATACCTTGTAAAGCAAGTTTATCTTTCTGTCTCCATTTCTGCCTGTTTTTCCAGGACTTATGTTTCTGGGAAGCCTGTCCAGAGCTGGTTCACTGACTGGGTGCTTTTCTAAACCTTCCTTCCCCATGGACTGTTAGCTCCTTTGACTGATTTGAGGCTGCTAAGAAAGGTGTAAATTGAGATAAAGATGCGCTATGAAGACCTGAGGATAATGGGTCATTTTGTATGGGTTAGGCTATGAAATAACTATGAGATGTAAGTGACTTAAATCAAGCTAAAAAACTTTGCTAGATTGGAATAGGCAGTCTCCTTATGAAACCATGTTGCCAAAATTACAAACCACCAGTTCTCAGTTTGGAAAATTTTGCTGTCAACATATGAGGAAAAAAAAAAAAAAAGGTTGTTTACATCACTTAATAAGTTAAAGACACTAGTTTGCAGAAGTTCATCGTTAACAGCTGTTTGGGTTCATTATGTGTGCTGTTGCCACATATGTGTTTGCCCATTTTCTTTAGGAGAGGGTTGGGAGTCTCAGGAAAAATTATTGAAGTCAGGATTCTCTCATATTTTTACCTTTGTAGAAGCTTCAAACCCAGTGACAGGTGCTGCAGGAAGCTGCTTTCTCTTGCTGTGTGTTTAAAATTATGTTGGGCTTTTTCATTGAATACTATTTGAGCTGCTCGTTTTCTGATGTTGTTTGAGGGGTTAGAGCATCTCCTAAGAAATAGGGGTGTGTATGATTGCATTTCCAGTGCTCGTTTGGTATCTCTTTTGCCTAACTCGACACCTAACTCGACTCTGTGCACTTCTGAAGCTAGTAGTTATAAGGAGAAATAAAAATAGGTGCTGAGAAGGAAAGATCTGACAGAACTCAGGTAGCAGCTGCCAGCTTCTTCAGTCAGCATGTGCTTATGTCACTTAATGGACAGCACATACATAATCTGGAACGGATTTGAAGCATTTTCCATTTCTTGCCTGATGGGCATATTGTTAGGCATGCAGCCTTATTGGGGGTGAGGCTGTGTGTATATACATACACACCCCGCTCTCTATATACTGCTAGTTCAAAGAGTCCTGAGTGCCATTAGTAAATGGAGGGTGGACCCTGGTAACAGAGGATGCAGAGAAGGAAGAGTTTTTGAATGCCTTCTTTGCATCAGTCTTTACCAATAAGACCAGCCCTCAGGTATCTCTGACCCAAAAGACCAGAGTAAATGAATGTTGGGGGGAAGACCTTCCCTTGATCAAGGAGGATTGGGTCAGAGAACACCTAAGCAAACTCAACATTCACAAGTCCATGGGCCCTGATGGGATGCAGCCATGAGACCTGAGAGATCTGGTGGACATCATAGCCAGGCCTCTCATGATCATCTTTGAGAGGTCATGAAGATCAGGATGGGTGTCTGAGGCCTGGAAGAAAGCAAATGTCATTCCAGTTTTCAAAAAGGGCAAGAAGGAGAACCTAAGGCACTATCAGCCCATCAGCCCCACCTCAGTTCCTGGAAAGGTGATGAAGTGGAAGCTGTTTCTACCCATATGTAAGACATTCTGGAGGCCATCTCTACCCATATGCAAGACAAGAGCATGATCAGGAGTAGTCAGCATGGGTTTACTAAAGGTAAGTCACGTTTGACCAACCTGATTACCTTCTATGATGAGACAACCACTTGGATGGATGAGGGGAGAGCAGTGGATATTGTCTACCTTGACTTCAGCAAGGCTTTCAAAACTGTCTCTCTCAACATCCTCATAGGCAAAGTCAGGAAGTGTGGACTGGATGAGTGGGCAGTGGGACGGAGTGGCAGATCCTAGAGGATCATGATCAGTGGCACAGGGTCTAGTTGGAACTCTGTCACTAGTGGTGTTCTCCAAGGTGGTGTCCTGGGCCCACTGTTGTTTAACTGGTTCATCAGTGACTTAGATGAGGGGGTAGTTGCCTCCTCAGCAAATTTGCTGATGATACAAAACTGGGAGGAGTGGCCAATACCTCAAGACAGTAGTGGAACCCTTCAGAGGGACCCTGATGCTTGCAGAGATGGGCAGAAAAAAAATCCTTCTGAAATTCAGCAAGGGCAAATGCAGGGTCTTGCACCTGGGGAGGAATAAACCTGGGCACTGATACAGGCTGGGGGTGACCTGCTGGAAAGCAGCACTGCAGAGAAGGACCTGGTGGACCATAAGCTGTTGCTGAACCAGCAGTGTGCCCTGGTGTCCAAGGCGGCCAATAGAATCCTGGGATGCATTAGGAAGAGCATTGCCAGCAGATCAAGGGAGGTGATCCTGCCCTCTTACTCAGCCCTGGTGAGGCCACATCTGGAATGTTGTGTCCAGTAGTGGGCTCCTCAGTACAGGATAGACATGGAGCTCCTGCAGTGGGTCCAGCCAAAGGCTGTGAAGATGATTTAGGGACTGGAGCATCTCTCTTACGAGGAAAGGCTGAGGGAGCTGGGCCTGCTCATCCTAGAGAAGAGGCGACTGAGAGGCGATCTCCTTAATGTGTATAAAGGGTGGGTGACAAGAGGATGGAGCCAGGCTCTTGTCAGTGATGCCGACCTATAGAACAAGAGGCAACGGGCAGAAACTGATGCACAGCAAGTTCCACCTGAACATGAGGAAGAACTTCATTACTGTGCAGTGACTGCTCATTGGAACAGAGACCAGAGAGGGCACAGTGTCTCCCTCACTGGAGATACTGCA
The DNA here is from genome assembly GCA_013397775.1 of Eulacestoma nigropectus. Lineage (NCBI taxonomy): Eukaryota > Metazoa > Chordata > Aves > Passeriformes > Eulacestoma > Eulacestoma nigropectus. The sequence continues at coordinate 1,136,325 of VZTE01001717.1, forward strand.
GACCCGTCTGGACACAATCCTATGCAATGTGCTCTAGGATGATCCTGCTTGAGCAGGGAGGCTGGACCAGATGATCCACTGTGGTCCCTTCTAACATGACTGATTTTGTGTTTCTGTTAGTCCTGAAGCCAACCTGCAGTGGTTATCACTGAGCAGTTCCAAGGAAAAGACAGTCTCATGGAGAATTTCTGCGGTGTCCTGTTAGACAGAAAGCCCAATCTCTGCTGGAGATGAGAACAGCTGGATAGAGGTCATAGTGATGGCCTAAAAGGAGCACATCACAGAGTAATTGATGCAAATCCACGGTTCAGTTTGTGTTTTCTCCAAAAATCATTACTCTGTAATTCACATGCAGAGGAATGAACTTTTCATTCCCCTCTCAAGCATCTGGCTTTATTCAAGGGCTGGGAACAGAAGAATAGAAGAGAGGTGTTTTGCTGGAACTGAGTTTTGATCTGTTCCTTGAGGAAGCTTTGCTGCTTTTGCTGGGGAAGTTGCCTGACATGCCAGAAAATCTTGACACATCAAAGGTGTTTCAGTTGATGCTTCTGCTGAAGTGGAGTTTGTCCTTAAGGAAGACTGCAGATTTGCCATACCCTGGTGCAGAAGGTTGTGGAACCTTTGACATGATATGTGCCTTAGTTAGCTGAGTGCCGTGGTAGCAGGATGTGATAAGATTGAGCTTTAGTTTGAAAAGTTATGTTTGTATTTTTTGCAACATATAAGATTATACAAACTTTTAACCTAAAAGCAGAAGTGAATTATTAAATTAGCAAGTGTGCAGAACATTTTTACTTGTGTCTCTGTGGAATTGCTGATTGAAAATATAATCAGAACTAAATCACTAGAGACATCTGAAGAAGAAACATTAAAACAGCGCATTAGACTCAGTCTTGGAAATACCTTAACATAGGCAACTGGAATCTGAATTGAAAAGTTCATGCCAGAAAATCTGAATTAAAATACAGACTTGGGTGGATACCTGAGCAATACTATGCTATCATGAGTAATAGCAGGACTCCTGGTGACATCTGCTAATTGGTATCAATCAAAAACGAATGAAAAATGGTCTAGTAAATTGATAACTCATCATCTTTTCCATTTCATTTATTGTGCCTGATTTACCAGATGGAAGATGTAACTCAATGATGCTTGAGAAGAGAGGCCAACCTTGATCTCTTAGTGTTAGCATTTCAACCTTGTAGAGGGACCGTTATGTCCTACATAGTAGGAATAAAACAGCTCAGATATTACTCCAAATATTTTAGTAAATTGCTTTATGATAAGTCATAATCTTTCAGGGCCTTTCTCTGTTGAGAATGCATATAAAACTGGCATTTTCACTGTGATTTGTTGTCGCTAGGGGTCCGGTGCTGATTAGCATCGGTACACCGCGACCTTCCTAGAGAGAGCGTCCCGCAGGGAACAGCCCCTCCAGGGGCACTGGCAGCCTCCCTGGGCGACAGGTGATTTCAGCAAGTGTAGCGATTTCTCAGCTACAAGCTATTCCAGCTCTTGTGATTCAGTTCCTTGTGAAATCACCCAAGGCAAACTCGAGGACAGAGAGACAGGAGCCTCATATGGCAGTTCCACAGAGCTAGCCTTTATTGTCCAGCCACCCTGCAAAGCGGGGGGCCACGGACAAGAACTCCCTCTCATCAGGGGTATAAGCAGGGGTTTATATGGGAAAAACAGGGGGTGGGGTGGAAACCAATTACCCAACGGGGTACAGGCTATTACCATGAAGAAACAAGGCATGTTGGGAGGTCACCATGACCTTGAGGAAGGTTGCCTATCTCTGACTCCTCCAGGGAAGTGCAAAAAGTCTCCTGCCTTGAGGTCTCACAGCCCTCCACAATTTGTAGTTCTGTATTAGTTCCATTTACACTGTGATTTGTATTTGCATATTAAGGATGAAGTGTTCAGTGCACAACAGAGCTTCTGCTGTGATACTACTGCAGCTCCCAGTTGGGAGTAGAATAGCAATTGGTTGTGTAGTGTATTTGTGGAACTGGATTCCTTGTGCATTAAAATTTTTACATAAGAATGGATTGAAATTGAGAAAAAAAGATGGGAAATCTCTTAGCTGATTTCTGCTAGAACGATCATAACAGGTCCACGTACTCTGATTTGGAATGATGGGTGTGAAATCCAAAGAGCTTGAGGCTGGAAGAATTAGCTGCTAATCTCACATTTCTGCAGAAAGACTGAGCAATTCCTATTTTGTAGCCCTGAAAACATAATGGAGCCCTGGGGATCATTGACAAAACAAGCTTCTTAGAGCCACTAGCACTTAGCAAAACTGACTTCAGTTAATCAAAAGATTCTTTAGGGAGAGGAAAAAAAAAAGAAGCTGCTGATGGTTTGGAAAGCTGGAGAACAAGTAGCTTTGTGCAGATGGGTAAAGAAATTTCAGTTTTTTGCGGTGAGGCTCAGTGACCTATAATATCAGTATCTAATGGGCAAACTTATACTGAAGATAAAGTAATTTAAGTACTAGACTGGTGGGGAAAAAAAGGTGAAAGGGAGAGTACAGTGGCACTTTGCTCACCCTGTGTGGACATAGAGCCATTGACCACAACTCTCTGGTTGCATCCATCCAGCCAATTCCTTCTCCACCAATTTGTCCACCCTTCAAACCTCTGTCTCTTCAATTTGGAGATAAGGATGTCATGTGATTTACTAATTAATTTTGATTCAGCCATGTTATCAGTAGAGCATTTCTCAGTCTTTTTATGGTTATCTCTGTATATAAATAATCTTCTCTTGTGTTCTCAGGCTCACTAGCAATTCTTCTTGCAAAGTGCTTCTAGAGGGTCCAGTCCATACCTCTTAGCTCTCCAAGCATCTCATGGCGTGAACTCTGTGATTCTAGCCATACAGTAAAGCAAAGGCAAAGATGATTTTCTCTGCATCAGGATAAGTGATTTGAGTGTTGCTTAATAAATTTTGTCATCTGATGGGGGGAGGAACAGCTGAATCACATGCGTTACAGGAAAACAGGAGGGACCAATGGGAAGAAAGATGAGCCAAAAATCACACAATTATTTTGTGCTAGCTTAATGTCTGCTTGTTCTGCCCAAAGGTAAAGACATAGTTATCAGCGCCATTTATCAGGTACACCATTTTAGTATAAACTTGTTTAAAAAAGGGTAGAGCCCCTTTGTCATCTTAATTAGACAGTAACCCATTGATTCCAAGTGGGCCTTCATTTTCTAATTATTTAGTACATAATGTCATTAAACCTCTTTGAGTGGACAGGATTGCTCTAAAAGCTTTAGTTCCAGAGCTCTAATATTAGGCTTTTGGCATTCATCCCTGTGTGTGAAAAGCAGTCCGTTTGTTTACCAGGAATTTAGATTCCCATTACTGGGGGAATTAGCAGTGAGCTATTAGTCTGAATCAAGCACTTAACAATTGCTGATCATCTCCTCCTAGCTTGGGGATAATGGAGGTGATCAGCTGTAAATGGGAAGTATGTAGGGCTATTTTCATGAAGGCACTTGGAGAAAGTGCAGCATCCCCTGACCTCTGCTAACCCTGGGGTTTGCAAGAAACCCAAACACCAAGTCGCTTCCTGGAGGAGAGCTAATCACCTATCAGAAGAGCTTCCATTAGAGACTAACCAAGCTCAGCCTCAACCGACCCTGCCTCAAATGAAAAAAGGTTCAGCCACAAGTCCCTGGGGAAGAAGTGATTAGCCTCTGATTGTATTTACCAGGATCTGTTTCAATGGGGGAAGCAGCTGTGGAATAGCTGTGGGTTGTGATTCCATAGCAGTGCTGAACGATCCTGTGGAACTCAGCAGTGCTGGTTGGCTTCCTCTTTCTCCACTGAGAAGCTTTGCCTGGTTCATGGACACCTCAAAGATTACTTTGACAATTCTCCTTTTTATTCTTGTGTAAAGTTGCCTACCATTTTGGCAAATAGAGTGACACGATTTTTAGGATGTATTGAAAAAGGGTATTTTCATTCTTTAAAGATGCTGAACCTGTAGCACTTTCCTATCAACTGAAAGTTACCTTTTATTGTCAGCAGATTTTGAGAGGTGTGCCAGGGATCTGTAGCCAGGAATCACTGTTTGAAACAAACAGTGGTTTAGCTTTTCCTCATCTGCAGTAACATATCGTTCCCCGTTCTTAAAGGAAAACTGCAGCCACTTGATTCTTACTAAAACATAGGCATTTCTTGGAGGCAGTGGGAATGATTTGAATGAGGCAAGGACGCTAATTTTGGACTTGTGAATTCGAGGTTTATCTCTGGCATCATCTAGCTTATGACCTCGGGCAAGAAATGTGTATTGCTTCTCCCACTTGCCGCAAGAAACCACTTATCTAACAGTTGGCTGAGCTCGCTGCTGGAAGACTATATGAATGCCCTTTGTAAATGCTACATTAGATCATGTTAAGGGATCTAAGGCTCTATCAGAGTTCTAGAAGCCACATCTGAAGTACTTGACAGTGAGTGATGTCTGTAAAAGTTGTCAAGATTGCTTTGCAAGAGATTCTAACTCTGTTCTTTACATTTCTTTCCCATAATGCCTCCAGCAGTGGAGACAAGGAGTGTAGCTTCTATGAAATGCAAAGGAAGGCAGAAGACTTCTAGAGTTGCAAGATAAATTTTATTAGTCAGACCTCGCATTATTTTACTCTTTAAAAAAAAATCTACATTAGATAATTAGAAGGTTCCCTCCTCATATATGCTTGCTGAAAGCTCATTGTTAAGACTGTCTGGATAGAGAATTTTTATTGGATTATTTTTGTGTTTTGTGGATTATCTTTTGTGAGACCACAGGTGGTCACAGGATGTTGTATTCCACTTTCCCGGAACAGAAGCTGAGGGGAGGTTGTTAATTGCCCTGTAGTATGGTTAGTAGGCTGTTCTGAATGGGTTTAGGAAATGTGCCAGTCTTGGAACATTGGTGGTGCTAACAGAATTGAATTGATAGTGATATTGGCATGACATTTCTAGTAGCAGTTAACTTGTGCGTGCATATATGTTATGTAGTTGAAAAGCTGTGATATTTGGAGATCAGGTGTCTAAGAGGTGATCAGAAAAGTCTAAGTGCAAACGGGTTTGTACTCACAGCAGTGTGAGTATCTGTGAATGAAGGTGTAGTTAGAAGTGAATTTTGCTTACAGTTATTGATGAACAAGCTAAGAGGCAGCTGTGTATATAAAGGTGCATAGAAAAGGGACACAGGACACTTGGGGAAAAAACCAACAAACTGACATGTTTTGCTTCAATTTCAGTCAGTTTTGCAGTCAATTTCAGTACAGCGTGATTTGTCTGAGTGTCAAGCATTTTCCTGTACAATCCAGGATATGACAGAAGACTGCAATTGCAATCAATAACCTTCTTAGTAGGGATTTAGTGCCCTAAACATGAACAGTAAAATGCTAATTCCTTTTTCCATGTCAATCTGTTTTACAGCACTAAATTTGGGAAAGAGGAAAGATCACAGCACAGATGAGTGGATGATCAATGCAGTACATTGTGTACCAGTGTGCGTGGTACAGATCACTCAGAAATCTACTCCATTATTCTCACAAATATTATCTCTGTTGTGTGGAATAGTGGAAAGAATAACATCTTCTTCTTCCCTGTCACTCTCCATTAACTTCTGGAGATGACAGATCCTATTACATTACAGTCAAGAGTCTTGACATGTTTCTAAGTCCCACTATATGGAGGATAGTCTAATGTAGATACTATATATGGTTACATGGACTCTGCTTTTATTAAATAATGGTAGCAAACATGTGGAAACAGTGCTGTCTCTTGCTCCAAATAGCCATATTTCAGTAGGTAATGAGAAATACCAGCATTAGTACTCCTGTTTATTAAGAAGACATATTTGTTCATACTGCATGTAAATAACACATTGCTTCTCTGTGTGACAGAGGAGATGATGCTGCTACATGCATGATTTCTTTGCTCTACCCGCCTAGGAAATGAACAGAAGTCTGGAATTGGAAATGGAAATATTATCACTGCAGAAGGATAATTACTTTGATACACACGACAATGTAAGATTCTGTAATAAGGCGTCTGACAGTGACTGGGAACCACAGCAGGTTACCTAGCTGGTGCTTCCCTGGCAACAGATAAAGCACAAGATAAAAAGAAATACTCAGCTATTCTGCCTCTGTTCGGGATTTTTATCTTGTTTGGATGTGTATAGTATTGTTTAGATCTGTTGCCTCTCAGGATGAGCAATGGGCACTATATGTGTGCATGGAGGAGCTGTTTTGAGCTGAGTTTCTGGCTATTTGAAAATGTAGGCTGGCTGATGAGGCAACTCTTGCACACAATTGATTGTAGACTGTTAACCTATGCTCAGAAATCAATATTCACTTAATACCACATTTTAACGGACAAAGGCAGTACAAACTAACAGCAGTTACACAGCGCACACATTTACATTCAGAATAAACAGGTCATGAAATAGCGATTGGCAGAGGAGGAAGATGGGGCAGGGGGCTGGAAGGGGACAATGGTAACTTGAATATGTGGACAGGTACGAGGAGATTTTTGCAACTGAATGTCCCACGGTTTTGTGGTCAATACACCTTCAGTGAGCCTAATGCATTCTCTAAGGGTTACCGAGAAGGTTTGTCCTGAGGCCAGGCAAGATCATCTTTTGCTAGATAAGACTAAATCTACTGAAGTTGAGCACCATTCATCTTGAACAACAAAAGCCAAGTGTGTTGCTAGCTGCGATAATGGATTATATATATGCTGAAGGGACAAAACAGAATGGAGCATAAACTCTAGTATAGTGTTCTAGGTCTGGACTGGTATTTTTCATATACTTAAAAGCATGGATTTGAAAAGGGAACTGAAAGTAATTCAGAGATGGTGTTTGCCAAGGACTTCACGTGTATGTTTATTGAGCTTTACCTGCAACCCACCCTGAAGCACAGGCTTCTAGTCTTTAGCACGATAGGCTCTATGCCTTCATAGGCTTGAGAAGTGGATGCCAACAAACCTCATTAAGTTCAACAAGTCCAAGTGCAAGGACAACCCCCAATATCAGTACAGAATGGGGGAGTGAATGGATTAAGAGCAACTCTTCAGGAAAGGACTTGGATATATGGGTAGATGGAAAATTAGACATGAGTCGGTAAAATGCACTTGCAGCCCAGAAACCCATCCTGCAGCCTGGGCTACATAAAAAAAGGCATAGCCAGCAGGCTGAGAAGTGATTCTTCCCCTCTACCCCACCCCACCTCCCCATCTGGAGTTCAACGTCCAACTCTGAGGTGCCCAGTACATGACACACATGGACCTGTTCAAGCAGGTCCAGGTGAGGCCATGAAAATTATGAGGGGGCTGGAACTCTCCTCTCCTATGAAGAAAGGCTGAGACAGTTGATGTGGTTTGGCCTGGAGAAGAGAAGGCTCTGCGGAGACCTTGTTGTGGCTTTTCAATACATAAGGGGAGAGGATAAGCACAGAGAGAGACTTTTTACCAGGGCCTCTAAGGACAGGATATGGAAAAACGGTTTTAAATTGAAAGAGGGTATGTTTAGATTGAATATTAGGAAAAAATTATTCCCTGCGAGGGTGGTGAGGCACTAGCACAGGTGGTCCAGAGAAGCTGTGCTTGCCCCATCCCTTCAAGTGTTCAAGGCTAGGTTGAATGGGATTTGCAGCAACCTGGTCTAGTGGAAGGTGGTCCCTGCCCATGGCATGGGGGTTGGAGCTAAATTATTTTTTAAGGTCCCTTCAAACCCAAACCATTGAATGATTGTATGCCTGAGGAGGAGCTCCAGATGGTGGGGTGGTCAAAGACACTGTCAGGTCATCCCTACAATCAGAAACCAAACTCTGCAGAAGTTCTGACAGAAATCAGACCTTTGATTGAACCTATTAAGCTGGAACATTAGCCTGTTACTCAAAATGTGTAAACAGCAGAAGCAATGGTGAGAACCATACCTGCAGAGCTCAGTGCAAACTGATGGGGGGAAAGTGGGGTGCAAGTATATGGGAGGCTTCCAGTGATTGCCATTCCGGGTTAAGGCCATTCCTCTTGTCTGAAAGCCTTCTGTTTCCCAAAGGTAAATCTGTATTGGGACATGACGGGATATGGAATAATATTAATAATATGGGAAAGAAAGATTCCATTTATGCCACGTTAATGTGGGCTCAGCAACAGGGGCAGGAACAGAGCCAGAGAAGGCCAGGAAATAGCAGCTCCAGAATATACAGAGGAGGCCATAGGCATACTGCTGTGTTCGGAGCTGTCTCGCTGTGTCTTCCCTTCAGCCACCTAGGAAATAAAAAGCAGGGATGAATCCCAGTTAGACACATTTATGCTCAATCTTCTGGCTGCAGAACCTCCAGTTCCGAGCCCTAATGTGAGACTATTGAAAGCCCTGTGGCCAGACATACAGCCTCTGCTAGTCTGTGGAAGCAGTAACTTAAGGTAGAGTAGTCCAGTGTTCTGCATGCACATGGTATCCCTTGGTTTCATGTCCAAAGTCACATATTTCCAGATCCAAGGTTTTTCAACTACTGTCTCTAGGCTACTTGACTCGCTGCCTTGTGAAGGCATCAAAGCATTGCATACCTGGGACATTGCTGAAGAGAGAGATGTGCTGGCACTGTCTCCTTGGAAGCTTAGGGAAGATGAATAAAGTAAGTCTTCCTGTCTTTCTAGAGCTGTCTGCTTCAGGTGCATTTGAGACCAAATGGTATTTTCTGCGAACAGAAGTAAAGTAAGAGTCTTACTGTACTCTTCTTGTGCACACCTTGGAGTCTAGTGAACAGAAGTCTAGAAAAGCTATTTTAGGAAAGGCACTTAGAGGCTGTGCGGCCTTGATTTAGAAAATACGTATTCTCTGTTTGGTGAATGGCCTGTCAGTTTGTGGGTTTACTTGTGAGATTGAGCAGACTGCAAAAACAGTTTGAACTGTACTTGAAGGCTTTTGGGTCCCTCTGTGACTTTCCCAACTCTGTATTTTGTAAGGGGCAGGTTTGTAGTATCTCGGATGAGATGATTAAATTGTAGATGTGTCTATAGTGCTGGGTGTAAGGCTTTTATATACTGCAGGAGGTAGGTTTAAATATTAATCATTTATGTAATTATGCCGTTTTCTTTTGTATCCTTTTAAAGCTTTTACAAACATAAAAAATTTAAATCTCATTAAGGTATGTTGCTAAAATGCTAGGGAGATAAAAGAAATACAGATTTAGGATTACACAGTTGCATGTAACAGGACTTTTGCAACTGCTATGCTGGATCTAGTAACAGGCTGTATCAGGAGCTACTTACCCTGACTGAGTAAGTGAGGGCCAGGGGTGAGACCAGAAACAGAGGACAAGGAGGGGAATCCTGACCCCATAATCCTTGTGCACAGGTGTGGTTACTCAGCAACCTATGGATACAGCATGTCTGACCTCCCCTTGGTGATGTTTTTGCAGTGCCCTCCATTTGAATGATGTGTGGAAATAGCTTCAAGGGTGTCTGAGATGAACAGCAATGTTGCCAAAAGATACAGAAACACTTCTTAGAGCAGATCCAGGCTGGTCCCATAGGTTGCAGAGGAGATCACAGAGACATTGCAGAAAAAGGCAGAACTGTACACAAGAGCAATGCAACACAGGATCTTGAAACCACAGGACTTAAATTTCCCTCTGCTGAGCTGTTTCGCTGTGATGTGACTGATACTTACCAAGGCATTTGTTTCTCTCAAACATGCCGAGTATCTGGTCACACTTCTCCTTCTGGTTGCCGCTGTTCTCACATGTACACCACAAGGAGACCTCCACACTGGAGTTACTGACATAGTTGGGTGTCATAGGTGTGCCTGTCCCAAACCCCCAGATGAAAGAAGAATTATGAATCATGTTATACGAAAGGAAATGCTGCCCTAGAGGCAGAAGCCTTCCACTGTGATAAGCACGTTACCCAGGCGAGGTCAGGAGTGCCAGCTACGTGGCCCAGGCTTGATGAACCTACCTGAAGTCTGCTGGGCTGTGAAAAAGTATTGAGATTACTACTCCTGATTCAGGCACTCTGTGAGATGTATTAAGAACTGAAGCTGGTGCAAGCATTGAATTGTGAAGGATTTTTATTTTAGGATGTGAAGGACCTGCGTGGACTCAGCTGTGGTACTGACATGGCAGCAAAAGGTACTCTTGCTTCTTGTGTAGCTGGCAACACTGTGTAGCCAGGTGCCTTTTGACAAACAAATACTGCACACCTGTAGTGTGCCACTCAGGCACTGTTCATTTAGCACAAAACCAGCTGAGCCATCTGGAAAAATGGAAGGTGTATCTAGATTTACAGCTTCTGAGGTACTGCTGCTCTTTACATCCTCTTTTGAGCCACTCTGAAAAAGTATTAGGTTGGTAGATAGTAAATGACTAAAACCAAAGATGACTATCCTTCTAACAGCTGGCAGTGCTATGTTCTGGCTGGCCTTGAGAACATAGTGTGCACAATATTAACAAGCCATCAGGAATCTAAAAGTCAGGCAGTGATGGAATGCCATGTTTAATCACTACTGTGATGGGATGTAACTGGAGCATTAGGAATGACTTAGTTCACACAAGCCCACAGAGTGCTGTTTGTGAGGCACTTAGAGCGCTTTGCACCAGCTGATGATGCAAAAAGATGTTCAGAAGTCTCAGGCAAGGATGGGGCAAAGTACAGCAAAAAATGCCATGAAAGAGCTCTCTTTGGACTGCATTTATCTCAGAGGCAAGGGAGAGCACTAGCATCAATTAGTAAGGCATATTCACGGGTATACTGAGCACTACCTCCTGCAGGAGACCAGGATGGTCCTTCACAGCATCAGTGTGTCTGCAAGTCTGTGGCCTGAAAGCATCCACCCTGTATGTTCCTGTGGATATCACTTACCAATCATCCCCATGTAAGCCTGCAGGCATGCAGCATGGTTGTGCAGAGAGCAGCCATCTGGAGACATGTCTACAGGTTGACAATTTTGTTGGAAGTCAGCCAGTCGGGATCTGTAGGAAGGAAAATGAGACCATCAATGTCGATGTTGTTCTCTTGGGTAACATCCTCTGCTGCCTGACCTACTTGCAGATATGATCTTCTAAGCAGGAGTCCAGAAGCCAGAGGCAATTTGGTTTGGTGTTATACTGGAAGGAACAATCAGGAACAATAGTTTTCCGGCGTCTTTCTCCACAAAATTCATCTTGACATGGACAGAATAGAATCCTTTTGGTGAAATCCTCAGGAACTTTCTCAAAGAAATTTCTTAGCCCTCTGTGGCACTTGCGCCGGTCACACATATCCTCACTTCCTGCTCCCTTGGTGCAGATGGAGGCATAGTCTGTGCGTAGACGAAAACACTTCTTGCTCAGATTACAGACATGTGTTGCTTTCAAGCATGGATTTGTTGCATCTCCTGCTAACTGTGAGCCTATAAAGCCAAAAGAAACACAAAAATCATGAAGCAAGTCTCCAGAAGAGATTCTGTATGGAAGCAGGAGTACTCCTGTCTCGATGGTCAGATTCGAAAAATCAAAAAGAACAAAGCAAACCAGTCCTTCTATGTGCCTGCAGTACGACACTGTAATTACATTAGTTACAAAATAGTATTTTTTTACTGGTTCATGGTAGGGTGCTTGTTTCAGAAAATGGATCATTGTGGGTTATTACCGGTTTCATGGGCCTGGATCTGTGGCTATATTTACACTTGGTAGGAGTGACAAATTTAGGCAAGTAGCCAGAGCAGGCATTCCTTTGATTAAAGGGGCCATTACCCCAAATTGTTCTTAATAATCTTCAGCCCATGAAAAGATAAGAGAGGGCAGCATTATGTCATGTAACCATCACAATTCTTACCTGATAGCAGAGCTGCCAGTTTATTATAATCTGTCTTCCAGTGTTCTTCATTTGCTGGATTCTCATAGGGAGAGGTCTCCAAGTTGAAATAACCTAGGCAAGATACAAGATATTTTATGCAGTGGGAGATGGGAGAAATGCTTTGTGACCAGCTTATTTATTTGTTTTTTTGTTTGTTTATTCTTAAATGGATATTTTTCTTATTTATGCCTGGTTCTTTCCACAGGCTGGAGTTCAGAAATGCTCTGTCTCACTCAAAGCTAAATGCCAAGAATGGTTCTTCTGGAAATGCGAAGCTATTACTGGGTAAAACCCTCATTACGTTTTGTCCAGCTGGAATTCAGTCTATGCTGTCATTCGGATTTTTCAGCTTCAGTAAGTGCGAGGAGCTGAGCAGCACAGGCAGGCTCTAGTGGGAGGTCAAGTAGAAGCACCCCACAAAAGAAAGCAGCAGAACACTTAGGGACGCCATGGCAATGTGTGTCATAATCACATGCGTTTTCAATGATGGACAGACAATATGATTTTGAGGTATTTTTCACAGCACTAAATCTAACTATCTCAGTGTAGCTGTCTTTGTCTCTTAGGGTCGCTGGTGTATTTGAAGGGCTGGTCCCATACCAGATCAGTTTTCTCTGCTTATCAAACAGAGCAGTAATGAATTCTCTTCACTAGGAGATATTGTTCCAGAGCAATTACCTGCAGTGCTGGGAAGTGGACTTTCACAGTTGTTTTCAGCTGGGGGGCGGGGGTAAGCCTTACTAGTAACTCATAAATTTATATTATTTCATCTCACCATCTGTCATGCTGGAGTGAACGGTCCAGTAAATGCGTAAGCAATGCTCCTGTCTCTTCATGCGCCGGTGACACTTGCAGTGCAGCAAAGAGCTGTTCCCGAGGTCAAGCTCGGCATTCAGACATCTGACCCTGCTATCGTGATCCAGTGAAAGGAGGCGAGTCTTGGCCAGGGCACAATTTTCCAAGGTCCTGTATGTGGCATTGCAGGTGGAGTCGGAGAGGCACAGCTGCTCTGCCACAACACAGTCACTGCTAGGCAGAGCCATGAGGTCTCCTGATCAAGTAGAGAAAAGACTGTTAGGACCCCAGTCAAGATGAATGCCACACAAGCACTTTGTCATTGTTCTGCAGAGATCCTGTTTTCAACGAGGACTCCTTGCAAGAGACAGAACTTGTTGGGATCTTTCATGTGGAGTAGTAAGGAACAAGGGCTGCCTCCATTCAGAAAAAAAAAGGATGAGTATAAATGAAAGAGGGAACAAAAGGTTAAATAAAAGCCTCCAAAATAATTTTGTTCAGCTTGGCCAGGATCAGGGATTGCTCTGTATTTTATGGACTAGCAAATCCCTGTGAAACCTTGGGGTTGCTGAGGCCTGCTTTGAAGCTCTTCTATCTGGGCATTGAAAACTGCAGTGCAATAAGCACATAGTAATACCATACTGTGTACTGTGAGTCAGTGCTTCTGCAATTACTAAAGTATATGCTGGTCATTAAGAGATGTACTGAGAAAACCATTTATAGGGTATAAAAACAACTACTTTAATGAGCCTGAAGACTTAAGAATGTGTATTTTTTGCATAATAAAATGAATCCTTAACAATGGATGCAAGTAGCTTCATACAGAAGTGCTGATATGCAGTCAGTTAAAGTACATGGAATCCCGTCCCTAAAATCCCTGCCAAAAATGCAGGTGAAGGTTTGGCCCATAAGAACCTCATTAAGTTCAACAAGTACAGATGCTGCACCTGGGTCAGGGCAATCCCAGACCCAAGTCCAGACTGGGAGATGAACCAATTGAGGGCAGCCCTCCAGAGAACGACTTGGGGGTTCTCAGGGTGAGCTGGTCACGTGCACTTGCAGCCCAAAAAGCCAAACATGTCCTGAGCTGCATCAAAATCAGCATGGCCAGCAGGTTGAAAGAGTAGGTTCTGCCCTTCTGCTCTGCCTTCGTGAGACCCCACCTGCAGTGCTGCATCCAGCCCTGAGGCCTTCAGCACAGGAAGGACATCAACCTGTTAGAGTGGGTCCAGAGGAGGCCCAAAGATGGTCCGAGGGCTGGAGCACCTGCTATGAGACAGGCTGAGAGAGCTGGCATTATTCAGCCTGGAAAAGGCTCCAGGGAGACCTCCACCAGACTCCCTTCCAGTACTTAAAGGGAACTTACAAAAAAGGAGGGATAGCAACTTTTTATACTGGCAGATAGTGACAGGACCAGGTGGAACAGTTCTAAAATAAAAAGGCAAGATTTAGATTAGCTGTTAGGAAAAAGTTCTTTATTCAAAGGGTGGTAAGGGCCTGGCACAGGTTGCCCAGAGAAGCTGTGGCTGCCCCATCCCTGGAAGCGTCCAAGGCCAGGTTGGATGGGCCTTGGGGCAACCTAGTGCCTAGGTCTAGTGGAAGGTGTCCCTGCCTATGGCAGGGGGGTAGATTAAGATGATCTTTAAGGTCCCTTCCTGCCCAAGTCTTTCTATAATTTTATGATTATGTTGTCCTGGGTAGGTGAATTCAGTCTGTAATCTTTCTTCATTTCTGCAGTATATGAATCTATGTTAATAGTACAAGTACAATGAAGTCTTGGAACAAGACAGTTTGCTAATAAAATTTATACATAGGCTGGTATGTTTCTTCCCTTCAGGTCAATATTCCTTGGCTGGCTTTAGGAAATGACTGTGCTGAGCCTTACATCTACCTTTAGTGTTCTTTGGGTACATCATCTTACCTATTATCCTCTTGTTTAGCAGGTGCAGTAGTACTATTTCAGTCTGCCATCACTATAAATTACGGGGAAATCTTGGTACAACTCATATCGCCCAGTGTGCCATCTTCACCATGTAATTTGTTCTCTCACTTCCTTCACTTTCTCTAGCTTCATCAGTTTATTTGCTGTAAGCAGTAGAATGCATAATTCCATCCCAGCCTGCTTCTCAATGTTTCTACTTTCCCTACAGCCCAGTAATATTATCTAGGTACCTCTGTCTCACTTGTACAAGTTTCTTTGTTCTTCTAGCAACTTACTGTACTTTGTAGTTCACCTGCCTCTTACATAGAGACTTGATGACTTTTCAAGCTCCCTGAGAAATCTCTCATCAGGAATTCTTTGTATCCAGCACAGTGGGTTCAGGTGAAGCTGCTCTAAACCTCAAATTTAAAACACGATGCCCTCTACAGATATCATTTACTAGCTGTGCATTGTTGTAAGCCCTGAAATCTGGCAAGTTATTTTTTAAAACCTTGTATTAGTAGTCCAGTAACAATGTGAAAGAATGAGAAAGCTAATTCTTTCCTAGATCTGTGGTCTAGGTTGCAGAACATGTTAAAGATGTAGGTGTATGGGAATCCCATCTGTAGTTTAAAAAAAAAAAAAAACACATTAAAAGGTAATAACCAATTAACATATTATGATTATTTATACCTTAGGAAAAAATGGATAGGTAATACAATACACCTTTATTCTCCCTTTTCAATGTCCTGTCATATAGATATGTCTATCTTCTTGCCCCTGGTGCACCACTCTATTTAAAGAGACAACAGTTACAGAAGGGAAGCCCTTCCCTTATTAAACACAGTTACCAAAGAAGCAGCGGCATTTGGACATGGCAAATTGTGGGAAATCTTTTGTAATCGTGTGGCTGCTACTGTGGTCTAAGTGCAGCAGCCCATCTTTTAGCAGTCAAAAAGCTGCAGCTTTTTCTGAGTGCAAAGGACCCCTAGACAGAAACTAGGAATGCTTCAGAGCAGTTTCTAATTTCCTTATTCCTCGGCACATCAGCCCTGAAGACTGAACAAGATACGAACTGGAAAAAGGAATAATTTCAATCCTCAGTTCTTGTGATTTTGGCAGTAGGAGGAGGCAGAGCAGAACCATCAGCTGCATCTCTGCAGGAGTTCCTTGGATTGGTCCCGGCAAACTGAGCCTCGTCTCGGAAAGCTATGGGCCTGAAGCATTCCAGAGAGAGAATGCATGCGAGGTAGGTATCAAAAACTGCTCTGGGCGAAGCCAGCGAGAGCGCGGCGCAGCCGGGACCAGCTCAGGCGAAGGAATCTCCGCGTTATGCCCGTCCGGCCGCATTCAGGGATCGGCTCCCGGCATCTCCTCTCACCTCCTCACGCCTTGCCTCCAGGGCAGACGTTCCCCTCCCTAGAGCGTCCCTCCAGTTTGGCCACAACTACACTGGAGGTTCCCCGTTCGGGCCAAAGCAGCAGCCGCCTTTCCCGGTTTGAATCGCGAATTCCTACCCGTCGCCTGCGCCCGGGGCAGCTGGAGCCGGGAGAGCCGGGTAGCGGCTGGAAGCGCCGCGCTCGGGACGCGCTCCACGCCTGCCCGGCATCGGGGGGAGCAGCAGTCAACCCTAGCGACCGCGACACCGGCGCCGCCCCTGCAACCCGCCGCCGCCCCGCGGCGAGACCGAGGTGCGGACGGTCCCGCTGTCCGGGAGAGGGACGGGGACGTGCCGCCCTGCCCAGCCCGCCCCGCGCTCCAGGCGCTGTTACCGGCTCGGGAGAGAAGCAGCCCCAGGAGCAGCGTCGGCCCCATGCTGGCAGTCGATGACTCCGAGCGCCAGAGCCACAGCTCACATGCCGCGCGCGGCGCCGCCTCAGTTCTGCTGAGCCCGACCCGCCCCGTCGAGGTGCGGGCGGCGAGCACCGCCCCCGGCTCGACCCACCGCGGGTCCGGGACCCGCCCGCGGGGGCCAGGGCGGACGGAGAGGCCAGGCGGTCGTCGGGGCTGATGGGAGACGGGTGCGAAGGTCATCTAGCGGTCGCTGTCCCCAGGGCGACCGGGGAGCCGCTGGACCCGGGGCCGGGCAGTGCAGGGACGCTTCAAAAGAGGCGTTTTAGAAGGGGCTACGCAAGGCGTTGGTTTATTGATTCACAGCACACTTCAGTACCGAGAGCAGAGCTGTGACTGCGCACCCTCGGGGGCGTACTTGGGTAAAGGACTGTGTCTCCAACAGAGGGAGTCTTCTTGGAGGATACAGAGGCTGACTGCCTTTTGAGTAGATTTCCCCAAGTGATTCTTGGGTCTGTGGAAGGGATGACTGAGCTTGTGGCTTCTTCCTTTTGGCTTTGTTGTGAAGGCTGTTATTTCAGTTTCTTACCTGTTGCTGGCTCTGTCTTGATTGAGCTGCTTATCTGCACCCACACGAAAGATGGCATTTCTGAGAGCCCGCACGGCATTTAGGCAGCTGTGCTTCTTTTGAACAGATGCTTCCTTTTAATTTGCATCCTAAGATCAAATTAACCAGTGGGAAAAAGTTGCAGTCCAACACATGCATGTCAAACATTAGTATATGAAAATGAGGGAAACGTTTTGTAAGTCAATTGCCTAAGTAGAGAGACCTACCCCATCTGCCCGAAAACCCCAACAGAAAGGGTAATAACTGTGCAAATACATTAAGTATTCACAGTCGAAATCAGTGGTGCCCTTCTCTTCTTGCATTTTTAAAAAAGATTAGTCGTCCTGCTTATTGCAGGGAACTGCTGTGAGAGAATTCTTCTGAATGGAAATTACTGTATATCACTGTATTAAAGCAAGTAGCAGTTCCAGTGATATGCTAGACATTTCATCTCTACATCCTTTACTGCCACAGCCAGTGAAGAGTGGGTTTGACCAAGGAAGTATTTTGTTTGCTGTAGGTGCTGAGTTACTTAGTTGTACCTTATTTTGTATAGTATAAATCTTAGGAAGATTATAGCACACTGGTGCTTCTGCTGCTTTTTTTCAAGATTTGACCACTACAACCCTTCTCGAGTCAAAACCAGAGCGCATTACTGGGAAGTGCAAAAGATGCTGCGTCGGGTCCATTTGTCAGGAGTACTATCAGAGAACTAGTGGGGGAGGTAGCACAGAGGAAGGCTGAGCAAACACTTCTCTGCCTGGGCTAATATTTGCAGCACCACACTCTGCTCTTTACAGGGCTAGAGACAGACAGCAGACATTCACAGCTAATAGTAACACCTGTACACTACAGAAATATTAACCTAATGCAAACAACCCAGCAGAAGTTGATGTCTATATCTATGGAAAACCAAATAACTCATTTCCTAGCATGAGTGCTAGTGCCCTAAACAGCTCTGGCTGCTCATTGCCAAAGAAGGTTCAGGGGTTTGACATCCAAAGCAGCTACCATAGTTTTGTGTTTTAGTTCCTGGGATACTTGGCCACTTCTGGCTCAGACAGTTTTACTCTTTTGTTCCTACTATGAGTAAAGAATTCAAAGCTGCTCTTGTATTTTAGCCTCAGTGTGGTTCACAGCAGAAAGGTCAGAGACGTTTAGGTGTCTGTCTGGTTAAGTACAGTCATAAAGCTCACTGGGTAGACTATATCTCTGGTGAGAATAATTGTAAGTCATTCTACAGGAAAAGGCAACTAAGAAATTTATGATGAGAAAAATTCAGGGTGAGCAATGGACCTGTTGAACAACATAGCTTCAGTCCAGAGAGACTTTGAGAAATGAAAGAACTGGGTTAACAGGTGCCTTATGATGTTTAGGAAGGAGAGTCGAGTTCTGAAATAGGGCAGAGTGACCCCATTGCATCTTTGCTGGCTGAAGACTGAGTGGATGAGGAGCAGTCTGCTGGAAGGACCTGGAAGTTGCCGTGGATACCAGTAAGCTGTGATTGTGAATAAAACAACCCACACACCACACTGTATTAGGAAGAATATGGCCAGAGACTGAAAGAAGTTATTCATGTCTGCTTAGCAGTGGTGTGGCCACACCTGGACTGCTGTGTGCAGTTTCCTGCCCCTGAAGTTCAAGAGGGATGTGGAGGAACTAGAGAGGGTCCAGTGGAGGGCTACCAAGATGATAGCACATGACCTACAAATTGATTATCAGAGCTGGGCTTGTTTGCTTGGCAAAGAGAAATTTCAGAGACAATCTACTACCACCCTACAGCTATTTGAAGGTGAGCTGCAAAGGCGATAAACCCAAATGGCAGGTGATACAAGAAATGATGATGGCCATAAATTCCATCTCGGGTTGTTGAGGTTGGGTGCTAGAAAAGAAAATCTTTTTCACTAAGAAGTTGGTGCAGTGCTAGAACAGGTTATCTAGAGACATATCAGAGTTTGTATCCAAACTCGCAGAAAAAGCTACAGCTGACTTGCTGTTTTGTTGGTGTTAGTACTGACTAACACAGAGATGTTGGATTAGAGACTCTCTAAGTCCCTTTTCACCAACTAGTTAAAGCAATGGTTAGTGTGCACATGCTTGGATGACAGAAGCAATTTAAGGCATGAGCAGTTCAGAAGAAAAATTATTTGTAAAAGGAAAGCAAAAATACTTTTTCAAGAGAAGAAAGGAGGAGTACCTTAGAACAGTGTTGCTCTACTACCTTAAGTCTAAATTTTTTCAGAGGCATGATCATAGACAAAGTAAGTAGTTTTAATAATGCATTACACTATATTTTGATTCAAAGACATTTAAATGATGCACTGTGAACCCATTTTTCTGATCCAGGTATACCCATGACGCATATTGTCTCTCCTTGTCTCAAGTGAAGCTTAATTAGCTTGCAGAACAGTGGATCTGGCAGTGGCAAGACAGACCCAGGCCGAAAGGGTTATAGCTGTTCAATGTAGTCAGAAAAATAATGGAACTGTCATGGTTTCAGAATAGTATTTCCCAATTTAGTGCTCCCACTAAAACTGTGCTGCTTGCTCCCCCACCTTCCTTCAATTGGAAGAACAAAAGGCAAAGATCACGGGTGGAGATAAGAAACAGCAATGAGAGAAGGAACAGTAACAGCAACAATATTAATAACAAAAGGTATAAGACAAAGAAATTATTTGCATGGACAATACTGACTGGCTCTTCCCAACCATGCTTTCCCCCACCAAAAGGAACCCCTTCTCCTCAGAAGCGAGAGTCCCTTTCTCTGCTCCCAGCAATGATGTGAGGCGGTATCAAATAATGTTAGGGTATTGGCCATGCCCCCTCCCACTGATCTATGCCAAAACCAGGACAGGAACTAAACCAAAGATTACTTTCCTGTAGGCTGGAAAGGTACTTAAACAGGTATTAAAGCAATCAAGTTAAAGAACATGGATTAGATTATTTCCCCTTGTTTCAGCAGCAGTCCTGCAGCTGCCTTCCACAGTGAAATGGACTGGACTTCTATCCATTCAAGCCATGAGACTGAGGACTCAAGGCTGCATTAGGCCATAAAGATCAGTGGTCCCACTCTGCTGCCACCTTCACTACCTTTCACTGCTGTGGAACACAGAACCAGAGCCAGTAGGTTCTTATTTTAATCACTCCTGTAAATTTTGTCCTCTTTGCTTATAAAAGAGATGGGCACATGGCAGGGCAGCAGCACAGGGGCTGTTTACTTTATATCTTATCAGCAGCTTTAGGTGCTTTAGAGACTACCAGGAAAGACTGAGGTACAAGCCGCTCCTACTGAACAGTATGCCCTGGCAGCCAGGAGGGCCAGCTGTGTCCGGGTGCATCAAGCAAAGCATTGCCACCCAGTCAAGGGAGGTGATTGTCCTGCTCTACTCTGCACTGGTTTGGCCTCACCTTGAGTAGTGTGTGCAGTTTTGGGCAGCACAATATTAAGAAGGCATTAAGCTATTAGAGACCATCCAAAGGAGGCCACAAGGATGGAGAAGGGTCTGGAGGGGAAGCCTAATGAGGAATGGCTCAGGTCACTTGGTTTGTTCAACCTGGAGAAGAGGAGACTTGAGGGGAGACCTCATTGCAGTCTTCAACATTCTCACGAGGGGAAGCGGAGGGGCAGGTACCAATCACTTCTTTCTCATGACCAGTGACAGGACTCGAGGAAAAGGCATGGAGCTGAGCTGGGGAGGTTTAGGTTGGCTGTTAGGGAAAGGTGTTTCACCCAAAGAGTGGTTGAGCACTGCAGTAGGCTCCCCAGGGCAGTGGTCACAGTGCCAAGCACCTGTCTGAGTTCAAGAAGTGTTTGGACAGTGCTCTCAGGCACATCATGGGATCCTTCGCATGTCCTGTGCAGGGCCAGGAGTCAGACTCGATGATCGTGATGGGTCTCTTCCAACTGAGCATATGCTATTATTCTATGATTCTGATACATGGCAGGACTTTGGACCACAGCACAGAGCTGCTGTATCAGCTGCTGATAGATGAGGCTTTCTTTACTGATTTTGCCCCTGGCAACAAGGTTTCTAGGATTTCCAATTTCTTTGTCTGTCCTCAGAAAAATCCTCTCTTGCCTCCTATCCCTTGTGGTTTTTTTAAGCATCCAACAAAGTATTTGCCTGAAGAGCTATCAGCAAGAGCATTGACAGGTGAGGAGGATACCTGAATGCACTCAGGGAGATTTTAACGGAAGTTTTTATACAGACATGAAGGTCATCCAGCATAAATGTAAAGGGAGACTCCATGGGCCATAGGCAATTGTGCTCCAGAAGACTAGGGCTGTTTGGGTAATGTGTTAGAAGGCTTGCCTCTGAGGTTTGGCATGCAAACCAAATGGGTAAAACTACCCAATTTTTTTTTAGTAGCTGCATATAGCATAGACACTGGATTAATTCTTGACAAACTGTTGGAAACAAGCAGTAGTCTCACTGATGGCCACAATGTACATGTACCAGATTATTATTTTTTTAAATTACAGGCAAAGTCATTAATTCATATTCCTTAGCCTATCCTCACGTCTCTTTCCACACAGGCGGGTTTTTGCCTCTTCCAGTTTCTTGGTATCAGAGTCACTCGTCATGGTTCTGTCACTACTTCAACCAGTTCATGAAATCACCTGAGATATTTAAGGGCCTTCAAACCCAGTGGGCCTGAAAACACATTTTTCTAAGCACTCTATCTTTGCCAAACATTCTTACCTTGCTATTATTTAACTGCCCGAGTGTGTGTCAGCACAGGCAGGCAGCAACCAGGACAGCCACATGCCCACGGCTACACCCCAGAGAGTAATTTATTTCCCTTCTCTTGCTAACTGGGGGATCCCCAAAGCAACCCCTTGGCAGAGGCACACAAGGGGACACGCAGGCACCATTAAACTGGGTTCATGCCAGAGGATCACCGGAGTGTTCACACCGGTTTAGCAAGGGTTACTCCCAGCTTCATGTTTACAAGCCTCCTCAACAGGCAGTCATCTACTTTTAACCCATTCCTCCCAACGCATAGTCGCCAGCTGGCGGTTCCAATTACCATTGCTTTTTGCCCACCAAACTTCAACATAGAGCAGGAGGAATGCACACAGATCTGTTAAAACATATCATGGCATATCTGAATGGGATGTGGGAGGTATTAAAGAAAAGGGCTGTGTGAAAGTCGATCAATTGTATGGACTTCAGATCAGGTACCAGGAAAGTTTGTGTAATAAATAGCTTGACTTTGTTCTTCAGTAAACTGTACAGAACTTGCTTAGTGATGTTCTTGTCGTGATTTATGCAGTGGATTCTCAAGATGAGCGGGTATTGCACTGCTAATCCACTCTCAGGAGCACGGGACAGGTGTGGGAGACCCGGCTGCAGAGGTGGCAAAACAGAAGCAGAACCGCTTTGAATGGCTCCCTGTTTTGTCTCGTGCACAGAGAGCTTCCTAGGAAGACCTGAAGCTACATCCCAGGATGCACCTCCCAGCTTTCTGTAACCACCCTCCTGGCCCATTCCCTGCAGCCCCAGCCGGCCCGGAGCCGGCTGTGACCCGGGAGTTCCGAACGACCCCGGAGCAGCCCAGCCCCACTCGGTCCCGTCCCGCTCCGTCCCGCCGGGCCCCGCACCCCCCTCATCCCCAAGGACCGCGGACCGGAAGCGGAAGCGCGCGACACCCCAGTGGCGGCGATGCCGCTCGCGTGGGCCCAGCCCCGTCCTTCCGGTTCCGCCGGAGCGGCGCGGGCGGCGAGTGACGGGTCTCGGGTCCTTCCGCGGCGCCGAGGGCGGCGCGGCCCCGCCCGGCCCATGGACCGGCACAAAGTGAAGCGGCAGCGTCTGGACCGGATCTGCGAAGGTGAGGCGGGGCGGGCGCCCCTCGGCAGCGGCGGCAGCAGCGGGCGGTGGGGGGCTGCACCTGCCCTGTGCCTCGGGGATCCGACGCAGCCGCTGCGCGCCTGTGGGGCTGAGCGTCCGCCCGGTCGGCGGCGAGCGGGACCCCGTCGCCCGCGGAGGCGCTGCCTACGGCTTTCTGGAAAGGGCCAGATGCTAGTGACTGTCGGAGGCTCTGTGGACGTACAAGTTCGGCTCACTTAAGTGGGAAATAGTATCTGGGCATGCTGGGATGGAGGGGGGGCAGGTCACTGGGGAGGAGTTGTGAAGCGACTTCGTCACTCGTTTCAGGAGCCTGGAGTAAGATGGCATACCGCTGAGTAGATCACCTCTATTATCTCATTGATAAAACATGCTTTATTTTCCTTTATTAAGCGGTGGCAGAGGTGGTTGTGATTTTTTTCCTATCCTCTTTTCCCTGTATTTGTTTCCTATTCATGTCTTTTGCTTTGCCTAATCTGTTCCTGAATACTATTAGTGACTTATTGGACTAGCAGATGAGGGTTCCAGAATTCTTGTCTTTCATGTAATCACTCCTGCTGACTTTCTTAATAGGCATACGGCCTCCTATTGTGAATGGCCCAATGCCAGCACGGCCACTGGTTGCACTCCTGGATGGACGAGATTGCACTGTGGAGATGCCCATCTTGAAGGATGTTGCTACAGTGGCATTTTGTGATGCTCAGTCGACTCAGGAAATCCATGAAAAGGTGGGCAAGAAAATGTGCAAGATTCAGAAGTAGAGCTCTGCGTCTTAGGTAACCAAACCAGATATTGATTTGGACTGGTTTTTGTTATAGGTGCTGAATGAGGCAGTAGGAGCTCTGATGTATCACACCATTACCCTTTCTCGTCAGGATCTGGAGAAATTCAAAGCCCTCAGGGTCATTGTGCGTATTGGCAGTGGCTATGACAATGTTGACATCAAATCCGCTGCAGAATTAGGTATGATGACACCATTAGGTGTCTGTTGCAATCAGAATTGAATGTGAAATGGAACACTGTGCGTGTTTTTGTGCTTTACAGCTGAGTGCATTTAAAAACTTTTATGTATAAAGATTTGGAGCTGCTCAGTATCAGGTGTCTTTAGGAAGCTGACCAATAGAGGGACTGGTATGCAGCTTAAAAGAAAGATTCTCAGTTTTCAGATTGCTCTGCTACAGATGTTGGTGTCTTTGTTGTTGTTGTTTGGGATTCAGGAACCTGAATATGGTGTCTAGGTAACTTTTGGTGAGGTGACTTTGGTTTTTTTGTGACCCCTGAGCAAATTGATGTCTGAAAGCCGCCTGCATATGCTGATGCAGGATAAACTCACTGTAAATGAGTTTTCCTCTTAATTTTGTATATGTGGGTAGGTTCTGATTCAAAACTTCATTAGTTATCCCTTTAGAACCCTAGGCATGTGAAAAGCGTCTGGATCAGGTGCCAAAAAGCTGCTATTTATTAAACAGATGGGAGTGAGACTTCTGGACCTTTTTGTCTCCTAGGTGAGATGGATCACCTAAGTACCCTTCCCCTTCTTTTTCAAGTTTTACAAGTGTAAGGGATTCGAAAGCTTCCTTAATGTAATGCAGGTCTTGTTAAGCTTAAATCAAATACAGGTATTAGTATATAAAATTGAAATAGGTAAGCGTTGCAATTTTCAGATCTGTAAGAACAGATTAATTGCTAATACCTGAAGAGTGTGTATTGGGATAGTGCTTGAATTAGGTCAAAAGAGCCTTTTCATCTGGATGATTCAAAGGAATAGTGTCAGGAGTTGCTGTCAAGGTCCTTGGCTTTCATCCAGCCTTTACATATTTGTGCTGAGTTTGGAACCTATCTTAGTCTTATGTTTCTCTTCTGAAGGTCACCATCCATATCTTTGATTCATTCAGATTCAAAGATTTCTCTTTTTTTCCCCACTGCACACTCATTAATCCAAGGTGAAATGAGTCAAAGTTCTTTCACCATCAGAACATTGCTTGCCACTTTTTGCTTTGGAGCGATAGTATGATGACCCTTACACGTGGCCAGATTTGCTTTTTCATGGACAATTAATGGTTATTTTCATGCTTAGCCAGGCCTTTTAATTCATTCTGAGGTAAGATATTGTTCCTTGTGTTTTCTGAATCTTCAGACCAAAGGGCTATTGTCTGTGTTTGTGGTTTTTTACATTTGGGTATAATACTGCATGCTAACACAAATCTGTGTCTGGCTGTGTAACAGATGGATGCATGGGGCTTGTCTAGAGTTGAATGAGATGGTAACGAGTGAGATTAAGAGAAATTGGGTTTTTCTGTCATCCCTACTCATGTCCTCTGAGTTGTCTGTGTGGCATTATGGCATAATTGGAAATAATTTGAGAGAGAAAAGCAGTCAGATACCTGGGATTGTCTGTGGCCGTTGCTCTCCTAATTCTCATGGGTAAGCATGGTCTGAGTTTAGCCAAATGTCTCCTCTGAATGGGCTTACGAAACAATGATGCCTTCAACCATTGCCTAGATTTTATTTCCAGTTTTTAGCTAGGTGATGGACTTTTGAGGCAGAAGAGTTGCCTTGGTTTGGCAAGTGGCTAGGGTTATGTTTGGGAAGAGACCATTTTTCCATCTAATTATTTTTATTTCTTGGCTGGTTTGTCAAACGAAGGATAGCAGGAGTGAAATGGTATGTTGCCAGCTTCCCCCCTCCTATTTTTTTTTAATAGACTGCTCAGGACTTACCAGATTTTGATACAGTGTTCCATCTTTCCCTTTTCTGACAGTAATTTATGCTTCTAGGACTTCAACTCTGTTTGCGTTACCTGATAGCTGTAGCCATGGGTTTTGTGGTCCTTGTGGCTGTATGTTATTCTAGAGTGGGAGTGTTATGTGTTGTTATTTTTAAGTGTAACTTCAAATGGATTTAGAGAAGCTCCTGGGGCTTCTGTCTGCATTTAATGAGTTAGTTACTTATTGTTGCTCCTGGGGAGGCTGATGCTTGCAGTGAGCATCTGGACTGTGAGGCATGAAGAGCTCAGCCATCTGTCTCAATTCTTCTACAGTCTGCCTGTTAATCTGTCAGGAGTATCTGTGGAAGCAGTGCATCTTTTTGAATGCAGATCTCTTAAAACAGTCAGTTGCTTGTATCACTTGTATGGCCCAGTTTTCTCATTTCAGCCTGTTTGTTTGTTTGTTTTTCTGGTGAATGTGTCAATCAAATACATATTTATAAGGAAAGAATGGTATTTCATGGGGAATTGAAAAGATGGCTGGTCGCATCTGTATTGTTGTAGAGTGAGGTTCTGAAATGAATCCTGTGTTTCTTGAGTTCTGGAGTACTGAATTATCTTTCAGCATTTGTGCTTAAAGAGCTTTATGTTAGTTTAGAATTGTGATGCTAAAAATCTTATATGACCTCTATGGCTTTGTAGGGATTGCAGTTTGCAACATCCCTTCCTCCTCAGTAGAGGAGACTGCTGACTCTACCCTTTGCCACATCTTGAACCTCTATCGCCGTGTTACTTGGCTACATCAGGCTCTGCGGGAAGGGAACCGAGCCTCAAGTGTAGAACAGATTCGAGAGGTGGCTGGAGGTGCTGTGCGTATCCGTGGGGAGACTTTGGGCATCATTGGACTAGGTAAGTGATGGGAATTGTTAGACTGAAAAGAGAACTGTGAAAGTTTTTGGGAAGCTAAGAGTCATATACTGAGAAAAGTGATAATTCTACAGCTGTTCTTTGTGAAACACACTGACTCCTAAGGAATGCTAGTGCCCTATTCTGGATATCTTCAAGAGCTGGGTGTATGTCAGGGGATTGGGTATTCTTTTTTCGATTTCAAATGGTTAGAAGAATTGGAACATTCATAGAGCTCTTCTCGGTGACTGTTTCCTTGTGTGCTAGGCTCTGTATCAGTAACAAAGCTGCCTGAAAGGTGGCTACCAAGTCCTTCTCCAAGTTCTTGTAGCCAGATTATTATCTCTGACTCAAGAGTCCAGACTTAGTTTGAAAACAACTGCTTCTTGACTAAGCTCTGGCTATTGCATGGGGAAGAACTAGAATTAGCTACATAGGAGCAGCACTGAATAGCCTCCTCTGGATCCCTATGGCAATCCTAGGGGTTTCCAGGGCTGCAATACCTTGGGCCCTGGCAGTAAACTTCAGTGTAGGCTCCCAGTCTACCCCAGTATCTTGTCTTTAAAGTTTGTTTTACCTTTCCTTGATGATTGTGGGTTTTCTTTTGTGAAGGCCGAGTTGGACAGGCAGTGGCTCTGCGAGCCAAGTCCTTTGGCTTCAACGTGATTTTCTATGATCCCTATCTGCCGGATGGAGTGGAGCGATCCTTGGGTTTACAACGAGTAGGAACCCTGCAGGATCTACTAATGCACAGCGATTGCATCACATTGCACTGCAGCCTGAATGAACATAACCATCACCTCATCAATGACTTCACTATTAAACAGGTGCAGCAGGAGCTTGATTTCCCCCACAGAGCACTGTGGAAATGAATGCGAACCGAAACTGCTGCTTTCACAGAGGCTGAGAGCGTGTGAATCCTGCTGCCTCTGTTGTGTGCCTTCTGCTGCCTTTGGAGGCTGGGCGCGTGTGGATCTGGGTGCCTGTGCTTTGTGCTGTATAGAATTTTATGTTAAGAGAAGAACAGGATTGGCTCTTCTTGCAAAGTAGTTTCCTTTATAAAGAATATTTTAGGTGATTCAGTAATTTCAAATTATCTTTAAAATAATTTACTGTGCTGGTTAGAGCTAGATGTGGTGTGGCTGGGACTGTATACGTTGCTTTACATAGCACTGCCAAAGCCTCTCTGCCCAAGCCCACTGCAAAGTCAGTCTCGGGCTAAACTCCACTAGTCTATGAATGCTTTCCAGTGCTTTTATGAGAGACATTTGGACATTGTAGTCCAGTTTTGTACAGCTGGATACTTGATTCATGATTCATGTCCTCTTTCTTTTTTAATATAGTAGGATGAATATGGAGTGCAGAACTTGAGAGTTCCACTTTTGCCCTTGTGGTTTTGTTTGTTGATTTTTAAAGCAAATTTCTCAAGCATTGCTTGCAGGCATTTTCCCTGTGTTAAGCTTTGCAGTGAGAGCACTCCTAGTTCCTCCAGGCCTCGTCTAATCACTGCAGACTCGTGCTCATTTCCAGTAGACTTCCCAAGATTCACTTAGCTTCCGTGAAGAGCCTCATTCTCAATGCACGTAATATTTTTCTTCTTCCAGATGCGTCAGGGCTGCTTCTTAGTGAACACAGCCCGGGGAGGGCTGGTAGATGAGAAGGCCTTAGCACAAGCCTTGAAGGAGGGGAGAATCAGAGGAACAGCATTGGATGTGCATGAGTCTGAGCCTTTCAGGTAATGTTGTACCTGCATGCTTGCTGCTATCTGGTGGTTCACCTAAACTGGATGATTCTTTTGGTGGTTTGGTGGGGCTTTTTTGTTTGGTGGTGTTTGGTTTGGGGTTTTTTGTTGGTTTGTTTTGGTTTGGTTTTTTTTGTTGTTGTTGTTGTTTGGTTGGTTTTTGGTTTTGTTTGGTTGGTTGGTTTGGTTTGGTTTTGGTTTTTTGGTTATTTGGGTTACAGTGATGCCCAAAAGCACAGATAGGGTTATCACTTCTGGAAAAAAACCCTTTTTCTTCCCCCCAGTTTCGCTCAGGGGCCATTAAAAGATGCACCCAATGTTATCTGCACCCCTCACACTGCCTGGTACAGTGAACAGGCTTCCATTGAATCCAGAGAAGATGCAGCTAAAGAGATCCGCAGAGCTATTACAGGTAATGAAGAAGATTTGCAGCTGCTGCTGAATTTGTGGGTTTTTGTTAGTTCACTGCAAGGATTATGCTGATTGTTCTGAAAACGGAGACTTATTAACTGGTTTCTGGAACTGGAGTGTAAGTTGATAATTGTATCTTTGCCTTCTGAGAATTCTTGTACCTAATGCCAGAGTGGCTCTTTCTCTCCCCGGGAAAAACTTTTTACCTATGTCTTCCAAATCCTTTGCAATAATTCCTTTGACAGTTTTACTGTGTGCTTTTTTCCTTGAGTAGTACATGTTGTCTCTTGGAAAAGGTGAGGCTGGGCAGTTGCAGTTTGTGGCAATAATTTTCACAAGATCAGAGAAGTGGGAAGAAAAGATCAGCTTCTTGCCGTCCCCACACACCAGATGCTTAGAGGAGAGTTTCCCATGCCCAGTGTTATCCTGTGGAGGTGGATGAAAAAGATTTTGCGCTTTTCCTTTCTACTTTCCTTTGTAAATGCTGCAGGGAACAAGTCTCTCCTACCTGTTTTCTGGGTTTTTTTGTCATTCTTGGTGCCCTTGCAGGTCACATACCTGATGCTTTGAGAAACTGTGTTAATAAGGAGTACTTGCTGTTAGCAGCTCAGTGGTCCAATATTGATCCTGCAACTGTCCACCCAGAACTCAACGGAGCTGCAGCTTACAGGTGAGATACGTAGGTTATCCAAGTATATCTTCCTGCTGAAGTAGGCCAGGGGTTTGAGAACTGCTTGTACCTGCAAACAGGTATGTCTCTGTTCCTATATACTCTCTATGAGCTCTTTCCCAAAACTTAACAGCAGCACTTCTAAAGCTGTACTAGCATTTAACATGTACTTGGTCATATTTAGTTCTAGCTGCATACTGGTCAATATTTCCAAATCCTTGGAAGACATGCCCAAGAGATGCCTTAACATAAGAAAGCCTGCTGAATGCCCCCAAAAAAGGACTGGAACTCAACATTAGAAGTTGTGCATATCATTAGGGCTATATAAAAAAAGCACAGTTCTTACCTGTAGCCCAGAAATGGACTGTTACTGAGATATTGTCCAGTGGATTTGTTCAGTAGTCTAAATAGAGTGTATTTGAGTTTATCTGTTACAGACCTGTTAAGCGATTGTGGGCAGGTTGCTTCCCTTCTGTTTGTATCCCATCTGCAAAGTAGGAAATATATTTTCTTCCCTTCTATGAGAGATCTACAGAGGTTGAGATGTATTTATGGAGAGGGAATAGGGAAGCAGAATGGAAGTAATGGAAGAATAGTTCATTAGCAATTCATGACTGCCACTCTCCTATTTTTCATCTTGCGTCTAGCTGTTTTATTAGTTCAGCTTCTTTCTTCTTCTGTCTTGGAGCCCAGTGAAGGATAACTGCAGCTTACACGCCTCCTGCTGTTGAGGTGGGAATTCCTAGCCTTCCAGGTGCCTTCACAGAGTGCCTCACAATGTTTTCAACTGGAGATAAATTTTGTATCTGTTTTCAAACGAGTAGTATGTGACCTCAGACTGTCTGGGTCTGTCTGCAAACAGCTGTCATTTGGTATTAGGATACCACTGCTACTCTTCAACTCTGGAGACTTTTCCTGTGTTCTATCTCAGAGCAAGCATTCCTGTTAGAGGGATTTGTTTTCAGCTCGTCTGAGGGCGTGGCTCCTTTTCCTTTTGAATAACTCTGTTGGACAAGCTTGTAATTTCTATGTTTTTGTTGGTTTTAGGTTTCCTCCAGGAGTAGTGGGAGTAGCCAACCCTGGGCTACCAGAACCACCAGTAGGGGAAGGGATTGTAGCTCATGGGATCCCTCCTGTTTCTCACTCTGCACCACGTACCCCTTCCCCAGGAGAGACAAGCAAACTGGATGCAGACAGAGAGATTCCTGCTGACCAATAGCAGCGTGTTTCTCTCCTCTCCTTTGGCAGCAGAAAAAAGTAGGAGGGCAGCTCCGCCTAGGACCTTCTTTAACACCCTACAGACACTGTTTCCTGTTCACATGGGACAGGAGAATGCATTTCATTGCCGACGAACTTTAGCTCTTGCCTTTATTTTGTAACCTTTTAGTTATAATTTCGTAATTAATCCCTTTCCTTCTCTGGGGCATGGCAGCAGTGACCTTGCCTCCCCTTGACTTAACGAATCAGTTCTCCCATGTATCTGTTTCAGTTGTCGGTGACAGGGAACTGTTTTTGCTTGAAAATGGAAGTGAAGCTGCCTGATCAGGGATGGTCCTCAGTGTTCCGAACACCAGACTTAAGTGTACACTTTTCAGTTGTGACTTGTAGCTTAATTTGGCTGAACCTCTTCTAAGTGTAGCCATGGGGAATATTAGAAAAAATATTAGTGAATTGGAGAAGTTGTGACTACTGTCTTCATTATGCCCTTGATAGAATGCAGCCAGGCGAAGCTCTGTGTGTTACTTCGCTGGTTTTAATTAATGTTTCCTGTGAGAACAGGCATAGCGCAGGCACTGTTAGTTCTTGACCGCACAGTTTTCTCTATGCAGTTCTAGGCCTGAAGTTAAAAGTAACAGTTTCAAAGCCAGCCTTTTAAATAATTTGGAAGGGATTAAAATGTCATCGAATGTATTTTGCTGGCCACCATGTTTGTGAGTCTTCAGAATAGTTCACCCTGGAGTCTATAACTTGTAGAAGGTAAGAAAATGCAGAAATGGGAAAAGCTCGCACTGAGAGACAGCAAATAGCAATAATGTGCAGCTGCAGTTGCTTGTTCTTCACACACAAGTACCTCATAGTCTATGGCAGTGTTTATCCACAAGGGATCCGTCACACTAGAATTCTAAGCTTTAAAATACAGATTTTTTTTTTTTTCTTTTTGCATAATTGCATCAGCCAGCAGTAATGTCCCACTTGTCTGTGCTGGTGGAGAAGGCAGCTTTTAACAGTGAGGAAAAAGTTTTTTCACCCAGAAGGTGGTTGAGCACTGGAATAGATTCCCCAGGGCGGCTAGCACAGCACCAAGCCTGAGTTCAAGAAGTGTTTGGACAATGCTTTCGGGTACATGGTGGGATTCTTGGGGTGCCCTGTACAAGGCCAGGAGTTGGACTCGATGATCCTGATGGGTCGCTTCCAACTCCGCATATTCTATGGTTCTATGATACACTACGTCTCTAGGGCAGGACAGGGCAGCCGGGCAACGCAAGATAGCGGTTTGTTTTACATGAATAGGCTTTGTGATACTAAAGGAGAATTAATACTCTCAGTTTTTTACCTGAAGCCATGGCAGGATTGTTGCTGGCAAGTCTTCTCCATTTCACAAATGATGAACATGAATTGTTTCTTTGAGGGGTGGGGAGACTTCAGCAAAAGAGGTTCCACAGGAGAAGATTTTTCTTTAATTCCAGGTCTTCCTTTAATTTCATCTTGTTACACTTCAATTCTAGCCTTGCCATGCACAAGATGTAACAATATAACAGCATCTGATTGATTTGTTCATGTTTGGTTATATTAAAGTAGGTGCTATATGGGAGGCATACCCTGTGTGTGGGTTTCTCTGCCTCCCTTGATTATTCTTTCTGTTGTGTGTCTGACTGGAAGCTGAACAGATGGGAACAGACTGGAAAAACAAAGTATGGACAAAATCCTCTGTTTAGGCTGTTTAGTTTAGGAAGGTAAGAAAAGCTTTCAGAATAACTAAATTCTCAGATTTTTTTTCCTGGTTTCACGTTTTTCTCCAATAATGCCTTCTCTATAATGGCTTACTACTAATACAGTGATTCATTCTTTTCTCCTCCCTTCTTCACTCCCTCCAGCAATTCAAGAAAGGAGAATAGTCAAGAAGTAAACTTCAGGTGTTTTCTTACAGATTTTACACTTTAGCTGTTTAGCATTAGTGAGATAATACTAGTTTTCTAGTGCTGAGTGTCTTTTTTTCATAAGGTGTTTGTCTCAGTGAAGTTTCTTGGCTTCTGGTTTTTTGTAGATGATGCTGATTCTACTTCAAATTCATATACCTCCTTGGCTGCTCAGGTTTAGCAGATCAGACTGAGACTGGTGGTAGGCATGAGTTACAGGAGAACTTTTTCTGAACAAAAGCCTGGAGCTCAGAAGCCCGTTGATTGCAGATGTACCTAAAATAACCATCAGCACTTTCCTGAATTCTCTAATCTCTAGGAAATTCAGATTTCACAAGCTGCTGGCTCAGAAATCTCTTCTGACAGGCAGGTATGGAAAAGTTTTCAGAGAGCTCATCTTCTATTACCACATTAGGGAAGCAGTCTGTCAATAACTGCTCTTTATTTGCTGCTGAAAATTCCTGCCCTGCTGAAGGGTTCAGGTCTGAGATTATTTTGTGGTAAGGGGCTTCTCGTTACAAGCTTTGAGGATCAGAGTACATTGAGCTTGTCTTTTCTAGAGCACAATGCAAGATAGATTTATTTTTTTAGAAGAGGCAATTTATTTTTTTTTCTTCTTAACTGCAAGTATCTCTATAGACAGTCAAATAACTGAGCAGAGGAAGAGTGGAAAGATCTCATTTGGGGGAAACTTGAGTTTCTCCGTTCATATTTTTGGTGGCTAGATACACTAGTGACTAGTAAGCATAGGAATTAAATGATTGATGTTGCAAGAAATATTTCCAGTTATTGGTACCAAGGAGTTGAAGCTGACAGCATTGATAGTGGCTCTGTTCTATCCAACATGATTTAGGCTTGTTATTGGATATGACAGTAATTTTCCCCTTGATTAAAGCCACAGCAGAAAATGTTGAGGTAAAAATGAACAGAACCCTCATCTTGTCCTCAAAGAAGGACTCTCTTTGCATTTATAGGATTACTCTGCTTGTGTGCCGCTTGTACCTCTGCTGACAACCTGAACCTATTATTACCAGACAAAGGCTATTCTGAACAGATAGCTCAAAGAAAAATTTACCAGTACTAAAGCATCCTGAGGTCTTCTTTCTCTGAGTGCTCAGTGCTTTTTTAGCGCTCTTTGCTGTGTGATACACTGAACTTGCAGCTCCCTCTCCCAAGCTTAGTGCAGTATACAGAAGTGGAATGACTTTTTTTTTTTTAATGCCTTCCTTCAGAACTAGTGCAGAGCTTTAATCCCAAAGAACAGAAGTCTCCCAGGGTGAGGCAGGAGTTCCCTAGCCGCACTAATCTGCTTACAGGAGGTGCTCACACTATCCCAAGGTACATTCTGTTTGTCAGGGTCACTGCTGCTGACCAGCTTTTTTTATAGAGGACTCAAGAGTTTCAGAAATATATTTTTGTAGACAATGATTAAACTGTGAAACATTGAAATAAAGCATGTAAACAAAAACTTACAGCACTGTCCTCTGTACAAATGTTTTTCTCACTTCAGTTCTCTCCTGGCTGATTAGAAAATGTTTCATTACTTCTTGGATATATTTTAATAAAAGTTCTCCAAAGAACATGGCTGCTGTCTATGGAAGGGGTAGCCTTAGATACAATATTGAAAGGGAGGGTTGAAAACCTGTACAGGTGAGTCTCTGCATCAGTCCCACTTTTCTCAAATTATGTAACTTCCACAAAATCGGTCCCTGGATCAGCCACTCTAGCAAATTACTTTCTTTGTATTCTGGAGCATGACCATCAGTCAAGGCTGTGAAAGTGGCAGTCTGGAGAAGAAGCCATCTTCAGTGCTTAAGGGACACCTTTGGATGTAAGCCGATGGTTACTTATCTGATTTCTCACAAGCTGAAATTGTGGTATCTGGTTTTGCAGCCATTTAAGTATGTAGTTTAAGAGCAGTAGCTGTCTTTACCCTTTCACAGTAAAGTAGTATTTGAAATTATCACACAGCCCATGAAACTAATTTTTCTAACTTGTAATAGAGGTTGGTGCAACAGAATTAGCATAGAAAAGTTGTTAGGTATTTCATAAATTGAATTTAATTCATGCTTTATGGCCTATGCTGTCATATTCAATCATTAATGACACCTAGGAAGCCCCTAGTATTGCTGGATTTTATCACTGTTGGCCCACCTGGTGCTGTATGCCATTGGAATATCCAGCACCATGCTTGGGAGATGGGAAGTGCTGGTCTGCTTTATGAGACCAATGGGAGTCTGAGCTGGTGGAATGGGAAGGGGCATAGGAGCACTTGGAATCTTCCACATGGTTGTAGTGTTTCTGGTGCATAGCTGATGATCTTACTGTTTCAGTAAAGAAACTTAAGACATGAGGGCAAAGACTGGTCTTCAAAGAATGTAGTACTGATCTTGGATTTACCATGGCACTCAACTTAGATGCAAGACATAACGGCTCTGCTACCATTCAGTAATGTTGCATGTCGGTATTGCACTTAAAAAGAACGGGGGGAGTTAGTAAATCTAGTGGTGTGTAGTAAATCAAAACTCAGAGACGCTGTACACCACAAGAGAGCACTGAGTGCTGATGCCATTAATACTCTGAAGTTTTGTGTAGTTGTTCAACTGGTATCGGGCACTGCCTTACCCATATTCCAGTCAGTACATTGCATCCTTCGAACTAGAAAGTAACAAAGAGGAAATGTCATCTACTTAAAACAACCTGGCACAATCATTTGAATAAATGAAAGTGAAAGCAAGCAACTTGCCTTTGCTGTTGCTAATTCAGTGTCAAATGGGACTCTGCCAGAGTGAAGAAACAATACATGCAAAAGAACAACCTACTTCCACTAGAGTATCCTTGTGCTGGTATGGAGTATAGTTCCATACCATCTGCTCTTCTTTCCAGTTTATATCAGTGCTAGCGTGCTTTTATTGCACAAGCAGAAACAGATATAAAATCGCATGTCATTTTTCTAACTGCGGGATGCTTAAGTATTTTGTGGTTGTTCATGTTGAAAAGGGGCAGGTTTAGGACATTGTGCTACGATACATGGTAACTGTTCAGATGTATTAGCTAATCGTGACAGCTGAATTCATTAATATACTCATTTTGTATCTTAATTACTTCCTAAATGCACGCCTTTCCAAAATCTGCTTCACTGGAAAGCGAAGCACCGGGCCCTGTGCGGCGCTGCCGGTCCTCTGGGGCCGGCAGCAGTTCCTCATGCTATCTGTGAGAACCAGCCTGAGACGCGGGCAGTGGTTCTTCTGTGTTTTTACCTCGAAATTTAGGTTAAAACTCCTTAATTTCTGCGATAATTCCAGGTTTTGACCTTGGCGGTCGTGAGAGATTCTGCCAAAGGAAGGCTCATGCCCACCGATCGACGCCCCTACCCCGCCACGCAGCCTATCCCTCCCGACGGCCCCTCAGACCGTCCGGGTCCCGCCCGTCCCGCGCGGGGCGTTGTGGGGCCGGGAAAACAAGGCGGGGGGGCCGGGTCGATCGCGCAGTGCACGCCGGGACAGCGGCGGGCGGCGCTCGGGCCCAGCGCGGGGCAGGAGCCTCTGGGTGCTTCGGGCGGCGGCGGCGGCGGCTCTGCCCGGCGGGGATGGCGGACGCGGCGGCCTCTCCCGTGGGGAAGCGGCTTCTGCTTCTCCTGGCGGCGGGGCCGGGCGAGGGCGAGACGTCGGGTTCGGAGCCGGGGCCTGCGTTGCCCGCACGGGCCTGGCGGAGCGGCACCGTAAGGGCCATGAGCGGAGCGGTGCCCCAGGACCTGGCGGTGAGGCCCGGGGCGAGGGCGGGGGGGGG
>VZTE01001717.1:1172595-1263719 GCA_013397775.1 Eulacestoma nigropectus
ACGCGCGCGGGGGCTGGAAGCCGCGGGCCCAGCCTGCGGCGAGCGCGACGGTGGAGCGGCCGGGCAGGTATGTGAGGGGGTTCGGCGCCGCCGGTGCGGTGGTTGGAAATAACATACGTGGGAAACAAATACGTCTGGGACATTTCTGGTGCTGATGTGTCTGTGTACATATAACCTCAGTGCGCTGTTTTGGATTTTTTTGAGTTGTTTGTTTGTTTTTCCGCCGGGAAGATGTTAAATATTCTCGATCAGCCTAAATTATGTATGAAAATATATATTGAGGATTTTTGATTGCGCAGTTTTGAGTGAGGATCATCCATTTGATTTTGTCTCAGATTTTTTTTTCAGTTGTAGGAGTTTGGGCTTCGTGTAATGTATTTAAGCACTCTTGAGCATTTGTTTATTTCTGGTATAGGTCAGTGAAACGCTTGGATGGAGATCCTAAAAAGAGCTCTTGAAACGTATAGGTGGAATTTCTCTTTGCATATATCAGTTCGGCAGGCACTCACTGTTAAGTGCTGGCATGCTTTGGAGGGTTGTGTCTGATTTAGTGACCCATGGTAGCAGGAATGAGGTTCTGTGTTTGTGAAGAGTTTTAGTTCTCTTTATGATTAGTTTTTTAAAAATTAGTAGTTACAGTAAGTTCTTTAGGCTTGTTTGCAGAGTTCCAACTTTGGGAAGTTTCCTTGGCATCCATTCTGTAGTGATGCTGCTTTCTTTGGCCTTATTCTAGAACTGCACCTATGGCTGTCAGCAGAAAGCAGTGTGCTGGCTTTGGCTTTGCAAACCTGGGCAGCCTGGCACCCTGTGTCTGCGGTTGAAAGCTGTGGTTATGTACTCAAGCTGCTGCCTAACTTGTTCAAGGAGGAGGAAAGAAAAATCCATGCAGAAGGGGTTTCTTCGAAAGGGAAACGTGTCAAGTGTTTGAGACTATCTGAATTGTGAAAGTGTATCAGGGCTAAAATCCAGCTGAAGAGCCTCTGTTGTAGCAGACTGCATTTGATGTGTGTCATCATTACTCTTGCATTTTCGTTGGTGTGTGAATTCATTGCCTTCATTCAGCACTGCAGTTCTCTC
Organism: Eulacestoma nigropectus; assembly: GCA_013397775.1. NCBI lineage: Eukaryota > Metazoa > Chordata > Aves > Passeriformes > Eulacestoma > Eulacestoma nigropectus. The sequence goes on from VZTE01001717.1 coordinate 1,173,673, forward strand.
CCCAGTTCCTTTCATCAATAACCTTCCATTTAATACTGTTTCAGGGATGTAGCTGTCTCTAAACAGTGTATTCTTAAAATCTGTGCAAGAACTGTAAAATGTGAACTGTGTAAAATAATCGAGGCAGAATTTAGAGTAATGTGGGACATTCAGTGTTTTCATGGACTCTTCTTCTTTTTTTTTTTTTCCTTTAATATATTGGAATTCTAGGAAGCCATTACTTTTTCTGGTAGAGTAAAGCCTCTGCAAGATTTTTGAGGTTTTTTCCCCCTGTAAAAATTTGGTTATAGAGAGTGGCTCTTAGACATTCTTACTTTGATATAATGTGGAGTAATCTAATTGTGGTTAGTCCACAAAAAAACATATATATAACGGTCAGTCTTAGTTGTGGTCCCGAATTCAGAGCATCTAGAAGAAATCCTGAGGAATAACTATGCTGCTATTAGGAAACAGCTTTGCCTCTTCTAATTTGAAACTGGTGTTACCCTCTTTCTCAAAAGGTTTACTAGAACAGGATCATTAAAGACCTGTAGAGCTTTATCTCAGTATGTTCCTAGAATTGTAAAAGTACATGGTACATGCTAATGGCAAAATAACTCAATATGTCAGATGAAGGACAGTACTGCTTTTCTTATGTGAAACAGAAGTATGAGAGATGATGGATAGTCAAGCTCTACAATACCATGAAAGTTAGGAGGCCTGGAACACAAAGTGTTTCGAGTAGGGACTGCTGTGGAATAATCCCGTGGTAGATGGTGTACAAAGGACTGCCCCTTCTCCCGCGCTCTCCTCCCCAGTGCATAGTAAGTTATGTTTTTTACGGAATGTTTTGTCTTATCCAAGTTTTTTTGTGTCTTGAGTTTATTTTTTGCAGTAATCTGCACATAATTGAATGTATTCTGAAGGTATTTTTTCTTGTACATGATATGTAGGTTATACATCTTAACAAAAACATGTAATTTAAAGTATTTTATTCATAAGGGATTTCATGCAATAAAGTTGGTATTTGGAAATTATCTGGATTGTGGAATAAGCTTAAATACTTTGCAAGTATCAGAACTCTGAATTAATCGGCAGTATCAGGGTATTTCAACTAGTTTTTATACCTAGGTCACGTTGAGAAAGAATATCTTCCTGTCTGGAGGCTGTATGTAGTAAATGAGAGATGCTGGAACCCTACAAGACTGAATTTAGCACTTGTGTGCTGTTAAGCAGTTTTTAAGTGCTACAGGAAAGTCATCTTGAAAGCAGAGAAGCACGTGGGAAAATGTGCCTATCCTGTTTGTTGTGCTGAGGTGTGTGGAAGTTCTTACCTGTTGTACGTGTGTCTGCTGCAGAATTTCAGGTCTTTCTGGGACTGAATGGGGAGCTTGTAGGGACTTTAAAACTGTAAGGGCTTTTGAAAGAGGAGTTTTCAGACCGGGGCTTTTCACTATGACTGTAGAAGTGATGGGAAGGTTCAGTGCAAACTGGAGTTGCGTGAGTCTAGGATACTCAAATTGTTTTCTGTGCCACTTTATTTTTCTGCATTTCCTTCTGTTCTGCAGAGGTGATGATGTTCCTGGATTATTCTCCCTGACAGCAAGGCACTTGCATGCTTTTGCGTATTGAAAGAGTACATGAGGAGAAGCAACACCAGGAAGTGGTGTAGGCTTCGTCTCATTCCCTAAGTAATGTCTCATTGCTGCTGTTGGAGGCAAAACACTGGGCTGGATTGGTGTTGGCAGTAGGCATATATTTAATGCTTCTTGTTGTAAAAGAGATTTTTAAGAACAAATGGAGTGCCGAATGTTTTTTCAAAGACATTTTTATCTGCTTTGCAATTAAAATACAGGTCTGGGAAGAAGAGCTGAGTGCAAAAGTAGTGGATGTACATTTTCTCTGCTCACTCTGCGATACTTTATTGGTGGCCTAAGTATAAAGTCCTGTGAATCCTTGTTATGCCACAAGGTTTTTTTTTCCTGCTGATCTTTCTGTTTTCCCATGTGTGAAAGATAGACATCCATGCTGAAAAATATGCACATGTGGCAAAGAATGTCTTCTATGGCTCCACTGATTACTTTTCTCTGGGCTCAATAGGCTAGTGAGGTATTCTCTAATCAGTTGTGCTACTGAAATGGAAGGAGCAGGGATGATGTGAGGAGGATGGAATACCTCTGCATTTGTAGCTTGTATAGGTTTACAGGATTTATTAAAAAAAAACAAACTTAGCTTCTTCGGCAGTGTAATTGCAGTAGAGACAATTCATTGCAACTTGAAACATTCACAAAAGGATCTTAGCAGATCTGATGTGGTTATCAAGTTACAGATGAGGAGTGGAATGAGAAAGAACCCTATTTCTGTCCTGTTACTGATTATGCTCTTTTGAGGTAGCGCTGCTGGGTAGTGACTACCTTGCTGCCAGTGCTCACTCTTGGGAGTTCCTTTGGAGTGTCTCACCCACACTGGATATATGGAAGTGACATTCTGTTTGCAAAACACAAAGGAAAATGGAGAGGCTTTCTTACATAGGCAAGTTTTCTTGGCAGTTTTTGCATGCTTAGCACACAACAACCTCTTCCTGAATTTCTTCCAGAAAGTCATGCTTTTGTTGATGTCCACCTTGTTCATTTTGACATTAATGATTGTAGTCAGGGATGAATTTCATTTGTTAAGAGTTGCTTAGTGTGCTAAATGACATAGAGGTAGGTGATTCTGGAGAGAGACTGACAGTTTCTGAGACATTCTTCTAAAGAATTTGCGACTTGAGAAGATTAGCTTTGGTTTCTTTTTTTCATATTATTGAGAAGGTGGCATTAAGCTCCAGGTCAAAACTTGTTGATTATACAAAGAGTGTGTGTATCATAAGGCAAATAATCTTAGAATCATTGAAACATTAAGGTTGGAGGAGACCTTTAAGATCATCAAGTCCAACTGTCAGCCCAGCACTACCACTGTAATCCCTAAACCACATCACCCAGTACCAGATCCAGATGCCTCATTAACACCTCCAAGGATAGTGACTCCACTATCTCCCTGGGAAACCTATTCCAGTGCCTGACTACCTGAACAGTGAAAATTTTTTTTTTAACATCTGCCCTGAATCTCCTCATCTCAGCTTAAATCCATTTCCTTTGGTCCTCTTGCTGCAGGTGCAGCAGAAGAGACTGGCCCCTACCTTACTGCAACCTCCTTTCAGGGAGTTGTAGAGGATGATGAGATCCCCCCTGAGCCTCCGCGAGACTAAACAAATCCAGCTCCCTCAGCTGCTCCTCATAATGTTTTCTAGACCTTTCATGGAGCCTTGTTGGTCTTTGCTGGACACGCTCCAGCACCTCAATGTCCCTTTTAAAGTGAGGGGCCCAGAACTGAATGCAGCACTTAAGGTGTGGCCTCAGCAGTGCTGAATAGAGGGGGACGATCACTTCCCTAGTACTGCTGGCTACTCTGTTCTTGGTACGGACCAAGTTTCCATTCAGCTTCTTGGCCACCTAGGCACATGCTGGCTCTTATTGAGGTGGCTGTCAACCAGCACCCCAAAGTCCCTTTCTTCCGAACAGCTCCCAAGGCACTCCTCCCCAAGCCTGTGGCTCTACAGGAGGTTGCTGCAACCCAAGTGCAGGACCTAGTGCTGCAAGGACCCACCTTGTTGAACGTCATGTCATTGTCCTTGGGCCTTTGATTGAGTCTGTCCAGGTCTCTGCAAAGCCTTCTTACCCTCAAGCAGATCAGCACTCCCACCGAACTTGCTGTTGTCTGCAAATTTACTGAGGGTGCACTCAATCCCTATGTCCAGATCATCAGTAAAAATGTTAAACAGGAGCAGCCTCAAAACTGAGCCCTGGGGAATACCACTTGCGACCAGCCCCAATGTTCACCACAACTCCCTGTGCCTGGTGATCCAGCCACTTTTTTACCCATCGAAGAGTCCAGTCATCCAAACTGTGAGCAGCCAGTTTTTCTAGGAGGATGCTGTGGGAGATGGTGACAAACGCTTTACTGAAGTCTAGATGAGTACATCCACAGCCTTTCCCTCACCTGTTAAGTGGGTCAGTTTGTCATAGAAGGAGATCCAGGCAGGGCTTGTTTAAATCTTGAGTGAAGTAATAAAATGAACCTAATAGGTATTCTTATTTATTTGGGCAGGGTGGTGAGCTGTACTTCATTGCTTGTTTGAATTTGTCTGCCTTTAGTGATCCTTTCCAACTAGTTTAGGGGGATATGCCAGTGAGAGATCCTCTCTGTGTTGTTACTTATAAAATCTCCCCATCTTTTAATCAAATTCTTAAATATTTTGCCAAAAAGCATATATTCCAAAGTCAGCATTATTCTAGTAATTCTTTATGACAACTTCTTTTCATATAACCTTTGTGATAAGAGAATCATAACAAGATGATTACCTCCCTAATGCTGTACACATTGTAAACAAATTATTCCATTTAGTTATTTTTCTGTGATAGTTCTCTCATTATGTCACATGCTACGGGCAAAGTAGCACAAATATAATATTAAGAAAGCTATAGGCCCACTGAAAATGGTAAGATGTTCAGTCTAGTTTCCACTGTATTGCTGAAAACTGATGAATTGGTGGAAGGATATCTTGAAAGGTCTGGTACTGTTTCTCAGCAGGGCAGCTTAAGCAGTGATGGAGTTCAAGAATTCATCAGGAGAGTTACTTCATGTTCTTTCCCTCTTCCCTTGGAGTTTGAGCTTTTGAGTCTGGGGGGAGGAGTGGGGTAGAGGAGTAAGTGGTCTCTAATACTTCTTTTAATAGGGTTTATTGGTAAAGCAGAGAGCTGTATGTCTCTGTGCCTTGTCGCTCCCCAGTGATCTTGTAATGGTTACAAAACTCTGTTTTGTCTGTCCAGCTTAAGGTGTTCCTTAACTGATTAGTAATTTTTTTGCGTTCATATGACATGTTTGATTATATTTGGCAAGTGTGTAAGTTCTGTAGATGAGAGATTGGAATGTGACTTTTCTAACACTTAATAGCTGCAGTTGTTACGACATGGAATGAGATTTGTAACCTTACCATTCTTGCCATGTAATTTCATATGACTTTAACAGTTGTCCTTTGTGATAGGAAAAAAAGAGGATGATATCTCAGAACAGTGATTTAGATTTGTAGTGTGTGTAGTGTGGTTTATATTTTTACACTTGTAAATAAGGTTACTAAAAATCTGGCAAGTAGGTAACTCTGGGTAATCTCATGCCATCCAAAATATATGCATTTGTTCAGGGAGTTTAATGATGCACGAGACAAGACAAAACTTCTGATTTAGAGAGGGTTTCGTAAACACAAACCTTGCAGGCTGAAACATTTAGTTCTGTGAATGTCAGCTAACCATACTGATACAGGCTGTCTGTTGAAGTGCCAAGTAAGAGTGTTGAAATTCTCTAAAAAATCCTACTGTGAAAGAGACTTGCATTGAGTCATTAGCTGTATTTTGGGATGAACAATTTTTATGTCTTTAATTTTGTATAGGAAAACGCAGCATATGGAGCCGGTGATGTATGTTTGGGGATAAATAATTTTTCGTAGGTTAGTAATTGTGAATTTGATTCCCATTTCTTCTGTAGTATTTGATAGCTATGTATATGTATTCTCAGTATTAACATTGCAATACTTATCCTGATGTTTCTTACTTAAGTTGCTGTTTCATTTTCCATAAGAATTGTAGGAATATTATTTTCTATTAAGTGTCTGAAAAGAGATGAAATACCTTCTAATTTTTTTTTGTTTTTAATCAGATCTTTGTGGAATTCGATGGCTGTAACTGGAACCAACACGCATGGGTGAAAGTCCATGCTGAAGAAGTTATAGTGTTGCTGCTGGAAGGATCATTGGTTTGGGCACCACGAAATGATCCAGTTATGCTTCAGGGGACTCGAATCTCGCAGGCACAGTGGCCTGCACTGGTGAGTATTTGACCAGAAGCCCTTAGATCCTCAGAAGTTTTCATCAGCTCCACTGTGAAACTCAAGGCTTGGATATTGTACAGGGCACCGTTCTTCAGGTTCGAAAATTGCTTGGGGATGGACTTTTACTAATAGGAATTCCTTAACTGGCACTTAATAGTGCCTTTGGGAAGACATTGGAGAGGCAGTATGCTTCCAGTTCCTGCCCCAGAAATTGCTATGACATATTGTACAGAAATGTGATATTTACAAGTTAGTCTCTGAAGAAATGTGTTATATATCTGAAAAGATTATTTTTTCCTATTTTAAAACTTTGCTTGTGTTAGGCTTGTCTGAATTGTGAGAATAAGCCTTTTAGTCTTATGAAGGACTCTCCAGACCTCTGTATGGTAAAGGCTGTTGCATCAATTAAATAGGTATACCAGAAGGCATCTTGGGAAAGAGAAGAGCCTGTGTGCTGTGCCTGACATATAGACCATAAATTGGCCACTCCTAATCTAAAAATTTTATTTCCGTTTTGCTGTCAGCATTAACTAACGTGACATGCAAAATTTTCTCGTGTTTCTTGATGTGGTTAACCATATTGCAGTTTACATGGCAGTTATGTGTCATGACACTTGAAAACAAAGCCAGTATATTTTAGCTAGCATATCTGAATATACCCATTCTGCAAACATCCTGATGAGTAGTATATAGTGAAGAGCATTCCTTATATATTTTTTCTCTTAGTGGCTTCTGAAGAGGAAAGATCATTATACGTGAGAATCCTTCCCTCATTTTTATGCTGTTTAATTTTTGTTATTTGGCCCTTCTTTTGTTTCTTTTCTCCTCCCACAGTCCTTGGACTGTTTGGGATCCTACTCTGCTTTTTAATATATTTTGTTCATGGGTACGTTGCAATATTTTTTGCTGTCAAGGACTGTGTGCCTTGGTAGAATCTGAATTTAGTGTTTTAAAGGAGCACTTGGGCACCACAAAACAATCAAGTTGAGCAAGTTCATCACTGCATCTTTCTCTGAGGATTTCTTTATTGCACTTGGCTTAAGGCAGAAGAAAACCAGACCTTTACAGCAGAGACTCTAGAGAGTGTTTTTTTCCATAGGTGAAGTTTTCCTTTCAGTGTATTTCCAGCTTGTCTCCAGAAGTGAACTCCGGTTAGTTTCATCTGGGAAACTTTTTACACATGATCAGCATCTTTCAGTTGATTCCCAAATAGGTCAAAATCTGAGTGATTGGGGGGTGTTACCATAGTCTGCATGCTGACTGTGTAACGATTCCAGACTATTTCCACTACAACTCAAGCTTTATCTGTAGGCTTGCTGAAAAAATATTTCCATCCTCTGTGCTCTGGTCAGCCACATGAGCATTGAAGCTTTCTCTAGGTACTACAGGCCTACCCAGATAACTGTATGGGAATGCAGATTGGAGTTAGTCAAAGCACCAGAGTACATATTTGCAATGGGAAACCAACTACTTAGCATTTCAAAGGGGATGGTGGGTTTTTTTGGGATTTGGGGGTTTTTTTTTTGGTTTAAGATACATCACTTATGAATATGTTTTCTCGTTCTTCGTTTTCTCTTTTTTGTAGTCTTGTTTGCTTTCAAGAAATAGTTTTACATAAACTGAGAAAATAAATTTTTATATTTATACTGTTGTGTACAGGAGAATGGAGTGTAAACAGACTTGATGAGAGCTGTTAAGGGAAAAATGTCATGAATACTTATGTGTTAAAATCATGTAAGTGTGAGCATTAGACAAATAACACACTTCAAAGACTCTGGTTGGCAACGTCCTCTTCCATCAGCAAGTAATGTTATAAGGTTGTCTGATTCTACTATTACAAGGTTTCTGAATCTACTAGTATTTTTAGTGAATTTCTCTGCATCTTGAACATCAATAGTACACTTGCTATGAACTTTAGTTTTTCACAAAACGCTGGCCAAAAATTCTCTCATTTAATAATAAGCGTATACATTCCTTACAGCTAACTTTTGTACAAGAATAAAACCACTCCTTTCACGGGGCTATATCGGAAATATGCTAGATAGTTTGAACCATTAACCAAAGCTTCTTTTTAACCTGAGCATCAGAAGGTGCTTACCTGTGAAAAACCAAATACCACCACCGGTGTTTTCATTTCTGCTTTAAGATCTAATGAAAAGGGGGTCCAATTCTCTTTAATTCCTGCTTGTAATGCAAGAATTATTGGCTTAGACATAATGACTAATATTTTGCATTAAAACTCAAGCACTGGGCGGTACCAGCTGAGAAATTAAAATTTTAAATTTTTTAAAATCTAAATAGCATGTGAAATCAACAGTTGTTGGCATGTATGTGTGCTCAGTCATTTTGGTAACTTCCTTTTTTTTGTTGTTTGTCACAGACCTTCACTCCTCTAGTAGATAAGCTGGGGTTAGGCTCTGTGGTCCCAGTGGAGTTTCTTCTGGACAGACATTTACGTTTCCTGTCTGATGCCAGTGGATTACGTTTATTTCAGGTATTTGAACTGTGTTCAGTTAAAATGTAAATATAGCTTTGGGCTGTGCTTGTCAGATTAGTTTTGGTTTTTTCTTACTGTTCCACCAACATATCCATCTTTATCCTTTCACTGCCGTGTCACGGATTTGTGTTTGTTTCCCTGCATTTCCAGGTCCTTACACTGACCTCCATTTGCATGCGAAAAGTACTGATACTCTCTACATTGTTCAGTTGGAGAGCTTGCTGTCATTGTGTAGCTGATAATTGCAGTGGAAGTTTTGCAACAGCTTTTGCATAGTTAATTATTTTATTCCTCCTGGCATGTTCAGTAATATTTTTCTTAATTTTACTTTTTTTTTTTGTTGTTTGTCGGTCTCTGACTGCTGTCCAAGAGCTGTCCTGTAAAACCTAATGATTCTATTACCCATGGAGAGCATACTTTGTTAAAACTGTTTGTTTTCGGCAGATGGGAACAGAGAGTCAAAATCAGATTCTGCAGGAACAGCCTTCATTAAGAGAATCTGTCAATGCACTGATCAGTGACCAGAAGCTTCAGGAGATATTTAGTAGAGGTGAGGTGTGTTTTCTATCTCAGAGCTACTTTGTTGTGCAACAGCTGTAAGACTATGCCGGTGGATAGTAATAGTATCTGTTACTGTTTCATTTGGAAGGTCAATTTTCTGTATTTCACAAGTTCTTTACAAAGAACGTTAATTTTATCACAGATACAGGTAAGCAGTTGCTGAGATACAACCGGAAATACCTACTGGGAATGCTCACTTAAGATGTAGTTAAAGTAGAACAATGTCCATGTATTTCCAACTTCCCTATTTTAAGTTTTAATTTTGAATTTTTAAAGTGTTGGTCCTCTTCTATGGTTCTGTTCTGTAATTGTGGAAATTTAAAAGTGAAGTTCCTTTGTAGTTGCTGATCCTCAGAAACTTTCTTTTGTAATGGTAATTCAAATTTTGACATTTTTATAATTAATACACCAGTTGTTTAAGTTGAATATACTTGTGGATGTGGCTGGTCAGCATAGAGTTAATACCTTATCTGTTGTCTGGATTGTGTGTTAGGGTTAAGCCTGATTGTGGCTTTTGTTGTCAGATTTGGCTTGTCTTGGTCAAGTGCTAAAATAATTTCTATCCAGAGTTCATGTGCCTGTGCCGGGGAGCCACTCTAGAGACGGACCACTGTCTTACATTTGAAGGACTGTGTAGTTCCTAATGGGAGCTTGGTGCCTTTGGTCAAATAAAATGTGCATTCGTAGAAATTCTATGAGGACAATACTTTTTACGTGAGCAAGTAGCTTAAGAATTGTCCACTTTGAAGCCTTCTTCTGAACTGCCTAATTCTGGCTGTGTCACAATACAGGTTGTTGGATCATGTGGATTTTGATGATCTAAGACTAGCAGAGGTTTATTTTGTCTGGACTTAGGGTAGGAGGAAAGCTCAGCATGCTGATGTGGAGAAAAAGGGCAGGGTGAGAGGAAGCCTTTATGTAGATCATCTATTACCCGTGTGAAAGAGCTAAGACTGGTTGTTTTAGAGATGTTGAATACCCAAATATGTGTTTCTACTCTGAAACGCATGGCTTTTCTTCTGGGATTTGACACATCTGGACTAAGTCAAAATACTGGGACTGTTTACTGGATTGCTGCTGCATAATTACTAACCTGTAAGTTAGAAAGTAAAATAATTTAGTTAGCAAGGAGCCCCCGTCTAGCTTGATTTTTGTCAAAGGAGTGAGCTAATTTTGGTCTTTCACATCTGGTTTTTTTTACGTGTCAACTGTATTCATTTTGTCTTCACAATAGCTTTGAGTTACAGCAATGAGGACCTATTGACTTTTTAGGATAAAATGCCTGGTTACACAGCATTTGCAGCAGAAGCCCTAGTGTTTTAATTTCTTTCCACCTGGAAGATGACACTTCAAGCCCTAATTAAGTGCACAGAACCCTTTTATTGTATGACTCTTAACTAGTATGACACAAAGCTTGTTTGGAAAATGTACTAAAAGTCCTTCTTTTCCAGGTCCTTACAGTGTCCAAGGCCAAAGAGTTAAAGTTTATCAACCAGAGGATGAAAATAGCTGGCTCTGTGGTGTTGTGAGCCACCAAGACCCAATAACTCGTCTTATGGAGGTGTCTGTGACTGAGGTAAAAATACGAAGCACTGCTTTGGTGTTCCTAAAATACCATTCCTCAATATCTACATGTGGAGAATGACAGCTTCGCCAAAACTTGTTCTTTTGGGTTGTTTTTTGCTTTAAAAGATGAGTAATTATTTGTGTTGCAATTCACAGTATTTTTCTAGTATTTTTTCCTATTATGATGACTTTCCAGAATAAATGATGTCACGCAGACCATTTCTATTAAAAAAAAAAAAAAGCTGTAAGAATTTCATTGGAAATGAGTGCTGTATGAAAAAATATTGGAAGGGAAAGCGTGCTGATGTGTAGAAAGCTACCCTCTGGGTCTCTTACATTGTGGTCTTCCTATGCCTTCTCTTGGTTTCCATCTGACAGACTGTACAAGTGGTTTGAAATAATTGTAGCATAGCAGATGGAGTCTTAGTCTAAATAAATTTGATTTATGTATTTTAGCTCAGACTGTTTACTCTTGCCCTGTTTCTATCTAAACCTGTGTACACAGCACAGAGAATCCTCACTGCTAGAGTTACCTGGTTTTTATTAAGTACTTCTGTGTGGTCTGACAGGTAGTTCAGTCTTACCAGTGGCCTGGTCCTAATGGCTTCCTTTTTCGGGAACAACTAGGAACAAGTCCTTGGTGCTGTGCAGCAGCAGCACTTGTCTTGGTTTTCAGGTCCCATCCTGTGTCTCATGCCCACTGCCCCTGTAGCCTCTTCCATGTGTAGATTGAATGCACTGAATGAGCAGGAATCCTGCACTCTGACTACTGCTATTGCTGGCACACAGGGAAAAAAAAAGTATACTACATATGGTAAATCAGGATAGCACTTAGCAGAGGCATGGGAATTGTGGAGTATGTGCATTCAGCAGATATATACTAGGAAGCACACAGCTGCCTCTGTACTTACTGTGAACTAAAAAGGCAGCCTCCAAGCACAGTTACAGAGATTGGATATTCGTTGCTCCTTTTGGGAAGACACTGATGAGGATACTTAGGCTAAAGTGATGTGCTTCTTCCAGTAGTCCTTTCTACATCTAGCGGAGTGAACATGCAGAAGGCTGGAACAATGTTAAATCAAATTTAAGAGCTGTATTTAATGCAATGAATACCTCTAGAAATGCTCAATAGAGCAAATATACAAGGAAACAGTGGTAGGAATCAAATCTAAAACTTTTTGAAATAGAGAAGGAGCAAAAGGATAGAAGGTGAACTGGAAGGCTGTAGTATTACGAAGAAAGTGAGACAGAAAGAAAAAGTAAATGGGAGAGGGCCTGCACAGTAACTGTGTGTTTAGGTCTCTTATGTTGAGACTATATACTTTGAATTAAAAATTAACCTCTGTTTTTCTTTCTCCTGCCTCCTCATTATCAATCTGTATAAAAATTAGAGTGGTGAGATAAAGTCGGTGGATCCTCGACTGATTCATGTGGTGATGGATAACACTTCTCCAAGCGAGGTAGTACAGCAGTTCATTCAGGTCTTGTATATACAGTGTGAAACTTCATAAAATTTTTGATGTGAAATAAGTAAAATCTGGAAAGGACTGAAAAATGATGCAGTGTTCACTGTGGACTTTGGATAATTTTAATAATTTTCCTATTAAAGTTGGAACAGGAAATTTTTGTTTAGCATTTTGATGGTCATAGCTTTCTTTAAACAGTCTTCTCTTTTTGTTCAGGCCTGTTTACTAAGTTTAGCGTGGGTCTTGGAGGGGGGATCAGTAACAGTGTAACCATGGTGGTTGTAGTCCATTTTAAGGTGTAGTGTTGCTACCTTTTTCTAACAGGATCACTCTGTGCTGCTTCACAGACCTTTTAAGGCATTTCTAAAAATTGCCATCTGACTTCTCTGCCTTATAAGCAGGCTTGTATGTTTGTGGCATTTCATTGCTTCAGTTGAGAGGTTCCGTGATAACGTTTGAACCTGAATTTTTACCCTAGGCTAAAGGGCAGGCTATCTCCTGCAGTTAAATATTGTAGGCTTTGTGTAGTGGCCAGAAAGCATGCCCTTGAAAAGAATCATGGGGTTTATACTTGGAGAAACAATTAGTGTGCAGATGGTATTCATACATTATGAAGAGCTTTGTTGGAGTATTGCATATTTCTCAAAATTTGCCCTGATGTGGTTCATGCTACCGCAAGGTAGCTCAACTAAAAAATTTGTTGTGCAGATCTTACTCTAGTACAAAAAAGACAAGACTGCATTTAATGCTTGTGTTCTGTGCTCACATAGCATCTCTCTTTAGATGTCTCAGTTTGTGATAAAGTGTTCCTAAACTTCAGAGCAGTGTAATATATTCTGTTCTAACAGAAAATAAGTTTTTTGAATGGGTATCGTGATTCTTCTGTTTAGTGATTGCATGGCTTTGTCTATTATAGGGAGGGGGCCTAAAAACAGCTAAATCATCATCTAAAGGGAAAAAGAAGAAAGAAAGCCTGGAGGGAAAGGATGGAAGGAGGAGGAAAAATGTATCAGATCCGGGTTGTGATCCTGCAACAAAGAAGCTAAAGGAGAGGGGTGAGGCAGATAGCAATGGTAGTGATGGAGGTGAGGCAAGCAGAGGTCCTTGGAAAGGAGTCTCCAGTAGTGAAACCGGACTGGATCCAAGGGCCAAGCAGTTGCCTTCATTTATTCCTCAGATTAATCGCAATATTCGTTTTGCTACTTACACCAAAGAGAATGGCCGAACGCTAGTAGTCCAAGACGAGCCAGTTGGCGGTGACACACCATTGCCCTTCACTCCATTTTCTTCTGTGGCTGGACAACCATTACTAATTGGATCTGGATGTAAAGAGGCAGGAAAATCACTGGAACAGGTTGGCCAAGGCACAGTAACTTCTGCAACTGCAGTTACTACACCTGCTTTGACGCCGACAACTGTGAGAATCTCTGATACCAGTTTGCCAGCTGTTACTGGACAGGAGAAACTGAAAACAATCCGATCACAAGCCCAGGGAGAGGTGAGTAGCTCATGATCCAACATGTTCCAGAAAGATTTACACGTTTGCAACAGATGTTCTGCAGCATGCTTCTGTTACAATGTGTGTCCATTGAACTGAAAAAACCAGTTTTTCTCCCATAAGTCCATCTCCTCTCAAAGAAAACCTGTTACCTGACCTAAGAAATTACTCAGAAGAAAATTAACATGATTGGTGAAGGAGTAGTAAGAGACAACTGTGTAGCACTCTTATGCTTATTCAGCCTTAATCTGAGAAATGCAGCTTTAACATAACACTAAGCACTGCACTTAGTTAATTTTGTTGTGTCATATGGAAGATAACCTACTTAAAATCTCTTGCCTTTATATAAGCAAATCTGCATGAAAATGTGCACTGAGTTGAACATTCAAGTTACTTAAAAAAAACCCCTCAAAACCAGAAAAACAATGAGCCTACATTTAGAGGACCGTTAACAGATGCTCATCTTGTGTGCTAGAGCTGTGTTATCTATATAGTAGAAAAATAGGACAGTTGCATTGTATACTATGTAGGACTAAAACCAAAGAAATAATTAAAATATTTGAGGTGAGAGCTCAGTCTAGAAGCAGCTTGAAGACCTTTTAGTTATGTCTTTTTTTGCAAGGGAAAGACTGGAAAAATAGAAGGGAAACCCTGTTAAAAACAAAATTGAAGACTTTTTAAGTAAATCAAATGAGAGTTTGTAAAAACAAAACAAAAATGAAACCAACCTCACTAAGTACAACAAAAATAAAGAATCTCGCTGTCTACTGTATAAAAAAAGGGGAGAAAATGGGAGATACGTTAAGAGAGTCCAGTGTGATTGCCAGGAGGTTAAAGGCATTGTTATCATCCCTGTCTTTTGTATTGGCTAATGGAACGGGTGGAAAGGTTAGATGTTTACCTTGGGATAAAGATTCCTAGATGGTAAGGGGTAAAGGAGAAATAGAATGGTTGAAAACAGGAGTGTTGCATAATGAGCATAATATAACGTAATATGACCTCTTTTATCCCCCAGCCCCCAAAAAATAAATAAATTCAGAGTTGGGAGCAACTACAGATTGTGTAATTGTACTGAGAAATTATAGTACTACCTCTCCTTCTTTCCCTCTCTCCAACCCCAAATCACTTTTTTAAAACTTTAATAATTTGGCTTCAGAGTTGGCAGGCAGACCACTAGTCCATTTTAAACTATTTTTTTGAGGGAGGGAACCTGACATAAATCAGTTAGAGTGATGTAGGTGGTTCACATGTGTTGCTGTTTCAGACTGTCTGCTATATCATAGTGTGATTTGGTCCTTGAGATGACTTCAAAGCCTTGGTTTCCATTCAAATTCATATTCTTTTTAAAACTGTAAGAACTCAATTTTCTAAAATTATTTTTATCTCTAGAAAGAAATATCTGAAAGAACTGTTAATAGGTTATTAAAGTAATTACAGCTGGAGATTGGTAATGAGGAACAAGCTAAACATTAGTATGCAGTAGAGTAGGTGTGGAGGGACACTAGTAACCAGTAGGATGTGTTGCACGGAGTCTGTGATTGTATTTAACATGACTTTGAAATAAAATTGTGTTAATGATGAGCAGATTTCTAAGTGGATACTCAAAGAAAAGGAGTAGAGCTGATCTATATGATTCTATGAGGAATTAATCACAGTATATAATAGTTACAGCAGGACTGTCAGAATTGGAATATCTGAACAAGTACCAGTGGAGAAGAGAGCAAGTGAATATTCCATATCACAGTTATGGTTCTAGTAGAAATCTGCCATTCACAAAACTTTCCAGTATTTAATGGTCATAAAAATTAAGCCTTTTGTGCTTAACCTTTACTGAATAATTACCTGGAAGGCACCATGTCCTAGGCATCTATCTACCTGTCAGCAGATGTGGCTTGCTGGGACCAGGAATAGTTTGTCTACTGACTGCTAGGGGGCTTGCTTTGCTTCATTAACTTGCAAACTAAGTTACTTATTTCAAGGGTGGTAGTTAAGTAGGTGAAGCTTATCAGAATGACCTTGGGGGAGGGGTGAAAGATGGGAGGGTGTTCAAAAGCAGTTTCAATCAAGGTTCCCTTGTTGATTTGAATTCAAATGATCAGTTTTACTAAGTTGCTTTTCTGTGAATTAGTTCACCTGTCTGGTGCCTCACCTTTGTTCTAAAGTGTGATAAGACATTAAGTATTAGTTTTCTCTGTGTGTCTTCAGTTTCAATAGCTTGTGGGTAGGAATCTTTAAAGAAGTTTCTTCGTTGTAAGTCAGTCTGCTGGAAATTTCTATTCCAGATGGGTAAGTAGTATGTTGAAGGTACAATGAGATGAACCAAAGCATTCTTGAATCAAATAACAATCCTATAATAGACTAATGCATATTAATTTTGTTTCAGAATTCCCGAAATTCACTTTTGACTTCTTCTGGATTTGGAGTCTCTCTCCCAGGTGCTTCCCAGTCCTTGGTATTTGGGGCTGGAAGGAGCCAATCCAATGGAGTGATGGCTTCAGAAAGCAAACCTTCTGGATTTTCTTTTGGCTGTGGTACTGGACAAGAAGCTCAGAAAGATTCTGATTCATCCAAGAACTTGTTTTTTCAGTGCATGTCCCAGAATCTTCCTACCAGTAACTATTTCACGGTCATTTCAGAGAGCTTGACTGAAGATGTCTCTAGTCGGGACTCATTCAAGCAGTGTACAGAGAGTGTGAGTGCTGGGACTTGTAAAGGTAAAGTTCTTTCAGTGGACACTAAGCCAGGAGCCCAGTCTGGTAGTTCTGTGGAGCGGAAGCTGCCTGTAGAATCTATGCCTACCCTTACTCCAGCCTTTTCACGAAGTCTGTTGAATACTCGTCCCCCTGATAGTCACGAAAACCTATTTTTACAGCCCCCAAAGCTATCACGAGAGGAACCCTCAAACCCTTTCCTGGCATTTGCTGAGAAAGCAGAACTTAGTCCTTTCAGTGGCTTTGCATCTTCATCTCAGACGGGGGTTTGTGCTCCCTCGACACCTGTGGGTCATAAGGCCACTTCTGGCTGGCCGGAATCACTCACCTCTACAGACTCTTTAGCTAAGAAGAAAACCTTGTTTATAACAACTGACTCCTCAAAGATGATCTCCAGTGCTTCTGGTTCAACAGCTGCTGCTGGTGTTCAAAGTCCTTCCACTGTAGGGAATGGCCGTTCAAGCTCACCGACCAGCAACTTGACACAGCCTATCGAGATGCCCACACTTTCCTCCAGCCCAACAGAAGAAAAACCCGCTGTCGGGCCTGGACAGCAGGACAATCCTCTTCTGAAAACTTTTTCTAATGTGTTTGGCAGACATCCACCTACCCTTTTCTCTTCACAGGCAGAGTTTCCACAGGAGATCAAAGCCCCTTTTGAAGCTGTGAAAAGATTCTCGCTAGATGAGCGGAGCTTAATGTCCAAACAGGACTCTGACTCCAGTACAAATAGTGACCTGTCAGATTTGAGTGACTCTGAAGACCAGTTGCAGGCTAAGGCTTGTATGAAGGGTATCCCAGACCACTTGATGGCGAAGCTAGGCCCTAATGCGGACCGCAGTGCAGAATTACTGCTGGGTAAAGGAAAGGGGAAACAAACCCCGAAGGGCCGGCCCCGCACAGCTCCCCTAAAAGGTGATGACTTGAATGCAGATAATGTTTTGGAAGCACAAGGAGGTGGGATATTGGGTTATCTCCTGTGTAATGAACTGCGTGAACTAACCGCAGTTGTAAACCTCATTCATGCTCAGTAGACAGCACACAGGATGCTTACAAGGCTGTAGCTTAATGCTTCTTGTATGTGAATTTGATATTCACTTTGAGAAATGTTTAAGCATGTATTTGGCAGGACAGAAGTGTGGTATGCTGCAGGCTTGAACAGACTTTCTGGTTTTACCTGGGTATGAACATACAGATCTCTGAAAAGATGATTATTGGAGCCAGTATCCTTTTGCTGTTGCAGTTAACTAATAGATTTTTACTTCTACTTTGCCTCACCCAGTTGGCCAGTCTGTGCTGAAAGATATGAGTAAGGTGAGGAAGCTGAAGCAGTCAGGAGAGCCTTTTCTCCAGGATGGCTCTTGCATCAATGTAGCTCCACATCTGCACAAGTGTCGGGAGTGCCGTCTGGAGCGGTACCGCAAATTTAAGGAGCAGGAGCAGGATGACTCAACTGTGGCATGTCGCTTCTTCCATTTCCGGAGGTGCTCAACTTCTTCCTTTCTTCATATGTAGTCTATGTGCAGAGCTTGGGCCATGTCCAAGCACGAAGTAGTTATGTTTTACTTATTAAATATGCTTGGGTACAATAATGAAGGTTTTGAGTGTCTTGCATTTCCCTGCATCACCTGACTGGAATTCCCTCCCTGGGCCGGAAAGAGCTGCTTTTCAAAGATAAAGCTGTAGGATACTAAGTGAGCCTCCAGGTACAGCCTCAGGAAATTGAATTTGCTTTATTGGGTAGAATTTTACTTCTGGGTAGCAATTTGTGTACAATAACTCTCCCTCCTTCATGAGACATTCAGAACAAAGGTAAAATTTTAATCCACTCAACAAGTAACTAAACATTGCCAGCATGAGGCTAATGTTTGACCAGATTCTGTTGAGTACAAGACTAATTTTTAGGAGTAGAACACTATGTCTGTGTTCTCTCTGTGTTGCCTACATGTCTTACACTGTCATGTTTCGACCGGTCATGTTTCGACCGGTCATGTTTCTCTTCGTCTTCCTTAACTGCCTATTCTAGCAAATGCTACCCATCTTTTTCCAAAAGTGTGTTTGTTGACTTTCTGGCATGTAAAGGATGAAGTGAATTTTTAGTATGTGTCACCCATCCAGTAAGCATGCTGCATCTTTTCCTAAACTTGTTAAAAATTAATCTAGCTTGAGGTTAAAGATAAGGTGGTTTCTGCTTAAAAGTGAAGTTCTTTGATATTGACAGGAGATGTTTCGGGTTCTGTCATACATTTTTACACCTTTTACCACACAAGGATTAGGAAGGTCAACAGCTACTGGTAATACAGTAGTGATTCATCTATGTGGAGAGCCGTGTGACAAGGATTTTTGCATATCTCTTAATGTGAGCTGTTAAAAGAGTTGCCGAGTGCTGGCAGCCCTAGCCAGAGCTGAAATAACATTTTCTCAAAAGTTGGGAAAAACTTTCACATGAATTAAACTTGAGAATGACAGCCTTTCAGAATTTTGCAAGCAGCGTCATGCAGCAGGTCAAATTGAATTTTGTCATCTCTTTCTATTAATAGGATAGAGAAGTGGGATTTAGCAAGCTGTAGCAATTCCTTTTAGGTGGAATTTCCCACCAGTGTTTACTAGGACCTTGGGATTTGTTCTAGTGGATGTTGCAGCCGCAGCACTCTGGCTGAAGTCTTTTTCCCCCGCTTTCTGGGTTTATGTTCTGATACAGATGTCATTATAAGTTAATTAAAGGTGGTTGAGCAGTTCTCAATTACTCCATCCTGTTTCCTGCAGGCTGGTATTTACCCGAAAAGGTATACTACGAGTAGAAGGTTTCTTGAACCCACAACAAAGTGACCCTGATGCCATGAGCCTATGGATTCCTTCTTCCTCCCCTGCAGAGGGGATCGATCTGGAAACTTCCAAATATATCCTGGCCAATGTTGGGGACCAGTTCTGCCAGCTTGTTATGTCAGAGAAGGAGGCAATGATGATGGTAGAGCCACATCGTAAGTTGGGCTTTTGTCATGTTTTTCTTCCAGCCTCTGTGTATAATGCGTGTACAATACAGTGGAATAGAATTTAAAATGGCATATAATTTTTTGTGGAAATGCTTCTCCTGCTCTTCAAAAGAGAAGGCTATATTCACCTCTTTGGGGTATAAGCGTGGGACCAGCATTTGAGACTTCCTTTTGGATCAGTGCAACATTACTACCAAGGCAGCTAGTGGTAACTTTCCCAGACATTAAATTATTTTTTCAATAACTAAATGCAGAAATCAGCTGGCTCATGCTCCTAAGAAAATAGAATTAAGCCAGAGCACCTACCACACTGACCAGCTATGCTTTAATGAACAGATTTTCTGATACATTCCTATCCTTTTATGCTCTGGGGACATCATGTAGAAGCTCAGGGTTTTTGAGGGAGCACTACCTTCATTCAGCCTGCAAGGACTTAGCTGAGCAGCTAGTTGCCAGCTTTCCATTTCAGGGGGAAGAGGTTTAAGGGAAAAAGAAAAGGTAGCCATTTAAGCTTATCACATGGATAACTGACTGTGATTTTTTCCCTTCAGTTTCTGGAATGTACAAGGGCAGCCATTTGGAGAGCCCCTTCCTTAGCAAATACATTGGTTTAGAATCTGAATAGTTGACAGAGATCTAATTAGTGAAACTAAATACACCTTCTTTGTGGTTTTACGTATTGACATCACTTGTTCATAAAACTAGCAGAAGATTTGTAATTTTGCTGTAAGTTCCATTAGTGCTCCTTTAAATTCAGTTATTACAGAACACTGTAAGGTGCTGCATTTCCTTGTAGTGTGCATTTTGATACCTGACCTTGCCTATTCTTAGAAATGGGAACTTTATAATGTCACTGGACTAGGAGGTCAAAGAATGGGGCTATGAATGTAAAAAGTATGTGTTTCTGTACTCTGCCTTCAGGTCATGTTGCTGTGAATTTATCAATGTTGCTGTGATATTCTCAAATTAGGTGGGAGAAATGCAAAATGTCAAAGCAATAACTCGTAGTGTGCCTTCTCTCTATAGAGAAGGTGGCATGGAAGCGAGCAGTACGTGGTGTGAGGGAGATGTGTGATGTATGTGAGACAACACTCTTCAATATTCATTGGGTTTGTCGGAAGTGTGGTTTTGGGGTCTGTCTGGACTGTTACCGGCTGAGGAAGAACCGTCCACGTAGTGGTGAGTACTGGGCATTTTTCCCCCACTGTAGTCTTTGAACTGACTATAGTCAGGGAATAGTTTCTGGGAGGTTGCAGAAGGTTTTGTGGGAGAGTTGCTGAGTATCAGCTTGGAAGGCTGCATGTTTGGAACTTGTCTTATATGCTGCTGTTCCGTTCTTCATTTCCTTATATACTTGTGTTTTATCTATTTGCTTAGGATGTGATTATTAAAATTGCAGCATTAGCAGGCATAGAGTGTCTACTGAGACAGTCAACTGTATAGTTTTGTCTTATCCTCAGAAAGTATCAAAGAAAAATTAAGTAATATCATAACAGTTCAGAACTGTCGCAAGGGGAACTAGTGAGCAGACGCTGCAGAGAACTGCTGTCTTTAACAAGGAGTTAGATTGGAAAGTTTTCTTCTTTTTTGTTTTGATTCCATGTAACGCCAGGACTTGTAATTCAGGAAGAAGTTCAGTAAGTTCAATTTTAAGAAATATAGGCATGAGAAAGCAGATACCTGGTTGGGGTTTTTTGTGTACTTTACTGTTTTGAGACCACTTTGGTAGCATGGATGCTAACAAATGGCAATCTCAGTAAGATTAATTAGTGAGAGTTACATTATATGGAGCAGTTGTATAAAATACTGGATGTTAGGAAGTGTGAATACTGCTGTCTATTCATTATGATAACGTAGAAAAGCATAATGAGAACAAGAGTATCATTTTAAAAGTTGAGGTTAGAAGCCAAAATTTTTAAGTGATTGAAAATAAGCTGCTAGAGATGACTGAGGGAAAATTACTATGACAGCTGTATGCTATGAAGAGGCAGAAGTTGCTGTATATCCAGTCCTAATGGTCAGTATTTATAGTTTATTTCTGAGGTCACCAGGTTAGTTTCCTGCACTGTAAAGAATCTAAAGAAACAATATTAGTGCACAAATATTCTGTATTGTAAAGTTTTAGTACAAAATATATTTTTTTTTTCTTTATTCTAGAGACAGAGGAGATTGGTGATGAAGAAGTTTTCTCATGGCTGAAGTGTGCAAAGGGTCAGTCTCACGAACCAGAGAATCTCATGCCGACACAGATCATCCCTGGTACAGGTAATGCTTGAAACATGAAAGGAAAACCAGCAAATTTTGTATTAATTCTGAGCAAGCAAGTGGAAAAAATATAAAGATGGGTGATGTTGTAGCTGATACCTCTTCTAGCATGGATTTAGAGGACACTTCCACTTGCTACAGCAGAAGGGTTGAAGGAAAGGTAACCCAAGTAAGATCAAACTGGATTTGAAGTGTGCATTCTTCTAATATTAGCTGTGACTTGTTGTGCTCAGCTGTTTTTAAGTTGTATCAGTAAATTTGTTTAAGTTGTAAGAAAGAGTTTTTTAGGGATGGTTTGTTTGTTTTTTTTTCTTCTCTGGTGAGGAGGAGGGAAAGCTTGCAGCTTGCTGTGTTGCTTTTCCAGCAGATGTCAACGTGATTGAATTTCCCTAATCATGCATGTGAGCATGATGCTTCCTGTAGTTGAAGTAAGAACACTTTGTCGGTGGACTGGAGTAAACCCCAGCAGTGAAGTTTTCTCTGTTGGCTTGGTCCCTAATTTTTACCCATAAGTTCTCAACCTGTTCATCACTGTTTTTCAAAGACAGCTCTGTGTGGACAGTATGTTGTTTTACGTGGAGAGCACCTCCCCACAGTGCACCAGTTCTTCGCTTCATTCCATCACGTTTCGGAGATAAAGATGAGATTGTTGCTTTCTAGTTGCACGGTGACTTCTGGCTCCTCCTGCTCATCACGCAAACTGCATGCATTAGTGTGAAGAGGCCCTCCAGCTGGGCTATCAACCTTACCCCTCTTGACAGGAACATGCCCAAATTCCTTTGAGTTATTTCACAGATGTTTGCCTGTTGCTTCCTAATACATCAGGAGCCCCTGGCTCTTGTCTGTTGCTCAAATCTGCATCTCCTTTCCCCCCACTAAGTCTAGTTTTAAAGTTCTCCATGTAAGTCTGGTCAACTTGTTGGCAGAGGCTCTCTTTCCCTGCTTGGGCAGGTGAATCCCATCTGCTCCCAAGAGACCTGACTTCTCAGAAGTAGATTTGTGTTTATAGAAGGCAAAACTGTTGAGTATGGCACCAGCCATGCAGCCAGGTATTCACCTGTTCAATTCATTACATCGGTCTGTGTACCAGGGGAATAGAGGTGAACACCTGTGCTCCAGATCCTTTCAGCATTGCTTCAAGGGTCATATAGCTTCTTGTGGTGGTGGTTCAAAGTCACCTCACTGCAGTATTGTTGGACCCTACATGGAATAGTAGGAGCAGATGATAATGGGTAGGATTTGCCAGGTTTGGGAGCCTCTCAGTGACATCGTGAAGGTAGTGTTAGCACCGTTTGCCACACTGTTCAGGGACAATGTCTTGTTATGTATCATGTGACCTTAAAGATACTTTGCAGTAATACTAAAAAAAACCGACCCCTTTGAAGATAGAGTTTAGGCCTTTTTTTTAGATTTCTTTGCATGTGATGTTAAAGACTTAACTTTATTTACAGCTCTTTACAATATTGGAGACATGGTTCATGCAGCACGAGGCAAATGGGGTATTAAAGCCAATTGTCCATGTATTAACCGACAGAACAAATCGGTGTTGAGACCAGCTGTCACTAATGGAATATCACAGGTGTGTAATTTGAAACTGAAATTACCTTGTTTGACATTTCCATTTTTAAGACCTATTAAGATGTTAAATTCTTTAGGCTGATCTATTGTGAAACTTTAGTTTTACTTTCTCCATATGTACTCTTGAGTGTTTAGCAAAAATCTTCTGGGGCATTTTTTGAGGACATGAACTGCATCTGTTATCTTCCAAGTGGTTATTTGGGCTAACAGTCTTATGTAGAAATTGGGTAGGAAGCCATTCATATTGATGCGGTATTTTAAAACAAACTGCTATGAGTAGCTTGCAACACGTGCTTTTATTTTGTTGTGGTTCCTGAAGGAATCTAGAGCAGTTCTGTTACTATCGACACAAAAAATCCTCCTGTAATAAAAAAAACCAGAAAGATGAAAAGGAAAGAAATCAGAAAGATTGGGCTTATGTTAAAAGATGACTAAATGATGACATGGTAAGAATTCACACCACAGTGCAAAGGTGAATACACACAGACAAGAAGCTCCTGTATTCTGCTGCTACCTAAGCATAAATGAATTTTACTGTATGCTTATAGCAAATGGAAAAAGAAAAACAACAGACAAAACCAAATGCATTGGGTATCAAAAATGTCTTCCAAGTTGAACTCTTCCCTTTATTCAACATTTAGCTGTTGTTTATTTTTTTTGTTTTAGCTTCCAACTGTAAATCCTAGTGCATCAGTCTCTGGAAACGAGAACACCTTTTCCGCTGGGGCAAGGACGGCAGGAGTGGGGCAAGTAGAAATGGACACTGTACCAAAATCTGAAGCGACTGATAGTAGGATAGAAGAATCTGCAAAAACAGAGACATTACCAACCAATAACACTGGTGAAGTAAAGACTAACCGACCACTTTGTCCAGAAACAGTTCCATCGTCAGCTTTACACTGGCTTGCAGATTTAGCAACGCAAAAAGCAAAAGAGGAAACAAAAGGTGAGCAGAAGAAATGTCCTCTGGGGTTGGAATTAAAAGATAAATGATAACATACTGTTTGATTGCTATACTTTGTGAGAGCGTCTAGTCCTAGATAGAAAAGATCAAAGTAATTTTTCTTCCTTTGCCTCTTAGAACCAGTTTTGTTCTACGGGCTTAGAAAAATGCAAAGCTGGGAAGATGATACAGCTGAAGACAATACTGTCTTGTCACTCACAGTTTATTTCTGTGCCAATTTGTATATTTATTTTCTCAGAAGCTGATATCCTGATGTAAAACGATAGTAATTAATTTCAGATGCAGCTTTGTCAGTTTCTAACTGTTGGAGTAAATGCAGCTCTTTCGTGTACTATGTGAAGAGTGCATTTCCAAGGAACTGAGACTGGAGTCCGGTTGGAGAGTTAGATGAAAGCTTAGAGCATCTTTAATACTTAGTAGTTTGAGTGAATACACTTCCTAGATGTCAGGTAGCATGACTAACACAGAATTTATTCCTGTCCATATGTCTAGAAGGGACTACTTTACGTGTTGATGTTAAATGTTGGTGAATCATTCACGAGTTTTGCAGGTCTTAGTCACTGTAATATTTTGACTGCCATTACAATTTGAAATATTTCATATCAAAACATTAATTCAGAAAGTCAGGGAAATGTTTTTTAATTGAATCTATTAAAAAATTGTGTGTTTGCAGATCTTTTCGGATCAGATCTATTGTGCTATTCAAAACCTTAGCAGCATATGAAGAGTAAAATCTATGTGGAGTATCTGATGTCTTTGATTCTCATTTGAGGTGCCTCATTCACTGTCCCAGTGTTAATTTAGCATTGCCACAAGATTCTATTAATATCCTATTTAATGCAAGAGCAAATAATTTCAGAAAACTTGGGGATCATTTTAACTTTGCCTCTTGGGGGTTTTTTCCTCTCTCCTCCCTGTAATGTTTATATTTATTTTGCAGAATCAGGATCACTGAGATCAGTGCTTAATAAAGAATCCCATTCCCCATTTGGACTAGATTCCTTCAACTCCAGTACAAAGGTTTCCCCGCTAACCCCAAAGCTGTTTAATAGCCTCTTGTTGGGCCCAGTGACATCTAGCAACAAAGCTGAAGGCTCCAGCCTCAGAGATCTGCTACACACAGGGCCAGGAAAGCTTCCGCAGGTCCCATCAGACACAGGAATCCCCTTTCCTCCAGTCTTTTCTGCAGCGTCTACGGTAAATAATTTTGTATTCTTTCAATTATATCTGTTCTAGGGAAGAATTGTCATCTATATGTTTTTCTAGTATTCTACTCTTGAATTTTGAAACAAATGTAATACCTCACCAAAACTCACCACCCCACAAATTTATAGAGAATTTTCATGCTAATTTTTAGTTTTAGTTTGCTACTGCTGTGGAGAGGCTATTCTTTTCAAGAGACCAAGAACATGGGTTAAATACAGCCTATAAGTTGTTTAGTTGATGATCAGCATCCCTATAAAAGCTCACTTTAAATTTCACATCTTTAAAAATATTGTAAGAACATACCACAGGAAAAAAAGACAAAAACTTAAGAGTAAACCAGTTCCTTAAACTTATATATAGTTGAAAGGCATTTGAGCTAGAATATACTTGGGCAGGATCTGCTGCTCTGGCTGGATCACTACAAATCTATGAGACCTGATGGGATTCATCCGAGAATCTTCACAGAGCTGCTGATGTCATTGCAAAGCCTGTCTCAACGATTTTCATGCGATCTTGGTAATCTGGAGGGGTCCCAGCTGACTGGAAGCTGGCAAATGTTGTCCTGATTTTCTAAAAGGGCAGAGAGCAGGACCCTGGAAACTAAAGGCCTGTCAGTCTCACTTAAGTGCTCAATGAAATAGTGGAAAAGATTATTCTGGGAAGTACTGGAAAACATCTGGAGTACAATGCAGTCATTAGTCACTACCAGCATGGCTTCATGTGGGTGAAAGTCCTGCTTGTTGAACCAGATTTCCTTCTATGACAGGGCTACCTCGTTCATCTAGGAAAGCCAGTAAATGTAATCTTTCTGGAAGTAAATTTTTGATGGTGTCTCTCTCAGTATCCTTCTGGACAAAATGTCCAGCAGGCAGCTGAATAACCATGTTTGGACAATGTGCTCAGGCCAGGGTGGGATCCTTATTGCGTCCTGTGCAGGGCCAGGAGTTAGACTCAATGATCCTGATAGGTCACTTCCAACTCAGCATATTCTATGGTTCTGTGATTCCATGAGTTTAAGGTGTAGTTGCTATTTCTGAATGTTTATTCTGGAATAACAATACTTTAATCCATTTTGGAAGAAATAACTTTGAAAAAAACCTGAACAAATCAGTGCTATTTGAAGTGGTTAGAAGCATTTAGTTTACGAGAAGGATAGATTCTGTGGAATTTGTCAACACTTAGCTCTTTTTGGTGAATACTTTCTCCAAAAGCTTAGATAGAGTAAGGAGGAAGATGAAATGGCTTGTCTCATAGCAGATTTTTTTTTTTTAACTCTCTGCCAGACAGGCTGGCTGGCTGGCTGGTACCTTGATAATAGTTCATGTTGGTTGGTTTTGGTAGCGGGAACTGTACATGAAAATGTGATGCTGCTACAGGAAAGTGAATCCAAGAATACTTCTGCCTCTCATCACTGAGTACAGGTGAAGAAATTGTGGTCACTTGTTTTAAAGCAACTTATTCCTTCAAGGCTTGAGATAGCCTGTCTCAGCTTGTATCCCTGTCCCGGCAACTCTATGCATTCTCTCACCACATTTGGTCAGATCTATTGTGTAGTGTTTTTTCACTTTCCTGACTTCTGATCTTCACTGAATAATTTAGATTTGAAAGAACTTGTGGAGAACTCTGGCCCAGCTCCTGGCTTGAATGTCTGGATGCTTCGTATACAATGAACAAAACATACCTGAGAAACAACAGTTGCATTGCTCAAATTGAGAGAAGCAGGACTGCTGCTCATGAAGAGAATCATCTTGATCTTTCTGGAGCATTGACAGTCTGTAGTGAAGAATTATAAGCATTGTCTTTAATAGTTAAATTGCATATTATCTATCTTACAGCCTCCAGAGAATCAGAGTAATGGTACACTTTTGAGACCATCCGAAGCGGATGACGTTATGATCTAGTCTTATTTGTGTAAGATGGGCTATAGAAAACTAATATAATTCCAAGCAACAGTAGAGAGTGGGATCAGACTAGCAGGGGCGCAGCTCCTCCGAAAGGAGCCCAGGGCTGTGGGGGACAGCAAGCTGCACCTGGGCCAGCACTGCACACCTGCAGCTGCAAAGGCGAACAGTCCTGGGCTGCATCAGGAAGCATACAGCTGGAGCACATCAAGGAATGTGGTTATTGCACTCAGCCCCTGTTGGGCCACACCTGGAACACTGTTTCCAGTTTTGATTTCCCCAGCTGAAGAACAACAGTGCAAAATTGCATGGGATCCAGTAAAGGGCCATAAAGAACGATTAAGGCATTTGGAGAGCTTGACACATTTGGAAAGGTTGTAGAAACTGGTCCTCTTCATACTAGAGAAGAGAATGCTTTGGGGAGCTGATCAATCTTACCATATCTAAAAGGTGGTTGTAGAGAATAGGGAAGTACTCCTTTCATAAGGATGCTTGGCTAACAGGGCAAGGGACAATATGCTTCAGGAGAAATTCTATCTGGATATAACAAGAAATTCTCCCTTTACATTCAAACAGTGGAATAGGCTGCCCTGAGAAGTGAATTAATCTCTTTCCCTGTAAAGTTAAAGTTTGGCATGACCCAGCCCAGGGGGGCGAAGCCTAATTTCAACAGAAATTTACACCAAATGATCTCTAGATCTTCTGTTGGACCCAGACTCTACTACAATTCCATAAGTATTTTTTACTGAATTGATATATTCAGTAATGAATAGTGTTATGTTTTAGATTAATAGTTCTATATATGATAAATTTTTTATCTATTGAACTTTAGTTTTTAAGAAGATGGCAGTTTTTGGGAGGGAGGAGGGAGTGGTGTTGATTGGTTTGTTATGATTTTTTTTTTTCACTTGAATGAGAAGGTTTTTGCTACCAGGAATCTATCACACCCCTGCCCCCTCCCACAAATGTGTGACTAAAGATCCAGTAAGTGTTTATCTTCTGTTGAATATATGGACTATATCTAGTGTCTTAAGTTTTTTGCTATAAACAAGGCCTATAGGCAGGCTTTTTATTTTTTCAAGTTAAAACAAAATTTAAGATTGTGTTGCTAACCTGTTACGAATTTTAAACACCCCTTGAGTTTTAAATGTCCCTTGAGGAGCATGGCAATCAGAACCAGAGAATCTCTCTGCTAATGGTTCCATTGACGTACAGGAAGCACTTTCTCCTCTCTCTGTTGGTGTTTACTTAGTGTTCACATATCCATCAGTTTACGTGTCCCAAGGTTGAATTCACTTCCTTAGTAATGGGATGAGGAAAATGGGCAAATAGAGTTGAGGTATTAATGTAAGTTAGAAAAAATATGAACTTTTTTTACTGTCAAAGTAGCTGAATTTAGATCGTTAAAGTTTTCTGGTTTATGTCTGCGTAATATTTTTCTAGGTAGGCTGTAGTTGGTTATTTTAACTTTTACCATTGTAAAACAGAGCCGTAGCCATTTCTGTTCTTACCTGGATACGTGTCTGTCTCTGAGCCAGATTGTTTCTGATGCATGTTTTCCTGGTAGCAAGGTGTCTGTGACTAAAGTCTGAAGGAGAGCAGATATACATTAATACTTATACTGTTGAAAGACTAAATTTACCCCTGGATTTACATCTTCTAGGGGGCCAAAGGTAAAGCCAGCCTGCCAAACTTCTTGGACCATATCATTGCTTCTGTGGTGGAAAACAAGAAGACGTCTGATGCTGCAAAACGAGCTAGTAATTTAGCTGACACACAGAGAGAGGTGAAGGAAATGGTAATGGGATTAAATGTGCTGGATCCACACACTTCCCACTCTTGGCTGTGTGATGGTAGACTTCTTTGCCTTCATGATCCCAGCAACAAAAACAACTGGAAGATCTTCAGGGAATGCTGGAAACAAGGCCAGGTAGGTGATAAGTATCCAACCCTTACTTGCCTGAAATTGCAGTCTGTACCTTGGTAAAAACAGCCTATTCAAACTTTGGCCAGTTGCTCCTGAGTGAATATGGTGAATGGATATTTCAACTGTAGCTTTATAAACAGGGGACACAGCAGCCTTGTTCACTCTATGCTATAGTGACTCGAGCCCATGTGCTCTTGCATATTGAGCTTTTCTCAGCTTACCATCATGAGAGTGTTTGCTGTGACAGCCTTTTTAGTTGTAGTGTGCTTTGTGCTGAACCTGCTCTGTTCTACTACAGCCCAGTCGTGAATCCACTCTGATTTCCTGTGTGCACCTTAGCATTTACCCCACACTTGATGCTTTATAGCCTCAGAGAAAGGTCCATTCCTTCCAGCTGCAGCATGTGCAAGAGCGAAAATGCTGAATGCAGTAGTCTACTGAATTTTGGGTGTACTTGATACAGTATCTTACCCTGAGCCCTGCAGCCAGTGGGAACCCGAGTATTGTTCTGGACTCAGCAACTTGTGCGTGGAGCACTCTTGTGGGTTGTCTGAGGCACCATCAAGCGCTTAGGCCTTTAGACAACAGGCTGTACCTTAGACCTGCTCTCAGAATAACCACTTTTTCAGATCTCAGTCTGTAGCGCTGCAGCTTAGACTTCTCCAGAGAATCAGTAAGATCAGCCTGGTCAGACAAGCTGAATCTTAAAAAATGGGTGAGTAATTGCTGCTGCAAAGGAGGTGCACTCACAGCTCTAACAGAGGATGATGTGCATCGCTGTTCAAACTGTACTCTTGACACTTGGTTCTGCAGCTGCCTCTGATGCAGTTACCTTCACTAACTACTCAGAATTGAGACCATTGATGCTAGACCATTAGGTCCCTCATCATCTTTTCTGGAGAAGTGCTTGTTGTCAGCTTCTGTAGTGTTAGTGCAGTGTAGTGTTATTACAGAAGGTGCTTGGCAGTCCCATTCCATACTTACTTGTGGTTGTTCACAAGATGCTGAGGTGGGGTGGAGGAACAGGCTGCATGTACCTCTTTTGGCACTCAGAGTCTATTCCTGACAGAAGTAGAGGACTTTTCATTTAAGTGTAGCCTGTCCCATGGAACTGCACGTTCTCTGGGTTCCCTGGGCACAAGCACAACTACTGCATAGCCATGAGAACTGCAAAGATGACTGTTGTGCCACCAGCCACATTCCTGTTCATGACTCCTCTGGCCAGCTCCTAATAGTTGGAGGAAGGTACTGTGCAGCACACCCTCACTTGTCTGACTAGAAACTTCATTGCCAGCTTCCCAC
The DNA here is from genome assembly GCA_013397775.1 of Eulacestoma nigropectus. Classification (NCBI taxonomy): domain Eukaryota; kingdom Metazoa; phylum Chordata; class Aves; order Passeriformes; genus Eulacestoma; species Eulacestoma nigropectus. Next base: position 1,204,009 of record VZTE01001717.1, read on the forward strand.
TAAGTGCAGTTATCTTCCTGTCCCAACTTTTTTGGGGTGCATAGGAGTCTCCTTTTATTTTTTTTATTTTTCATCGTGTTATATTTTTCTGATTTACGAGGGATTTCAGATCATTCTTTTGCAGTGCTGTGGTGTCCATCATCTGCCTTTCTTTGCGAAGAGCTTCTTAGTTTCTAGTTAGTATACTTTGATAATTTCCTCAACACTTTCTGTCAGGAAATACTTCTGTCTCTCTTAGGAGGATCCTAAATATTCTGGGAATGCCTACAAAAAATGTGCTTGTCAGTTTCTCTGCCAATGAGACCGGTTAGTCACCATGTGCAAGATGCTGCTTGTGACCTTGGGGTCCTTGACTGGTAATGAGTCTTGAGAGACTGCTTATGGAGTCTAGAGATATGATTACCGATCTTGTGTCTGATGTGTAGCTTGCAGTGTGCATCGCTGTCCAAATTGGTGCACACCCTGAGGCTCTGGCTACACCTGCCATGCTTGTGTGCTCTTTGTGACCCGCTATTTTAGGCTGTGCCCCAAGGTGTGCTACTGATGCTTTTGGATCATTTTATCATTCAGAAGACCACTTGAATAGGAACAGACTGGGCAAGTCGTTTGCTCATTCAGCGATCCTCGAGGTGGTGTTGCAGTCATTTGAGTTTTCTGTTGAAATGTGAAAAGGAATTGAACAACCTCCCTTGTTCCTGCATACTCTTTTATGTGCATGTGACCCAGGCAGGTGTTACTATCTCAACAAGGTTATTTTAAACAGAATTTCTTCAAGCACAGACTCTCTCAAGAAACTGCTCTGTCAGAGTTCTTCCTTGGCTTACATCTTCCTGTACATCTCAGCTGCACCTTTAAAGCTGAAGTGAAAGAACATCAATTCTACCACCATTCCCCAAATCCTCCTCCTGTTTTGTGGTTTTGAAAAGGTTATTTGTAAAAAAACCCCTTATCCACGCTCCCCAGCACAGTAAATGCACACTGGACACTAGATCTGTGCCGTATGAAGATCTTGGCTATGGTGGCATCCCAAATTGTTAAAAGAGAAAATTCTTTTCCCTTAATGCTTAGATAATAAATGGCACTCTTTCAGTGTCACTCAAAAAGAGCAACATTTTTTGAGTCCTTTGTCTTAGAAATTGTAGGAAATAAATTAAACTGTCTTATCCCAGAATTCACTGAGAGACCGTAAGATTAATTCTTGCTGAAGCTGTTTTTCAAGAGCATTTTGCTCTCCTGAAAACGGTTGTTGCTCATCTGGGGATACTGTTAGGATTGTCATCCTGTAGCACCCTGATATTTTCTGAATTTTCATGGTAGGACTTCTCTTTTTTGAGACACTGAAAATCTGGTATGGTACTGGAGCTTTTTTATTTTGTTATTACCGCCCTGCAGTTTGAGAGCAGATTTGGCAGGAGATGTCTACCAGGGAAGTCCACTGTCCTTTTATCTTGGAGCCCTATCTGTGTTCTTCATTAGAGGAAATACGTTCTTTCTTCCATGGCAAATCTGCTGCTTAATAGCAAGAAGTGTTCTACTAAGTTAAGTAGTTTGGTTGTTTTGGGGTTTCTTTTAATTGCTATTTACAAGTGGTCAAGTGAATACAGCAGGGATCAAAATGTCATTATTTTTCTGTACTGAAGACAGCTGGTTTATCCATCAGCTTAAAGTCTACCAGGCAGTCCTTTCTACACATTCTGTAATAGGTACTCACACATGATCCCTAGTGTTTGTTGTAGAACATGCTTAAACATTTTATTGCCTTAAAGTTACCATTTTTGCTGGGGTGAGGGAGTATATTAAGATTTGAGATTGCTATATTTGCTCTATTACGTTAGGGAGGTTTGCTGCTTGTCAGAGTCTCACATTTGGGACATAGTGGAAAGACTACCAAAGCTTATCTGTCCCTCACACATGTTGCCCTCTTTTCCATATTGGCGCACACAGTACTACTGGGGAGACCTGGACAGTATCAAGAGTGACTGTATGGCTCTGGGTGTATTAATCAAGGCTGTGGAGCCCTCATGGTTTTCTTACTCCTGCCAGTGAGGGATAGGGGAGTGGACAGATCCTGCATGTCAACCATTGTTTGCACAGCTGGTTTTAACCAAGAGGGTTTTATGATCATGGGAACCTCTTTGAGGGTTGCTTGGAAGAGATAGGATCCACCTAAGCAAAAACAAAAAGGCATCTTTGCCAACAGGCTGGCCAACCTTATTAGGAGGAGCTATAAGCAGGAGCAAGGGAGGGAGAGTATGACCAGTGATCAAGGAAGGAATTAGGTGATTGGTTTGGCAAGCAAGCAGCGTGAGGTGAAGTGAACAGGGGTAATCTCATACTCAAGAAACGAAGGATGAAAGATGTCCACCTCAAGCATATGCATGTAAGTAAAGATCCGTGTGTATCACAGCATTGTGAAGAAAGCTCTCATACTGTTTCTGGGAAATCGACGTGACTAAGTGTCTTTCCGAAGTACTTGTACACTAACGTATGCAGCACATTGAACAAACAGGAAGAATTAGTGTGCAGTTGCACAGCTGTGGTCTCATTGGTATGACAAAGTGGTGGAATAGCTCATGCAGCTGTGGTATGGGAAGGAATAGGTACAGGCTGTTCAGGAAGGACAACACAGGAATGACAGGCCAGAAAGGTGAGAAGGGAGCATTGCGGTTTTTGTGAGGAAGAAGCTAGAATGCATGAAATTGTGTAGGAACTGATGATGAGCTGTTCAAGCGCTTATGGGCCAGGATTAGTGAGCGGAGTAACATGGACAACATTGTGGCAAGCATCTGCTACAGACCAACTGACCATAAAAAAGTGCTAAGGCCATCTTCAGAAAACGGGAGGAAGCCCTATGTTCACATTTCCTGGGCCTCATGGGACCACCCTGATACCTGCTGGAGGGACAACACAACAGGTCACAAGCAGTCCTGAAGTTTTCTAAAGTGCATTGATGTCAATGTCCTGAGACAGCTGATCAAGGAAACAGCTAGGGAAGGGCACTTGTGCTGGACCTTGTGCTTCCACACAAAGAAAAACCGGTTGTTGATGTGGAGATACGGGGCACCTTTGGCTGCAGTGACTATTAGATGGTGGCATTCAGATCAAGATTCTGAGAGAGCAAAGCAAAAAATCATGATCACAAATCTGGGCTTTGGGAGAGCAGACTTTCACCTTTTCAGATACTTGCTTGGAAGAATCTCATGGGGTTATGGTCATGAAGAGAAGAGGAACTCAGGAATACTGGTTGAATCATGCTTCACCTGCTTTGTAGCCTTCTGTGATGAGATGACTGGCTTGGTGGATGAAGGGAAAGTACTGGATGTTTTTTATCTTAACTTTAATAAACCTTTTTACACTGTCCTAATGTCATCAGACAAAGTAAAGTAGACTTGGTAAGTGAGCAGTGTGATGGACTTAAAAATGACTGAAATGCTATGTGTGAGAGCACTGTCACTAGTGGTATATCATAGGGGGTCACTTTTGGAGTGAATAGTATTTATCATGTCGTTAGTGACCTAGATGGGATAGAGTTCATAGACCCTCAGCAAGTTTACAGACAATACAAAACTAGGAGGAATGACTGATACAGCAGATGGTTGTGCTGCTGTTCAGAGGGTCTGAACAGGCTGGAGAAGTGGATTGAGAAGAATCTGGTGATGTTCAGCAAGGGAAAATGTAATGTCCTGCACATCAAGGAAGAATAACATGCTGCAGCAGTTGCTGAGGAGCAACCATTTGGAAAGTAGTTTTGCCTAGAAGGATCTTGGGGTCCCAGTGGGAGAGGGAGTGACCGTGAGCCAAGAATGTGTCCTCATGATGAACAGCGTTGTCAGCAAGTCAAAGGAAGTGATGGTTCCCCTTTACTCAGCACTGGTAGAAGCCTCACCTGGAGTACTGTGTCCGGTTCTGGGCTCCTCAGTACAAAAGAGTCGTGGACTTACTAGAGGAAGCCCAGCGAAGGGTCACAAAGATGATGAAGGGACTAGAGCATCACTTAGATGAAGAGAGGCTGAGTGAGCTGGGACTGTTCAGCCTAGAGAACAGAAGGCTCAGGAGAGTGTGGGGAGGAAATCTTAAGAAGAGGGAGCTGGGCTCTTGTCAGTGCTCACTGACAGGACAAGTGGGAATGGGTGCAGGAAGTTCAGCCTCAACACAGGAAAATACTGTTTTCTCAGTGTGAGGGTAGTCACTTCCAATCTAAATGTTTCTGTGGGATTTTTTTCTTTTTTTCATTCCCCTGAAATTGACAGGAGTAAAGTAACAACCCCTTTTTGTTTTCTTAAATCTCACTCTTCTGGAGTTGAGGTTTCATTGCTGCCTTCTGGAACTTAATGGCTGTATTGTATTGTATTTGAAAACCAAAGCCATTTCTGTTATCCCCAGAGTTGGGTTTTTTGTTCCGTTCATTTCTGAATCAATAGTTGTCCTCATTTAGGGACTAAAATTGAAACTAGGCCTTTTAGAGGCCATTGGGCAATACAAAGGAAGCAGCAGTTAGTTACTGGAGTGTTTTAAAGCAGCATAACTTTAGAGTTGCTTGAATATAGCTCTGTAGTTATCTTTGCCTAACACACTGATACTACATCTAGGGGCATCTGTGCTTCTCGGGGTTGTGCTGAGCTCTTCATGTGAATAAACCAAGACCCACCATCAGATCATTGTTAATGTATTCCACCATTTGGAATTAATTCAAACTTGCGCAGACATGGGAACTGCCATTTGAACGTAGGCAGCAGTTACTAAAGCCTAAAGCTCTTCAGGTGGGAATAGTCTATGTGCAAATTCACTTCGTATCCTCTTTGTTTCCTCTCAAGTTTGGTAGCTCTCTTTTGAGATGGCAGGGTGAGAGGAACTGAAAAGGTTTTGGCAGTGTTGGGAGGATTGTCTGGTATACCTTTCCCGATTGTTGTCAGTTTAGCAAATGCTTTGAGTGTTTATGGGGAGAGGCCACGGAAATATCTGTGTGGAATACGTGTACATCATTAGCCTAAACATCTTAAAACCCCTTTTGCAGGTGAACAGCCTTTTTTCCGCTACTTGGTTTTGTCCTATGGAATTAATGTTGATCTGTGATTATACATAAATAACAAGTGAAATAGTTAAACAATTCGTATTAAAAGACAAAAATTTCACATGAGAAGGCTTTACTACAAATGCTATTTCTAGTGGTAGTTGCATGTGTGCTTAAGAAAAAGGACAGGTGGTGGGATTCTACACCTACTATACTGCCACAGGTGGATTGACCCTGTCTGGCTGCCAGACCCCTCTACCCAGCTGCTTTCTCACTCCCACTTCTCAACAGAACAGGGGAAGAAAATCAGGTGAAGAAGTTTGTGGGTCAAGATAAAGACAGGGAGATCTGTTAGTGATTGCTATCATGGGCAAAACAGGTTTAACTTGTGATAAAGGAGTTGAATTTATTCCCAATTAGAAGTAGAGTAGGATGGTAGAGAAGAAAGACAAATCTTTCTTACCTCTCCTAAACACCTTACCTCTCACCCCCACTTCACTGTTTTCCTAAAGGCTCAGCTTTACTCTCTCATCTCTGACTATTCTACCTCCTCACCCCCCCAGTCCCTGGAGTGACACAGAGGGGATGGTGGGGGTTGTGGTCAGTTCATAACACTGTGTCTGCTGCCGTTTCCTCCTCACACTTTCCCACTGCTTCAGTGTAGAGTTCCTCTCACAGGATACTATCCTTCACAAATGGCTCCAACATGAGTCGTCTCCATCGGCTGCTTCAGTGTGGGTCCCCACTGGGCACAGTTTTTGCCAGAAAGTTTGCTTATTTGTGGGATTCTCCCCACAGCTTCTCCCAGAGCCTGCTCCAGCATAGGCTTTCCATGGACTGCAGCCTCCTCCAGGGAATATCCCTCTGCTGCAGTTCAGGATCCTCTGTGGACTGCAGGTGGATCTCTGCTTCACTGTGGTCCTCCACAGGTTGCAGGGGGACAGCCTGCCTCACCATGCTCTTTGATGGGCTGCGAGCACCTCCTCCATCACTGACCTTGGTGTATGCAGAGTTGTTTCTCTCCCTTCCCCCTGCCTGCCATCCGTGTGTTGTGTATGTCCCCATCTCTCTCTCCCTCACACACACACAGCAGCTGTGGAGAACTTTTTACCCTTTCTCATTATCACAGAGATGCCACCAGCATCAGTTATGGGCTCAACTTTGGCCAGTGATGGGTCTGTTGAGCCGGGTGGAACCATCTGTGTCCACCATGGGGCAGCTCCCAGCCTCCTCTCACAGAGCCTACACCTGCTGCCAACACCTTGCCATGGAGACCTAATGCACTTGCCTTGGCAAGTCTAATCCAACGCCACTTCTAAGGCAAATGCACATGGCGTGGAACTAAAAGTTTGCTCTGACTCTGGTTATTTGCTTGATGCACAAAAACCAGACATGGATGAAAACAGATTTGTGGTGTCTTTTGTATGGTGGTGGCCAGGAGTCTCGGCTCTCTTAAGAAAGTTTGGCTGCATGTGTAAGAAATTTGGTTATGGTGGAGTAAGCATTCATCTTTGTATTCTCAGCCCGTGCTGGTATCTGGTGTCCATAAGAAGTTGAAGTCAGAGCTTTGGAAACCAGAAGCTTTCAGCCTGGAATTTGGAGATCAAGATGTAGATTTGGTGAACTGCAGGAACTGTGCCATAATTTCAGACGTGAAAGTGCGTGACTTCTGGGATGGCTTTGAGATAATATCTAGTAAGTAATATTTATGGCTGACTAGTTTAACTGAGCAGTCTGTCTTGCTATCTTCAACTCTTCATTTTCCACGTATTTTCCTAAAAGATAAATTAAGAAAAAATCCGAATACCTATCAGTCTCATCCAAAGAAGCCATTGTTCCTTACATGTAGCACACCCTAGAAAATGCTTTATTGAAGATTAGGGCAGGACTGCCGAAGAGAACTGTCCCTACTGCAATGTGTTGGTGTGTGTTACTTTCATGTGTCAAAAAATGATCCATTTCATGGGAAAACACTTTTTTTTTTTTTTTAACTTTTCCCAGTGAAATTAATAATGAGTTACTGTTATTAAGACAGTAAGTAATATGTCTACCCTTGCTCTCCTTTCAACCTCAATTTTTATTGTAAAACTAAAGGGAACCTGTAGAGCTAAAACAGACTGAGACTTTTGATACTAAAACTTGGACTTGGTGGAATACATCAGTCAAGTAAACTTGACATTGCAATTTCTTTTTTGTAGTAGATCATCTGTGAGTACAAATACAAATTTATATGTATTACAAATAGCAATGCTATATGCGTGCCTCACATGATATCTCATTATTTAATGCTTGAGTTCTTCTTTGAGAAAACCTTCTGTCAAGTGTGAATGGGGAAACTAACCAGCTAAAATTTCTGGGGACATAACTGGTCAGGTTAAAGAGCTTCTGAAAAGCGGAATGCTCCATTTTAGATTGTATATACCTAGATCCAAGTGGTCTTACAGTTACAGATGTTAGAGCTGTAATGGTTCATTGCAATGTTGCTGATTTTAGAGTTGTGTATAAAATGTGTTCTGTGTTTATTGCTATGTGCGTATTGCAGAAACGGCGAACTGTTGATGACTTAATGGAACGTTCATTCAACAGTCAATGAAATGATAGCTTTGTAGACCAAGAATATTCACTTCCTAGTCATTTTCCAATCAAAGAACTCCCAACTTTTGGCTTGTTTTTTTATATGGTTAGTACAGAGTACTGTATTTTGTACTGTTAGATTTCATCCTGTTTTTGTTATTAATCAGAAATGAATGGCCTAGGAGGATATAATGGTGTGGTCTTTGTGTATTGACAGTTAATTGGGAAAGTTCACAAACTCTTCAGTTTTGTGCTGGGGCCATTTATGAAAATAGTGAATTTGTATGGGTCAAGTTATCTTTGAGAAATGTTACTTGTAGTTTGTCTCCAGGCAGATACGTTCCTTTCAGCAAAATCAGCTTCTGCTTTTCTTTTAGACAATGCCTTTACCACACTTTACATGAGAAATATTAGTAACCTAGCTTGGAAAACCTTATCACTCTTGGTAGTTTCTTTTAAATACACTTTATTTAGAGTTTTTTCAGCCATGTTCAATCCCTAATATAGAGGAGTATGATTTGCTACTAGTCCAGAGATTTCACACGCTAATTCTTACGAAAACTGTTGGCAAATTACCTAATGTCTCTGACTTCTCTGAATTACATGAAGTCCAAATTTTTGAAATACGTGGCTGGCTTCCACCCTCACTTTAAGTTACCAAAGAGTTGTAGAACAGCCACTGACTTTGGAGGTGTTATTGAGATTATTCTATAAGATACTTTATTCTAATTAATTTTAATCTTTTGCTGTTTCTTTTAATACTTTTGGGCTTAAAGTGGACTTTTGACAGGTCTGACTTTTTGTTTTGATCCTTCTTGCACCTGCTTTTCTTTGCTGATCAGATATTTTCTGGGATTTGTCCGGTTTCATGTATTTTGTCAGATCTGTATGTTTTCATTCAGGTAGTTCTTCACTCTGTCCTTTCTGAATAGCCTCCCTACAAGCTGCTTCTTGTTTAGAACAAAGATCTTTGATGAGTTCAAAATCTTCAATATGGGAAGTTGTGAAACATCTTTAAATTCAAGTCCTTGAGCTTTTCAGTTCACTTGCCTCTCTAAAATCTGTAGCTTATCAAAGTTTGTTATGTTTAAATCAGTCACTTCGGTTTACATATCTGCAGTTCTTAATTCCTTTTAATTTCAATAAAATATTTTTTTATATTGAGAACTCAGGCTGTCTTCTGTAGCCTATTGATATGTAACGCAGGTGTGATTCACAGGTCTCCAAGTCCTAATTTCTTAGATATGCTTTCACTTCTGATGCTGTCAGGAGCTCTGCTAGATCAGTTTGGCTGCCAGTCCTTGGTAAGGCAGGAAGCAGTGAAGGGTGTTACTCTCTGGGGAAATGGGGATGCTAAAGTGTTAAGACTGCTGTACACCTTGGTTTTCAATTGGTGGCTTCATGTGGTGTTGTGAAAAAATCCGGTAGAAGAGTGAAATTTGTTTTTCTCTAAATGTTACACTGAGTTCTAAACTGCTTGTGTACCACTTCCAGATAGACTCTCTTAGCCCCGAGATCTAAGGTAGCCCTAAGATCTAAGGTAAAACAGTAGTTGATACGGTCAGTGCTGTCATAGCATACATCCACTGTTGCATATGTAATGCCATCTTTCTGCGCTGCCGTTTCCAGTCAGGACTCGTGTAAAACTCTTAAAGTGAAGAACAAATGTTTGGTTTTTACAGTCTGCTAATTTGAGTGCCTCCAGCAAAGAAGAATTAAAAAAAACTAAAGGCTGTCTTCCTTTGTGACTACCTGCCCTCTGGTTTTTTTTGAATGTGGTGTACCATGGTTTCTTGCTTTACACTGAAGTTAGGGTTGATTTCAGAACAAGAACAAGAATAATTTTTATTGTATAGAAGTACCACTTCTCTTGAAATTAAAGATAGAACTCCCTTAGACTTTGGTAAAAGGAGTAAGGAAGAATGCTTTGGAAAGGCTTGTTTTTGAAGCTGAATAAAAACTATTCTAAAACTTAGCAGCTGTGCAAGATCTGTCAAACTTGTGCTGTAGGTAATTATATCTATATCTATCGATATATATACTTGTTATACTGCTGTGGGTCATACTATGATAATGCTTGGAAGCCCAAAACAAAACCAGGATCCATTTTGCTGTGCATCGTAAGAGGTGCAAAAACCCTTACAGCTTTAACAAGGTAGGCTGTAAGGCAAGTGGGCTGTGGTAAAAAGATACTACATGGAGAAATCTTCATTTGTTTCTTGCAGAACGGCTCAGGTCAGATGATGGTCAGCCAATGGTACTAAAGTTAAAGGATTGGCCTCCAGGGGAGGACTTCAGAGATATGATGCCTACGAGGTAAGTAGCCTTTAGTATCAGTGCTGACAGGACTGCTGTAGGTGCTACAGGAGGGTAACCCGCCTTTGTCTCTCTTTGCTCTCTAGGTTTGAGGACTTGATGGAAAATCTTCCTCTTCCTGAATATACCAAGAGAGATGGCAGACTGAATTTGGCTTCTAGGCTGCCAAGCTACTTTGTCCGTCCTGACCTGGGTCCCAAAATGTACAATGCCTATGGTATGTGAGTACAGTTCTGCAGATACTGGTTTTTGTGACTCTGTATTATACTTAGGGCAAATACAAGGCTGTGGTATTAGTCAAAACTCTGTGCTCATCCTAGAGCCTGCTGTTACTTTTTTTTTCATTTAGTCCTGCCATCTATTCTTACGTTAGTCCTCTCTCTGTCAGATGTGTCCTTTTCTGCCTTGTATATCCAAGAGATGTACGTACGGTCAGTTAAGTTTGGAAACAATTATTAATATATTTAACAAGCATAATACCAATACAGGGTTCAAGGAAAAGTTAGTATCTTTTTGAGACCAACTCAATGATGTGTTTAAGACGAAGATTACCCATTTTCTGGGCACTTCGACCTGTGCATTCATGTTTCCAACACAGAGCTGTAATTTTCTTTATCCATGCCTAACAAAACAGACTACAGACAATATGCAAAACAAAACTGTCACCATGTTCAGTTACCTGAATTGGATAGTTTGTGCTCTTAAGGCTAATTATTTAGCGGGTAAATAGCATATATCTGAGCACATAGCCTACATGCGGCTGTGAAGCATTACGTTTTCTAATGGTTGTAATATAGCTGTGTGGAGGATATGTGAACGAAAAAGCATGTCAGCTTGAATTATTTTAGTTCCTGAATGTACTGACTTTGAGGTCATGGCCCAAAGCAGGTTTTGTAGACTTTTGATTTAAAACAAATGATTGTTAGGGTGTTTTTAATAACTGATTGATTTGGATGTACATACTTTTGCAGCTTTAGAATAAGATAAATAACATGTAAAGTAGTTGGTTTTTGTATATACTGTAAAATGTCAAGTGATACTGATAAGGAAAAAGTTGCAGTCATCTTGCAAAGCAAGTATGTGGAAGCAAACTTACCCTAGTGTAGTTTATGTAGTTCTCTTTGAATGTTGGTGAGACAGGTGCAGTGTTATTTAAGGTTTTGCATTCCAACTGTTGTTACGCCTACAGAAACAACTGACCCAAGGATATGGGAGATTTTTCACTGTTTCATCATTTAAAAAACGTATCTCGGTAACCAAATGTGAGTTAGACTTAAGCTGTAAGCCAGCATACTGCAGTTCTGAGAAAGAGATGTGGTGTTATTTTGGATTTTTTTTTAAGCAGTACGACATCGCAAATAAAAGTTGAATAGGGTGTTGCAGCTTAGTATTTATTCCAGTATTTAACAGTGTTCAGTGTTTTGGTTTATATATTATTAGACATGTAAGTTGAGTGAAGGAGTCTGTACACCAAAGAGCTTAAAATGTAATCAAGCAATACGTAAATAAGAGTGCAGCAAGAAGGAACATAATCAGTCACTGCTGACTTGTTTCTGTATATTGCTAGTTGCTATCAATGGAAGGAATGGATTAATTTTGTTGAATTTTTCTTAGATGTCAAAGTTTTATTTTCTTTTGTATCAGAGCTTGTGGAGGCGGTGTTGATGGTATTTTTCTTAGCGTAGCTCATAACCCTTTACTGTTTGATCCCTTTTTAGACATATAGGTCTTGGTCCAAAGAGAGAAAGTATTACACTCTGTTTACTTGGAAACTAAAAAAAATTAGCTAGGTCTGTCTTCAAAATTAGTTTTGTATCTTTTTGCTCTTAGCTGCTTTACAGGCAAATTAAAGGGTGTACCTCGATATAAAAATAGTAATTCTGTCTATGGTGAATATAAGTAACATTTCTAGCAACCTAAATATATTTTGGTTGTAAATATATGGCTTTGTTTGCAGAGTATGTGGTGAAAAAAATTCACAATAGCGAAGTCTTTCATGTGCTTAGCATTTTAAAGCATTAAGATACAAAAATTGTGACTGAAGTGTGGTTCGTAGTGATATTCAGTTACCTAAATAAAAGGACTGTTTATAGAAGTTAGCTGTGAAGAAATCTTTTGTGTGTAAAGGACCCTTAAATACTGACCAACTTTTGTATAGAAATACTTGAACTGTTTGACATGAGACTTGCCATTGATGATGTAATTGTATTTCCCAGCATACTCTGTGTGACTTAGACCATTAGCAAACAATTAATTTTAAAAGTGTCATTCTTTCCTTTTGTCCTGCTGCATCTTGCAAAGTAGAGGTTTGAGGTGGAGGTTGTAAGGGCCCTTGAGGTCAACAATTAACCTATCTTTCGTGAATTTGTCTGGCCTGGGTTTTGGACCTATGTGTTGTGTTTCTCCATGTTTGTATTTTAGTTGTGCTTTTTTAAAGTTCGTGTTACAAACTATCTACATTAGCTACCGTTTTTGGTCTGTTATGATAGGTACTGTTCAGTGAGTTGAGTTCCTATCTTCAGAAGCTTGTATTTTAAACAGAAAATAGATAAATACAATGGTGATCCTAAAAACTCTTGTGGGCACACTTCTGTTAGAGTTTGCTGATACAAAGATTTTTTTAATGTTCTTATTCCCTGCCATGTTACTTGCTAGACATGATTAAGCAGAAGTAGAAGGAGAAGGGTGCTACTGAAGGGCCAGAGGAGAAAAAAAAAGGAACATGTTAATAAGAAGGTGAAAGAATTAAGAAGCAAACATCTGAAATCTTTCTCCATTACTTTCAGTTGCTTGAGAGGTGTGAGTTCCTTCAGCGTATAAAGGTGCAAGCACTTGAGTCTGCAAGTGTTTTTCCTTACTGAACTGTAATCTGAATTGTTAATGATGAGTTGATCACTAACTACTCTGAATTCAACTGGTCATGGATTTTACAGCTTAGTATGAGAAAATAAAAATCTGCTGGAGGCTTCTAACAGTCCAGTGACTTGCTGCCCACAGTAGGATGCCAATGCCACTTAAAGCAGTTCTCTCATGCCTCCAAGCAAAAGAAGACTTGTTTTGTGCTTATGATAGCTACGTTCTCTAGTACAGACTGTATAAATGACTCTCAGAGAGACAAAATTGTGACGTACAAGTTCTGGCTTTGGTTTTAAAATGCTTGTTTTCTCATGACTTGCATAAATTAGGTTTGCTGCTTCTGTTTCCTGTAAGATTAAAATACTAGTTATCGGTAAACTTTTTACTTATGCTACACTACATGAATATACCTACTTCAGTTGCTGTTTGACTTTGGTTTCTGCTCTCATTGCTGCACAAAGTTAGCGCTCTAGACAGATTTTTCAGGTAGGTTATTTCTGTAAGAGATTAGTCACAGAATTTGATTTTATTTTGCACTCTATTATAGGCTTAATTACTGCAGAAGACAGACGAGTTGGTACCACAAACCTGCACTTGGATGTGTCCGATGCTGTTAACGTCATGGTGTATGTTGGGATTCCCGTTGGGGAAGGGACCCATGATGATGGTAATGCTTGAGGAAAGCTGTTTTCTGTACACTAAAAATCAATTGTGTGTGTAAGAAGACTGTGTCTTTTACTGTTTAAGCCTGTCATATCTATGATATATAATTCAAGTATATAAGGCAGTTTGCTACATTTGCAGCATGTAATTAAGAGTGCAGTAATGCTTCATTAGTTTCCAACTGTGGGAGCAGCAGAGTTTTGCTAGAAATTAGGTACTTTCCTGAAGAAAAGAGGAGAAAGAGTAACTTATTACCCTTTCTTCTCCTTGTATTTGAGTAATTGTAGCTCCGTTTAAATTCATGACTGAGCTTTGTGATTAGCTGCCAATTGACACATTCCCTGAATTCTGTTAAAATGAAGCTTGATGGGCTCAGCAAGGGCACTGTGTGATGCAGCACTTGCAGGGTGTAACTTAGAATTTAGTAACTCAGAATGCTCCTTCCTCTTCTCTGTGTCAAAAATGAGCAGCTTTGTAATCATACTGCTTTTACATGGATTCCCCTTTCAGAAGTTCTGAAAACAATTGATGAGGGAGATGCTGATGATGTGACAAAGCAGCGAATCCATGAAGGAAGAGAGAAACCTGGAGCATTGTGGCACATCTATGCTGCCAAGGATGCTGAAAAGATACGGGAACTTCTCCGGAAGGTATGCTGGTTACAAAGAAAGCTTGAGCTTACAGGGTTTCTTGACTAGCTTGCTTATAGCAGCTGAATGATACAAATTGCTATCCACATCAAGTGCATAGGTATTGCACTTCTGTCTTTGAGGGCATTAATAGTTACTATGTTCCCAGGTTTTCAGCCTGGTCTGGAATCTTCATCCTAATGCACATTGCTATTTAAGACCTAAATGACAATAATGTTCTACCTTGAAATAGTTTGTTATGGTTTTGGTACAAACCATTTTGTGAGCTAGCAATAACAAGGTGCTGTGTCATGGTTTCCCTCCACCCCATATCTTGGTCCTAGGTTGGAGAAGAACAAGGCCAAGAAAATCCTCCAGATCATGACCCCATTCATGACCAAAGCTGGTACTTGGACCAGACCTTACGTAAGAGACTATATGATGAGTATGGTGTGCAAGGCTGGGCAATAGTGCAGTTCCTTGGCGATGCAGTGTTCATTCCTGCAGGTGCACCCCATCAGGTAACTATACCAACTCTAGGCCATATTGACAAGTAGAATTGCGTTTGAGGCACAACAGAACTGCAGCTTGAAAATAACGGGTAATTAATATTGCTCACTTAAAATTTCTTTTTCTACAGGTGCTGTTCTTACATTAATAAAAGTTATGTAAATATCTAAATGATGTGTACATAACTGTGATGAAATTACGGGGGGGGGAAAAAGCTGGGGTGAATGGGCGGAAAACATCTCTGTGTAGTGAAACTTCAGCCAAGGAAACCAAATTCAAAGGTTAAGAGAACTTGCTTTAGGGAACGCTAATGTATATGGGAGAACAGGGAACCTGTTAGACGTCATGTATTTTGTTCTGGCTTTACTATTAGATACAGTTCTGTCAGTTTCTGTTTCTGATGAGTAAATGTGGCAAAGCCGAAATATATGGGGGGGTATTGGGGTTTTTTGGGTGTTTGATTTTTGGTGATTTTTGTTGTTGCTATTTCTTTTGGGGTTTGGGGTTTTGTTTCTTTGTTTTCATTTTGGTGTTTTGTTTGTTTTGTTTTGTATGGTTCATTGTCTTGATATATTAGTCATTCGATATGGGTTTTTAGGTCCATAATTTGTACAGCTGCATTAAAGTGGCAGAAGATTTTGTATCTCCCGAACATGTGAAGCACTGCTTCCGTCTGACCCAGGAGTTCAGGCACCTGTCTAATACTCATACAAACCATGAGGATAAACTGCAGGTAACCATTTTATGTCAGTAAACACTAAATATATCCTGTGTTTTGCCAGCTTTGTTCAATACTAGAAATGTATGGCTGAGGAAAGAGTAACAACTTCCCACAAATCTGGAGGTTCTCATTTGATAGGTACATTAATTAATTTTTAAATACTTCTGTCTACAGTATTACATGAACAGAAATTAGTAATAGACTTCTGCATTTCCAGAGAACTTCCCCCCTATTAGACTAATGCGTGCATGGGTATTAACAAGTTTTTGAATGGCTGAATCCTAATGACAGCAAAGCAGACCAGAAGAGAGAAACACTAGTAAAAAGGAAAGAGCGGTGCTTTGTTTTGAAGAGAGATGTTTATTTGACTAAGTACACTTATGTTCGTTTCTTTATTGCCTAAAGGAAAACTCTGAAAGCGAAGGCTGACTTATTTAAGTCAGGGATATGGTTTAGTGGTGGACTTGGCAGTGTTAGGTTTGTGGTTGGATTTGATGATTTTAAAGGTCTTACCCAACGTATGTTAGTCCTAAAATTAAATGTGTTTTGGTTTGAGGAAGTGTGACTACTTCAACTAATAATTACACACAGAACATAATAGGTACACAAGTACATTGGATATAAGACAGTATGTTCTGCAGAGAGAAGACCAGAGGAGATCTTACTGAATTTTGTCTAACACTTCTGAAGCATTAGTATCTGCTCAGTTTGCAAATTTTGTCGTCAGCATTTTTTGTGTGTCAGTAATCACATGCATGTAAAAGAAAGGAGGGGTGGAGATCTGCAGAATGTCTGTCCTCATCAAAGTAGGTACACAATATATAGTCACTGTCCAGGATGCCACCCACGGATGTCAGAACCTACCATATTAATTCTCTAATACCAATTCAGGGAAAGTTAGCTATAAATGTCTATGTGGATTTTCATGGGATTATAAAGGAAAGCAGAAGTAGGATCAACTCTCATTCTGGCGTCTAACACTGTACCTCTTCAGCTGTGATGATACAAATGTGGAAGTGCTTCTGTGAATTAAGAGTTTGCAAATGAGTAATGCTTATTATTTAAAAAAACCCCAAGAAACAAAAACCCACAAAGTGCAACTCAGTATTCCTGTGAAAAGGAATACTGCTTGTATTTGTCTCAGAGTTTATTTTTTATCCGTCATTTTTAATGTATATTTTTATATAAACCTCTGTCTATATTTTTATATATTAAAAATACACAGAGACAATAACAGCCATATAAATGATACCAAAAAATGAGGTCACGTGTACATCAGGAAAAGATGATGGTGCTTGGCAGTTAGTTGAGCAAGTGCAATTGGGCCACTCACTTAGGAGGTGAAACTGTTCCGTTCAACACCTAGGAACAGAATTCAAATAAACTTACATCAGAAAAAAATCAGAAACAAGACAGAGCTTTGATTCTTAAATAGGTAACTGTGAAAAAGACTGCAGTGAGTACTAGTGGATTTCTCATCTTGTGCTTATCTTTTTGCAAGATTCACAAATTTGAAGAATTTCTAGTCTCCATGCAAAGACAACAGAATGATTTGTTGCATCATCTTAATTTTCTTGGGATTAAACCATATGATTTTCTTGCATCTTTTAGATTTGATTCATGTGAATCCCTAAGTGACTTGGATCACAAGGACTTTTTCAAAATAAACTCATATATATAATTTCACAGTGCACTTCCTAGCTCTCACAAAAGAAGGAATTATATTAAAATAACACGAGTAAATACATGTTGCTGGGTGACCAGAAAATGGGTTAATAAATCAGTGCAGGTGTCTAAAATACTTGTCATCTGTGACAGTTAAAATTTGTGCTGTTGATATCCTGAAGCAAAAAGAGTATATATTTTGTGTATACTTGCCAACTATTACAAATTCAGCTGTCAAAGCTGATTGCATAGGTATGTAAGACTCTCTTGTTAGTCTGTAGAAGTTGATTTTTTTTGTTTTTCCTGTTGCAGGTGAAGAACATTATCTACCATGCAGTGAAAGATGCTGTTGGCACACTGAAAGCTCATGAATCCAAACTAGCTAGATCGTAGGAATTGCTAATTCCAAATGCCCTGTCAAGGAAGCATTTTGCTCACGGTATATACAGGGACTGCACACGACTGCCTCTGCAGGAGCAGGGGCTTCTCACTGAGAGCTGGTGTGGTCAGTATTACACACACTCTTCAGCCACTGTTTTCTATGCTGCCTCAACACTGAAGGTCTAATGGAAGGTCGCACTGTTAAATGCAGAATTCCAGATTCTGAAAGGTGCCATGTCCCTTTCCTGTGGCCTTTTGCAAATTGAAAGAACATGGAAACCACTTGGTGTTCCTGCATATTATGATTAGAAATGGTATAAAGAGTGTGGATGTTTTTTTTCCCTCATGCCTAGTTAGTCTCCACAAAGTTAGACAGAATGTGCTGGACGTGGGTTGTCCTACTGCAGACGTGGTTGATAGCTGCTGAAAGAATGTGGCCAAGAGTAGCCCAACTGCAGAAATTCAAACAAACTTCCCGTGTGAGATACAGGCCAAGAAAAAGGATAAAGCTATTCTGTGCACTCCCCTTCTTCTAGCTGTTTCTCTATACACTGTAGAGTTGCAGAACTAAAGGGAGAACCCACTTTTTTTTCCCCCTGGGAGACTCCAGAAATAAGAGAATTGTGTATTTAGTGAAAAAATAGGTTTGTAGTGAAACAGTTAATATTTCATGAAAGTAGATATTTTTAGTATTTTTGAAGTACCACAATTGTTCCTGGATTTTCAAGGAAAGGTGTATTACGTTTAGTCTTCCTTTCAATAAAATCAAGAAGTGATTTTTAGAAAGCAGTCCAAAATAGCACAAAAACAGCCAAAGGAGAATTGAATAGAAATTGACATCCCACCTCCCTTGCCCATATTACCTCACCTATCCTCCCCCCTCTCTCTATGCCACCCTGCTTCCTTGGAATGAGAAGTAAAAAGGAGTATAAACTCTGTTCTCACATGGAGATGTTGTACATCTCTCCCTTTACTGGTGACTGCAGGCAATATTCACCCAATACCAGTGCTACCTGAAAACATCTATAAAACATCTATCCTTTCCAAAGTGAAGGAAAAGTTAACTTTTGGTGTCAACTTTGTCCAGAACTATTTTAAGTAAAATGTTCCTGCTTGATAGAACTGCATTCAGAATTTACTAATGTCAGCATTGATGCAATGGATTTCATTGTCCGGGTACATGGGGAAACGTATTGACCTTATCTCCAGCTGTACTGTAGTGCCACTTGCAGGCCTGTTAATATGTTCACGGTTATTTCATTTTTTAAAAAATAAAAGTCATTTACTGTAACAGCCTGGGAAATCTCTTTCATACCTGTACACTGATCTTCCTGCCTTGAGGTTGTCTCGGCCTCTGCCCCTGGTAGTGTAGGCTGCCTGCTAATTTTGACCTGCTGTATTTGACCAGAAGGCTCATATGGTTTAGCTTGGCATCCCACGTATGTCCTGGGAGCACACCGAGCTGCCTGCCGATTCTTGATTCTTCGAGGTAGTTTGGGTAGAGGATCTGTCTTGTCATAAAAAACATCTCTTGTACTGTGCTCCCCATCTCTCACTATCTTCCTAACAGGTTGGGGTCCAGAGATGCGCTTTCCACTGGAGATATGGATGAGGTGGTAAAAGTTCTGTGGTTTCTGACCTTGGAGGTTGTGATGGCAGCAGCAGTTCTGTTCATTGACATGCAGCATACTAGCAGCTTCTCAGTTTGGTTATTGGGTGCAAAGTCCAGTCACAGGCTTTTGCTGCCTCATACCCTTTGCAGCTATCCTGTGAATATGGGCTAATTCAGTCCGCTAGAGATAAAAGGGGTTATTCCAGACCTATGAATCATTCAGCTTCATTGTATTCTGTTGTGTACAATTTCTTGTGCACTTCTGTTGTACTCTGTGCCTACACATTAATTATAGCTGAAACGTTTCCCTCATTTGTGTGTGTGTGTATGTAAGTATTAGAATTGGATAAAGATCAAAAAGGCAGAGACTTGGCTATGTCTAATACAGTAGCATGAGTAATTTCCAATGCAGTGATCTACAACAGGAGTTTTGCATCTCATTCTAAACCTTTGTTTAGTTTGAGTCTATCTGCTGCTTCTGTCTCTTGAATTTCCTTTTTTATTAAGCATAGAGTACGATCAACCTAAGGCAATATTCAGCCAAAATCAGAGGGATTATTAAAATTAAATTATCATAGAATCATAAAATGACCTATAGTAGGAAGAGACCTTAAAGATAATCTAGTTCCAGCCCCCGCTGCTATGGGCAGGGATATCTTCCACTAGACCAGGGTGCTCCAAGCCCCATCCAGCCTGGCCTTGGACACTTCCAGGGATGAGGCAGCCACAGCTGCTCTAAGCAACCTGTGCCAGGGCCTCACCACCCTCACAGGGAAGAATTTCTTCCTAATACCTGATCTAATTCTAGTCTGAGTTTGTAGGGCTTTTTTTGTAGGTTTTCATACTGCCCCTTGGCACATTAAATAGCTTAAAACACTAAGGCACATTTTATTTAGGTGTCACTTGCCCATGCTGCAGTTATTTAGCATTTTCACACTGTCATATGTGTTACTCACCAGATCTCTGCGTTTTCCCTCTTCTGTTTGCATCTTCCACTCACCTGAGCACAAACAAGTCACTCAAGTAAAGAGCTGTTGCTGTGCTGGTCACTGATAGGAAACTGATGCAGTTAGAAATACATTTATTTTGTTGAAGGTTTTGCATTTTTGTGTTACTTGGACGTGTGAAAGCAGATTCCTTTTATCCTATTAGTAGGTCAGTTATGCCATCAGTGGTGTTAAGTTGTGCGGTCCCTTATGCAATCATTTTGTGGCCATTCATATCCAAAAGCAGACTGTGACAAAATGTTCTTTGTCACTGTCTGTAGAGACATTTGTGTTTTCATCTCTTGCATGTAATGGGAAGTTGTCAATGTTTTGTATTTGTCATCACTGCTCATTATACTGAATTTCATGCATTCATGAGAAAATTCTTCCCGAGCAGCTCTTTGTTTTTGTTCTGATTCTTTCCTTGGTCTCCTTCCTTTTCATAAAGGCTCTTCGGCAACTAATGAGACTTTGCCATAATGCCTTCCTTCAGGTTGTTTGTTTTTTGGGTTTTTTTGTTAGGTGAAGAACGATAGTAGATTTCTAGCGGGTTTTTTTTCTTTAATTAAAAAACAGCTTATGTAATGGTTATCTCAGCGTGATTCAGAGATCTGTGTACTGGGCCTAATCAGTTCTTGACTGTAATATACATACAGGCTCCCAGGGACCCAGTAATGAACTCTGGCACTGACCGAGGAGGAAGATTCTCTTAACGGTGGTATTCCTTGGTGAGCCTGTTAAAATACAACAATTTCTGGTACCCCGGTATGCTTAAGCATACACATTTCCCACCCTGCACTAAGGATATTCCCACACACACACATACATTGTTCAGCCTTGTTTAGGTAGTTAACGAAGTAATCCTTGACCTCTCAGCTGACATTTCAAGGAAGAGTATCTGGCAACACTGAAATAACCTTCCAGGTTACAACTACAAGTAACAGCTATCATTCTTCTGCTTTGATAACGCAAACGTCAGCATCGGCAAGTTGAGTTTTGTTTTGCATCCAGTTTTGTGTGAAACTTGGAGCCGTGGAACTCTGAAGTGCTTTGGCACTTAACTATCCTGTTTGCAGCACGTGACGGCTGTTGTCTTGATTTCCCTGGACGAGGCAACTGGAGGGAAGATGGCTTCTTCTGTGGTCTCTATTATTCCGTCTTCCCAAGTACCCATGATCTCAAATGGGCACCCTCCTGTAATTTTCCTCACGTTGCGGATGTTGCTTCTCTGCCATCGTTCCAGCAACGCCACTTGTCTGCCGCGCTGCTGCCGCTCCGCTGGCGGGGCTCCGTTGCCGGCTTCCCGCCGCACCTCCCGACCTGGTGCGAGCGAACGCGGGGCTTTCCCTCGGCGGGGGGCGGACAGCTCGACCCGCCGGGGTTCCGCAGCGGCGGGGGATGCTCGGGGCCCTGCGGCCTCTCCCTCCGCCGCGTCGGCTCCTCCCATCTGAGCACTCGAGGCGGAGCTGCGCTTGCTGCAGGAACCTGCCCTTTAAGAGCCGCCTCCCGCCGCTGCTGAGCCTTGAGCCGCGCCCGGCGCCGCCATGGTCTCCTGGATAATCTCTCGCCTCGTGGTGTGAGTGCCCGCGGCCGGGGCGCGGGGAGGTGCGGGCGGCTGCGCAGGGCCCTTCCCCGGTGGTGCGCCTCCGGGACCGCGGCCCAGAGTGGGGCTCTGGCGGTAGCGTCGGTGCTGCCCCGCGGGACCCCGCGCCCCGGGAAGGGGCGGCTGGGGGGCGGACGCCCTTGCGGGTGGCTGCGGCCGCGGACGGGCGGATCCGCGCGGGCTGCGGCGGCTCACGGGCGATGCCGCGGTGAGGGCGGCTGAGCCCCGCCCGGAGACCGGCATCACGCCGGCACCGGCATCCCGGGGGAAGTGCCCGCCACTGCGGCCGGGGGCGGTGCGGGGCGCCGCGAGGCGCTGAGAGGTCTGTTCTTCTCGTAGGCTGATCTTCGGCACCCTCTACCCCGCGTACTCCTCCTACAAGGCCGTGAAGACGAAAAACGTAAAGGAATATGTGAGTACGGGCTCGCCGTGCCGGCGCAGCGCCCGCCCCGTCCTTCGCGGCCGCCTCGCAAGCCCCCGGCCTGTCTCGGGGGCGATGGCGCTCCGGCTCCGCAGGGGCTCGGGTCAGCCAGGCCGCCCGAGCAGCAGCTCCAGTCGTCTCTGGAAGTGCTGCCAAGGAAGGATGCTTACTGAAACGGGAGATTTCAAACCGTAAACGTGGGCTGTTTTTTCTCAGGAGATGCTGAGTGAGGAAGGGAAAGCGGGGGAAACATTGCAAGTCTGGAAGTCCAGGACAAGTTCTTTCTTGTAACTTTATCCGTACATTGTGTCCTTTACTGCTTTTTCAGTACTACTTTTGTTTTCTTCCAAAGGGCTCAATAATCTTGCTTGGTTTGTGGCTTCCTATCAACTTTGCTTGTGATCAGTGTTTTATGTTGGTCAAAACTTCATGCTCTTTCCCCTCTGGAACCGTTTCCCTCTCTCTGTCTACACCGTTGTTACAATTACCATATTTAAAAAACCAAATGGTTTTTTGTGATGTGGTGTGTTGCCTTCTTACAGAAGGAATGTTCTAAGTGGATTAGTTGAGACAAGACCTGTTTCTCTTATGGGTGGGATGAGTTTCCATTTATGTAGAGCAAAGAATAATGTAATGCAGAAGTAATATGGGTGACTAGAATATAATCTGTCAGTATTAGTTTATGCTGCAGTCTGAGACTTCCTTCAGCTGTCTCTGTTTGCTCCTTACAAAATGACTTGTGACTGTGCATTGGCTGAAAATTCAGTCCACAGGTTTTTAAGGAGACGCCAGCTGACCTGAGAGTCTCGCTCATAGTGGACAGCTTTACAAACTGCAGCATCTGGCCTGAAGTGTTTGAGTTTTGTGTTTTGTTTCAATGCTGGTCTCAGCAAAGAAGTTGAAATGGGAATGTTCAGAAGGCATTGATAACTAATAAATTGTTTTGAGTATTAAAGATACAGTCTGGATGAGCCTTACTAAACTTCAAAGTTTATTAGTAGTACTATTAGAAACATGAAACAAAGCACAAAATAAATTATCTGAATCATCACGTGATCCTGTGACTTCGTAATTACCTTTGAAGTTATGTATTGAGTCGTATCATATTACTATTGTCTTCTCTGGCATTCCTTGCCTCTTTCAGTTGCCAGTGACCATTATTTGTTGCGTGAAATGTGTATTTTTTACCTGGAATTTTATTCTGGTTCATGAATATCTGTAACAGAATGATTGTATCCAGTTACAGAATCTGAACTTGAAGACAGACTCAGATTTCAGAGTTTAAAATCTTTTTATTGAGAACTTGTTGTGGGAAAAAACCCTCAGACCCTCATTTTTTAAAACAACTGGCATTCTTTACAGTAAAAACCTGCTTATGTTCTGTGGTTAGGTGCTGTTGAGGTGCATAAATGCTTTATTTCTTTGCAGAATGTAAATGTTTTATTGATCCGATTTTCTTTTGTTAGATGTTACCTGAGCAGCTACAAGACTTCCTTAATCTGCTGGTGAAAAATCGTAGCATCATAGAATGGTTTGGGTTGGAAAGGCCCTTAAAGTGCATCTGTTCCAACTCCCTGCCATGGTCAGGGACACCTTCCACAAGACCAGGTTGCTCCAAAGCCTGACCAGCCTGGCCTTGAACACTTCCAGGGATGAGGCATCCACAAGCAGAAATGAGATGAAGTGCTTGAGTATCATGAGATTGCCTTAACAATAATATCAACTGATCGCTTGGTTCTAAGCTCCACTAGGGCTGATGTGGAAAAGTATGGCATTAATTTTTGGGTTTTATTTAGTGATTCAGTGGTATAGGTTTCCTGAAGTAGATAGTCTGGATTGCTGCAGCAGAAAATATAATCTTGTTTTTAGTTTCAGTGAAATTGCTGAAGTGGTTCAAGACAATGTATTTGAACTGCTAAAACTAGCATGTTAATTATTTATTCTTGAGAGAACTGCCTCAGAAATAAGCAGTTAGATGTTGAACTTGCATCTGCCTAATTCACTTACATTTGAAGCGCTTCTTCCTTCTCAATACAAGTGGAAAGATGGGGGAAAAACATAGCAGAAGGGGCCAATATCTGTTCAAACTGTTCTTCATGTGAAAAGTCAGCAGAAAACTTGAATGCTGTACTGCCCATTTTCAGAGCCAGCTGTTTTATGTACTACTGCTTGCTCATAGTGCTTAAGAACCAACACTGGTTAGGCTTTGGTGGTGGAGAAAGGTCTTACAGGTGTATCTGTGCTGAAGTGGTGTATTGAAGCTTGAGTTGACAGACCAGGCTACCACAAACAGTCCGTCAGTGGCATCAGAGTACAGTGCAGATTTACTCTTCTCTACCACCATGATCAAAATTCAGGATAAGTCCTTGAGCAATTGTGGCAAACTGCTTCTGGTAGCTCATATTGTCCTAAAAGCAGTTTCTTTCTGTTTACATGTCATCTTCAGGTTTGGTCAAGTCTACATTCCAATTATGCTTTTGCATTTGCTGAATTCATTTAAGTTCTTGGTGCAAGTTGGGGAAACTATATGTGTGCCGTTAGCTGAAGCTGGTGATCATCACGTTGAGCAGCAAAGACTTGACTCCTTTTAGTGGACTGAAAAAAAAAAAAGCAGCCTCATTTAACCCTCAGTTCAGTTTTGGAAGGTGTTTGTAATCTGTCATAAGAAAAAAAATAGTGCTTCTTCCCATCTGCTTTCTGCTCTTTTAGTTCTGGTCATCTGCAGGGACTTCTAGAACTAGAAGTTGGATCCTTCTAGTTTATTTAAGAGCTATACTTCTTTTTTCTTTGGCTTTAGAGCATAGGGTGAAGAGTGACAGAAGGAGACAGAGGCAAGAGACCTGCGTCCAGTATCAAAGATGTGAACATGAAGTTTCTTTAAGCAGTAATGAAACAATGTTTTCTGTTCTCAGTTCATACTCCTGAGCATTCTGTTAGCAGAGTGAAAAATGAGCACTAAGCTTACACTCACGCTGCCTACAGTGACCCCTTTTTGAGTGACATCTGCTGATATATGTAAATGCAATAGTTTTCACTAAGAAAAAGCAGAGACTGTAAATTCATTGCTTTATATTTAATCCCATCTAGAGACAAAATGTCAACTGGAGATCAATCGGGATGCTTTTTTTAATTCTTTAATCAACTCCTACCTAATCTCTTGGATAGAAAAGTATCTTCTGCACAGTTTGTCATCTTACTATTCACAACGTTTTCCAGATGTTTCATGAAGATGAGCAGCACAGATCTCAACACTGATTCCTGTGGGATTCCACTGGTAACTTTCCTCATTGTGAAAAGTGGCCATTTACTTTTATCCTTTGTTTCCTTTTTTTTAACCAACTGTTAATCCTCAGTAGTCCCTTCCTTTTTATCCTTGACAATTTTGTTTCTTTAAGTGTTTGTTTAGACCTGTTAGAAACTATTGAGAAACTTCATATATCGTGCCCTGTAAGGAAAGCACTATAGCTAGCACAGGCTTATGGAAACCTAAGAATTCTGCTACACTTGTGAATTTTTTTTTTTTCTAAAATAACCCCATGATCTTCATTTTGTTACATATATGTAGGTATTTTCTAATTGCTGCTACTACTATTATTATTATTATTATTATTATTATTATTATTGCCTTCATTTTGCCTAATGCTGAAGTAAGATTTACTGGTGTAGAACTTCCCTTTTTGCAAACTTAGATTTATCATTATTCACGCACTTTTTCATACAAGAGCTGATTCATGTTGCTGCACCGAGGACTTAATAATTCGTTTCAAAAAGTTGCTTTAGATCAGCTGAATGACACCTGGTCTTGTCCAAACTGATGATATAAGAAAAAATAAAAAGGCGGAAGAGAGCCATACAATACAAGTTTTTCTATTTTCTGTTCTGAAAAAGAAAGTTTACAATAAAGTGGAAATAATTTGGATTGCTAACCACTGTCTTCTAAACCATTCGCTGTGTTAGAGCAGCTGGAGGCAGATTAATTTTCTTTTATGAGATACTTGTGGAGGGTCTTTCAAGAACGAATCACCAAATTTTCCAACACGTGCAAATTTGGGGAAATAACTGCTTTTATAGTATTTGCTGTAACGAGGATTGTCAAAATGTCATATGAACATAATTGTTCATGTATTTTTAATATATGGATTAATGTGTGGATTTAGTATGTGGCATTTCCCTGATTCAGTTTAGTTCTTTTTTCCCATTCTTGATAACACTGAGTGTTAAATTGCTTTTATTTAAGCTGTGCTCTTCATTTATCTGCTACTTATGCTTATTTTTAATTCTCAACAGGATAGAAAACTGGCGATCTTCCTTATAATTCAGCTGACTCTTCTTGAGGAGTAATTGGCTTGTTACCAAAACAGCAGGGTGTGCGTGTGTGTTTGTTAGGGGGGAATTATTTTGTGCTTTGAAAGAAATAACTGCCCCAGATAAAGGTGTGAGGAGGTAGAGAGATAGATGATAGGCATACGAATGTGCCATAGTAGTACATATATATACTCTAAACCTGAAACAAGAATATTAGGTTGATGTGGCATGGTCTTTGCTTTTTTGCGTCTCTCAGTGAGCCTTTATTTAAAAAGAAAAATGAATTGCTTGTGTAATTTCTGGGAGTAATGATTAAGGCAAAGAATGCTTATTAATGAGTTAGAGCAAAACAATACGTTTCTTGGTTTGTTGTTTTTCTTTTTTCCTAAGGAAAAACTTTACATCAGGAAAATACGGGGCTGCAGTTGAAACTTAAACTTTTACATATGTACATGTATATATATTTTTTACTGTATTCATAATATCTGGGAGAGTGTAGCTTCTTAAAGTGAACTGATAAATCTTTTTGGATAGGTCATTTGGGACCTTAACACTGTTGCATGATGATGTTGCTACAGGGCATGCATTCATTAATGTATCTGTATGCGTTTATCTATTTAGAGCACAGTAATCCTACATGTTTTCTCAGACTAAAATGTACCATTTAGTATGTGGCTCTCTCCATTACAGATTATGTATGCCTTCTTTTTGAATACGTCCTCGTGTGGAGATGAGTCATTTATACTGAGAAGACATTTCACTTTTTTTTTCTGTGTTCTGATGTCTGTCCACTGAGTGACTGCTCTTTTGCAGGTGAAGTGGATGATGTACTGGATTGTGTTTGCCTTTTTCACCACTGCAGAAACACTCACAGACATTGTTCTTTCTTGGTGAGTTCCTTGGTGGCACATTGGGGGTTTTTTTGTTATTGCTGTATCTTTGTTTTGTTTTTTTGCCTTTTTTTAAGCAGAGAGGAGGTGTGTTAGGATGCTAAATATAAACTGTCTCTCCTTTAGGAGTTTTCAATCCCTGTGAAGAGCCGGCAGGTTTCTAAATACTGGTTTCTAAATACGGGGTCATCTAGCTGCTCTCTTAGCTGTTTCAACTCCTTTGCTTGCAAAGTTAGGGTAAATGCACAGTGTCTGTAAAATGATCTTCATCCATTCATAACCTGAAATATTTTTGAGAAGCTGTTAATGTGAACTGGTACAGTTTGAAAAATGATGGTCTAAAAGATGCCTTAAAAAAATGGTAGAAGGAAGAGACCTATTTTGCTTTGACAGCCTTTTATGTGGAGGAGCAGATCACATGCATGCCTGTGCTGTAACTGGTTTGCATGATGAACTTTGCTTCCACTAGGGAGAGTGGGATGGACTAGAATCGAAGGAAGCAGATTTTTACTCCTTTCAGGGCTCTGTGTCATGCTTGGCAGTATGGAGGCCTCCATAAATGACCAGTCGTTGTTACAGGGCTTCAACTGAACCTTTGAAACAAAATATTTTCAGTTGTCTCATTGTTTTAGTGCTTGAGCTTTACATTCATCTCTGAAACAATGTTAATCAAGAGTTTCATCTTCTGAAGAATCATGAAATGACTACACATGCCTTACAAAAATGCTCAACAGCTTTGTTTCTACCTGCATAAAATTTGAAAAGCAGACAAAGATCGAAAAAGTACGAGAATTTTAGCTTGTTCACATACTTGAAAAGGACTCCTGAAAACAGAAGTTTCTTCCTGCTAATTGAGTTACTAGAGAATTTGCATTCACTTGTTTCAATCTCTGCTATTGTATCTTCCCAGACTTTATTGGGTAAGGGTTAGAGATGTCAGGCTGACGCTCTGCCTGCTCTTTTTCATTTACACTGGCCCTGCTTTTGTGTCTTATCTGAGTACCTACTGGAAGTTTCAGAAACAGCCGTCAGCCTTAGCAGGAATGTGACATTATTAAGATGTGTAGTTGAAAATTTTGGAAATTGAGAATGGAAACTAATGTAATATTAACATCCACTGGATGCTCTGTGAGGAAACTTCAGAATGATGAGAGTAGCTATCAGATTGTAATTTGGTGTGTTTGCAGGGCTGAGAGATGCCCTGTTTATGGAGTTTTCATGGCTATGGATGAAAGACTAAATGATACTCGAAGAAGGTATGTCCTAGGATTCTAAAAAGGGTTCTGCTTTTCTGACCTGAATAATTGAGTCTCTTGTTTCTGAGCCTTTACCTTGCCTATGCTCTTTCTGCCTGTGCTGCTCTCTGCTAGTTACCTCCATCTGTCTCTATGCTGATCTTGATTCCATTTCTCCATCTTTCTCTCTCTTCTTCTCTTTTTGTTTTTTCTTTCCTCTTTCTCTCAGGTTTCCCTTTTATTTCGAGCTGAAAATCGCATTTGTGATTTGGCTGCTCTCCCCTTACACCAAGGGCTCCAGTGTCCTCTACAGGAAGTTTGTGCACCCAACGCTCTCCAATAAGGAGAAGGTACTTGCTTGTTGTTGGAAGATACTGACCTGTCTGGGAACTGACTGACTTCTACTTCAGTTATGCCACAATAAAAACTGAAATCAACGAATCTTGCTTGTGCTGACCTTAGTGAATGTAGAATGATTCTGTGTCTGACAGTGATGTCATACTGCAGCTTACTGAAGATTGTAATGTAGCCAATAGTTTGCCTAATGCTTAGAAAGCATGTTTAACTAACCCAGTGTCATGAGCCCTTACAGTCACTGTCAGTAGTTAAGCCTTTTGAATCACAACAGGAGCAGCATGTTCTGAAGCCAGTCTGTTTTTTCACATTGTCAATATAGGCAACTGCTTTGTTTCAGTTGTTACAATTTGGAAATAGCATGCTGTAATTTAAAGTTGCATTTACACGCTTTCTGTAATTAGCAGAGAAACTTGAGTTATGTGATCAATGAAAAGGCGTCCTGATGAGCTTTGTGTTTTTAAGGGTGATGATAGGGAGACTTTGATTATGTTTGTAATGAGGAGCTAAATGCCATGTTCCATGTTGCATTCCTAGGAAATTGATGAATACATTACTCAGGCTTGTGACAAGAGCTATGAAACCATGATGCGAGTTGGCAAGAGAGGGTTAAACCTTGCTGCCAATGCAGCAGTTACTGCAGCTGCAAAGGTAATGCAACGCCTTCTGTAACATTCAGGAATTCTCTAGCAGTTTATTTTTGTGCACCAGCAGTTAGTGCTGGTATCTGTTAGGGATACTAGTATTTGTTCGGCACCAACCTACTTTTCCTTCCTTCCAGTTTGCCCTGCAGTTAATCTCATCCTTTGACTTAGAAACAGTAGAGGGGGAGTGGAGGGGATTTTGCTTTAACCTCTTTGTTACTGTTCTTGGGAGCATACATTTTCCCTTCTTTGTTTTATTCAGAGTACCGTTGTAGGGTATAGGGCACCTTTCCGCCTCTTCTGAATGAATGATCCCAAGTGAGATGATCTTGGTGAAGTGCCCCTCACCCTAATTTTTATGTCCTCTTAGGGCCAGGGAGTTTTGTCTGAGAAGCTTCGAAGTTTCAGCATGCAGGATCTCACTCTAATCCGAGATGAAGATACTGTGCATATGCGAAGCCGTGATCCACAGCTGCACCCCTCTGGTGCGAGTCTTCTGGAAACCATTGAAGACTCAGGTACAGAGCACCTGCTGGGCCATTGTATGAGACCTCAGATGGTGAGCCAGGAGGGCTCCTCTGAGCCTTGGGTCTCAGAAGGGAGTACAAGATTGTAGATTATCTGGGAGACGTTGCATTGTCTTGCCTAGAGCCTTCTCATTTAATATACATCTCTGTACTTTTCCCATTATCATTATTCAGGATGGTTGACGTCTCTCTGTCATGCGTTCCTTCAGGATGGGCCATTTTAAGCCTCATGAGATTCTTTAAAAGTATTTGCTAAAACTTTCACTCTTGTTCCTTAGCTTCCTGTTACTCCTCAGGAGAGGAGAGCAGTGTGGCACATCGGTCTAATGGAACCCCGTCAGATACTAGAACAGACCCATCAGATGAAGATGCAGGAGACAAACTTCCTAAACGTACCCAGAGTCTCAAAACTCCTAAAAAGGTGATGAAAGCTGAGGTGAGTTGGTGTATAGATAATTTCCGGCACTGACGATTTGTGAGCTTGGTTGGAAGGCTCTAGCTTCATAGTCTCAGCATTTAGAAGCTGTATGTATAAATTTTGTTGCAACGTCTTTGCTAGTTGAGTCCCACATCGGAGGACTTGTCATCTACTTGCTATACTTGTCTCTAGCATTTGCATTTTTATCATGCCTGTAAGCCTCTGTCATAAGCCATAACCCAGCTTTCCTTTCATTTGTGTTTTATGTTGAAGGGTAGAGCATCAGATATTTTTAATGTGTTTTGTTGACAATATCCTCTCTCCTGCCTGCTACAGTCTGAATATATAATAGTGACATTTATCCCTAGGACAGCCACTTTCTCTTCATCTAAAATGCAGCAGTTGTGTACCCTCTTAGGCCTCCCTTGACTTTTACACATTAGATATGGGGAACGCCACTCCCCACCGGCCCCATTCCTGGAGTTTTGTCTTGAAGTTTGGGTAACTAGTGATTGTTCAGTTGTCTTCTTCCTATGTTCGTGTGATGATCCAAGGTATTTACAGCCATTCAGATGGGAGATGAGATGCCTGAATTCTTCTTAGTAAAATAAACCATACACAAAAGTAAATGCAGTTGTGCCCAAGGATCATTTGAGCTTAGCAATCTTTTTTTCAGCTGTTTTCAGGTGTGTTTTGTAGAAAATGCTTTTTGAGGTGCTGCTTTCCAGGTTTTGACTCTTACTTGAGTGTTTCTTATGGTTTGATTTGTACATGATAAAATGCTTCTCCCTTTTTATGAAGTTGAGGTCCTTTTTTCTTGATTCAACTTCAACTTCTAATGTTACCATTTTTATCTAAGATAAAGAATGCTGTATAGCTGACTCACATTGTCGAGCTATTCAGGCTAAATATTAAATAATTTGAAGGAAAGTAATTGCTTAGAGCATCATTTTAAGTTGTACTGTTAACCTGACTTTACAGTGTACGGGAAACCTTTGCATGTGCTTAAGTACTCCGTGTAACAGAATCACAGAATAATTGAGGTTGGAGGGGATCTCTGAATTCATCTGGTTCAAACCCACTGCTCGTGTAGAGCCAGTTCTCAGGACCAGGTCTGGGTGGCTTTTGATTTTCTCCAAGGATGGGCATCTGTGTCCAAAGATGCATTTTAATTTAACTCGGATCTTTCTATGGCTTATTTCTGAGCTGAGCCCCTCTTCTTTTTTGTCTACAATATTAGACAGGAGCAGGGAAACAAGAGGCTCAAAATTTGAGTCTAAGCTTCCTCGTGAGGAATTTTCAAAGTGAAACTGTGAAAAGACAGAAAGAACTCTTCCATGCTGTTTATTGTGAATACAGAAATGCCGATAAAGCCCTTTGCAGACGTATTGGTTTTTATGCTCAGAGTGTTGGATCTTTGGGTCAGATGTGGGACTTGTAGGAGGTCTTTGACTGAGATCTCTGAGATTGCCAGCCAGGGCTGAATGCATCATAGATGAATAAATGCTCTTCTTGCCAATATCTAGAATGAAAGACACAGAAGTAAAGTGTGCAAATTAGTTCAGGATGTTTCTACAGCTTTCAGAGAGCTGCACTGGTGATAGTAGTTAAGAAGCAGTAGAGCAGTGCAATGTTATGTGAATGTTACCAGTTAAAAATATCTCTGTGTTTAACCTTTTGTTTAGACAGCTGGCTTTGATTTTACTACCCTACATACCCTGTTTTAGAATGTCTTCTCCTGGTTGCTATTTGATGGCTGTGTTGGGTGATTTGTTTAATAAAAAAAAAAGGAATGGTTAAATAGCCTTTTGAGACAACAGATGACATGAATAGGGTCATGTTGTGGTTGTTTTGTCCTGTTTTCACTCTGCATTCTTGCATCTTTCTGTTAGATATTTAGATGTTAAAGTAAACTACCCTAAGATGCCTCTTTTTCTTTCTTCTCAGCTTCCAGTAAGAAGTGTAAAAGCCCGCCCTAAGAAGAAAGCTGCTGGCTCTCTTGCTTCTGGCGAGTCATCCTAAGGCGACCTCCTCCTCCCCAGCACCTGTCTCTGTCCTGGGATTTGCCTTTCGCTTTTATGGGGAAACTCTCCAAAGGAAGGGAGCTGAGATTCTTGTACATAACAGATACTGCTTTATAGAGCTCATTCCAAGGCAAGGGGGAGGCTGGGATTCAGAAAGCAGAGTAGAGGATGCAAATCCTCAGGAATTTTCTCCTTTTCATCTCTCTGTTGGAGGGAATGCTGATATGTCTGTACATAGCCAGTTGCTTTGGAATTCCCACTGTATAACCCTAGTTGAGAATCTTTGCTGGAAGAACTGACTAGGGTTAGAGACATCCCTTGCACAGAAGCTGGAAAAATACTAGGCACTGGAGTTCCACAGGGTGGGTGGCTCCCTAAAATGTCTTATCTTGCTCTGGGTATTCTTCTGCAGCTGTGTGTTGTTAAGAAGTGCCCACCATGAGTCATATTCCTTAAGAATGGACCGTACCTGCTATGTCCATCCCCTTTGCAAAAGTGACTGAAGTGATGTATGCTGAGTGCTTTTGAGCATAAAGGACTGGCTCATGGGAGGCGTATGCCAGATTCACATTACTCATACTGGAAGATGAAGAGATCGGTTTTTATTTTATTTTTTCTGGAAGGTGAAGGGAGATAATTGGAAAAACTAATAAGGAAGTGTGCTATTACATGCACATTATATGATGGAGTAGGTAAGAGTTACTGTTGAGAAGGAAAGTTTGGCATCTCTAAGATTTTGGCTCTTCTTGAAGCTGCTTGAATTTTATTTCAGGTTCTGATGCTCACTTTGACTCCTATGAGAGCATCAGAATGAGGTGAGTCCCATGCAGTAAGTCCCATGCAGTTCCATGGCAAGCATACTCGCTTTGCCATTTAGTGGTTGAACTCATGTCATTGTGTTGCTTGTTACTGCAGACAAATTCTTTTATTCTAGCAGATGACTGGGGAAATTTGTCTCAGAATAGTCTGCGAGCATAGTTAAGAATTTCAGAAGCCCTCAGCTCTCAGCTTTAGGAGATTCAATCCTCAGGACATGAGAACTGAAACAGTTGATTTATTAGCAGTTGAGTTCCGCTAACTTCAGGATTTCATTTATGGGGGATAAAAAGCAGGGACTAGGGCACAATACTGTGATTAATCAGTCCTCTCGCTTTATCCTGCTGCAGCCCTTGCACAGATTTTCTGTCTGACATGTGCTGTGTTTATCAGTGTCCTGAGACTTGAGCAATATTTAACACCTGGGACAGAAAACTACAAGGAATGTAGAATATGTATTGTGGGAGTGAAATTGCAGTGCTGCAGAGAAAATTTGCATCATGCCAAGCCATACTAATCTCTTGAACGTTGTTGTTAAGGGGAGATCCCCTGTACACGTGCCAGCTGAGTCGATGAAAATTTATGCTATTTATGAGTAGGGGTCTCGTTGTCAAGATCTATAATGAAGGTGCACCATTATAGACATGGGTGTCTGAATGAATGATCTTAATTTTCACTGAAATTAGTTATCAAAGGAACCCGATTCCTACGTGCAGGTGTTTGTATCCCACATCTTTTGCTGTCACATTTCTGAAATGACAGTGAATTCTTCACAGAGCCCAGTATTTTGCTGTTGACAAGGTATAGAAGCACTTCTGCAACTAATGCTCCACAAGTATTTCTGTCCTAGAGAATAGCCTTTCAAAAGTTTATAAAGTTGAGGATTAGGACTGAATTTTTTTCTTGTTTCCCATTGT
Source organism: Eulacestoma nigropectus (assembly GCA_013397775.1). Classification (NCBI taxonomy): domain Eukaryota; kingdom Metazoa; phylum Chordata; class Aves; order Passeriformes; genus Eulacestoma; species Eulacestoma nigropectus. Next base: position 1,238,087 of record VZTE01001717.1, read on the forward strand.
CTTGGTAGCAGATTGTTTGCTGTTGAATTGACCAGTTATTTCAGGAAGCCAATTGAGTTGGGTTTACTACTGTTGGTAGCTTTTAAAAATTTAAATCTTTTCAGACCGTGTTAGAAACTTGGATCTTGTCAGAAATATTTGTCCTAAATTATCCATAAGGCCTTATCCAGAAGCCAGTAGAAAATCCTTGATTTGGTTCTGAGTTTCACAAAAAAACCCCAATTATTTAGTTATTTTTTAGTTCATTAGCAAACTTCATATTCATGTCTTACTAGCACATGCAAATGCATGTCCTGAAGCAGGAATACTTTCTGTTTCCAAAGGAAATTCCTCTCTCCAGACAACAGATAAAAATCTTTCATGATTATGTGGAAGATCCAGTTGTGAGGAATTGTTGTCCTAGACTTTACTGTACTGAGCAAGAGAGAACCATTATTCTCTATATACTAAGTATGTCTATGACCGTGGTTTTTTGGTTGGTTTTTTTTGTTTTGTTTTGTTTTGTTTTGTTTTGTTTTGTTTTGTTTTTTTAAATGAAAATTTAGCATAGCAAATTATTTATGTAAATCATTGTGAGGGACTTGATTTGGAAGCCAAGTCTCCCCTTGTGCTGATTTTCTTGCCCTTTCCTCGTGCATGCATTGTGGTAGTCTACGATTACTAGGTTTCCACAGAGTGACTTTCCAGAATCTTCTCTAGAATCCATTTATTTGTAGTGGCTTTTCTGCTTTGAAGAACAGGAAGAATTTCTGAAGATTCAGTTCTGGCATTTGGATTTATCTTTGTCTTCCTGAGCTAGGTCCTGTGCTAAGTAGCTTTTACTTAGCATTGATGCTTGATGTCATTAGCTTGCGGGTAAATATGGGTCAATTTTACTCTGACTTTTTTTATACAGGGGAATTGGCTTTTGGTTGCAAGAGTGAGTCTGCAGTAGAGTCAGGGACTATTATCTAGTGTGTGATATGAAGCTAATGATGTCAAGCAGCAGAACTTACCCAGAGCAAGAACAATGTCTTAGCATAGATACTGTTTTCTTCTTCTAGTGCACATGTGGCTGCTAGATTGTGCTTTGCTTGATCAAAGCCACTGCAGATCTACTACCACCCACGTGACCTCTTAGTGAGTTTCTAGATATAGTTCTGCGTTGGATGGCCCTGTCTTGCATAGAAATTCTCTTGTTAATGAGAACGCTGAATGTGCTGTTTTGATAAAATGCTTTTATCAGCTGCTGTTCAGTGTTTTCAGCAGGAAATGCTGGAATGTAGTTTCTCTTCAGTATCATCTGTGGGCTTCATTGTGCATTTAAGCGACTGGTTAAATCTTCACCTAGCAGTAGAACCTGTTGTGTTCAGTAAATGTTTAGAACCTTTTCCTAATACACCTGGGCACAGAGAGAAATGCAGTAAGAGAAAATGGTACTTGAAGGTGGGGGCTGAAGAGGGTGGTGTGTGTGTGTCAAATTTAGTGTGCCTAAAAGTTATCCTAAAATACCTGTACCATAAGATACAAGGTTGAAGCCATGACTGCCTTTTGAAAAGAAATGTTTTACTTTCATGCTTTACAGTAGTATGAGTCAGTGTTCTGCTGTCAGAAAAGAAAATAGTGAAATGTGGTTTCCTGTCTGCGAAACTTAATGATTTGTTGCATAAAAGGGAAAAATGTTTTCTTGTTTGGCAGTAATCTTCCGTGCTGGGTAAGAAATATGAAAATATAGGGGAAACAACTGTCAGGTTTTAAACCTTTACACTTTACCTAAACATCTTTATTACTTACTTTTTAAAATTGAGTTTGTGATGCTCCAGCTTTACATTTCTGGGATGGATTTCTTTTAGGCTAGAATAATTTTCTTGGTAGGTAAAGCGTATATATAGAAAGGGGTGCTGGTGTTATTGAAATTGCAAAGCTTGTTCTGGGGAAGTTTCACCTTTCCTCATTTTAGTGAATTGATTTCTGTTCATTGGGGTTTTGCAGTGCTGGGCTTTCTTTTATACATCTCTCTTCGAAGTACGACTCCCTCACAGTATACTTCCTTGAAAAGCAAGATTTCTAGAGAACCACAACTTTCCAGAAATGGTTATTTACTCTGTGCCATCTTAATCAGCAGGAAATTTAGTGCCTTAGGAGAAAAGTAAGATATCTATGGAGAACTCCACTGGTTCTCTGATCTACACATAGCGTTGTATTAAGTAGGCTCACAAGTTAACTGTGAAGTGTCACTGTATGCTTGAGAGCAGCTGGTGAATTGAGCTGATTTTTCCTTTCTGTCTTCCAAAGCTGCATATAATGCTGGAAAGTGTGGATTATTCCCAAAGAGAGAAATCTAGGAAAAAAAGTTGTATTCTTATCCTGCATTCTAACGAGAACACTGTATTGTCACATTACTGCTTGCTGGGGAGATGCTGAATGACATCTCTATGTAACTGGTCTGTACTATATAGCTTTTCTTGCTTTGGCCACTAGGAATTTGAAATGTGCTATCTGGCTGAAGCATCTTGTGCTGCTGCTTTCTGAGTTGTCTTGCAAAGTCAGATATGTGAAAAAACAGGAAAGTGTTCTGAAATTACATGAGCTCATAGAACCATAGAGGTGTTAGAGTTGGAAGGGACCTCTGGGGGTCATCTGGTTCAACCTCGCGACTCAGGGCCACCCACTGCCAGTTCCTGTGTGCTATTTCTGGTCTGGAACCTACTGAGTTTAATGTCTAAGAGCTGATAATATGTGCAGAAATGCATATGCTGTATGGGAATATGTTTTAGTGTTACTGAGGAGAAATGTTTCCTGGTCACCTTTCGTCTGGAATTTGGTACTGTTGCAAGACACTATAAACATAACTCGTGTTCCTTATAGGTATTGTTAAAAAGCCTAGAGGCCTCAAAAAAGGACTTAAGAGGTATGCAGAGTAAGTTGTGAAAACAGTTGGTTTTAACTGTAAATGGAGATAATAACTGCATAGCAGCTAAGAACCTGTCTTGTGAGATAGATAGAATTAGAGGAGAAAATGAGCTGTGTATAGTACAGAGTTGTCCAGTAAATACTGCTAACTTTCTGAGCCTCAAGCAACACTTAAACTGTGCATTCTACAGATAAGAGCTTGAATTCTTTTTTGAGCTGGATTTCTCTCTTAGACTCGATCTGTCTCTCTCTCTCCCTCCCTCCCTCCTCGTTTTCCTTCCCCCTCCGCCTTCTAAACTGGACTTGAGCTTCAAACATTCATCCCTTCAGAACAATAAAGTTTTGACTTTTAGCGCAGCAGGCAACTGATCTGCAGGGAGGACCAGATGAATATCAAGTATCTCTCATCACTTCGTAGATGTGTTATGCTGGAGAAGCACTAGCAGGAAGCTTCAGAGGATATGTTTGCCTGGGAAATTCAACTGTCTGCCCCCTGCCAAAGCCTGCATTTTTGGATGGACCAGATGCTGGACTTAGCTGTGCTCATACACACAGCTATCTGTAGAATCCCAGAATTCCATGTCAGAATTTCCCGTGCTCTACTTCTGATGAGAACAGGAATTAAAATAATATGAAAGAAACAGTGGCAAATTGATAGGAGTTTTTTCTGCAACTTTGCAGGTAGATTTAGGTCATTGCTGTTTATATGCCTAAAATCTTTGCCTAAAGCCCCTTGCAAGCAAACTGTTACTTTCTTGCTCTGTTTCTGAGCTCCTGTTCTTCTGTGAATTGGTTATGTTTTTTATGTTTGCTCTTATTAAGCAAGTGGTGGCTTCCATTTTACTGACTGTGGAGACATGAAATATACTGCATTAGAGCTGTAATTTAGCCTTTTTTCGTTACTTAAACTTACAACCTGGATTAATACATGTAACTTGTACAACAAGACCTCAGGCTGGATTCCCAGGTGGAATCTGACCATCTATTGCAAACAGCATAGTTAGATATATTTCCCTTCTCTTGCAGTGGATTCTGGCTGAAACGTGCTTACTGCAGACCCTTTGGACAAGAGCATTCTGTCTACATTTAGCCAGATAATGTTAGAAGTAACATTTATGGGAATACTGCAAAAATAAGTGAACACTAAAGGAGCAAAAGCTCAAGTCTTCTGTAATATATAACTGTCTGAGACTATGTTAAAGCATTTCTGGCAGCAGTGGAAATACATTGCTGTACTGACTTAGAAAGGTAGGTAATCCAGTCATGGTCTTTGTAGCAGGTTTGGAAGGAAAGTCAGTCTGGATGGCAAGCATATAAAGTTTTACATACCAGGGAACTAAGTTTGTATCACAAGTAATGCTTATAACTTACCAAAAAGAAAGAAGTTGAAAAATTTTGGTGACTATAAAATGGAGAGAAATTATCCTGATCGTCAAACCTAATGTTGAATATAAACCTTCTGTAATTGCGCTGCTGCCTTATTTGGGAGAACACTGAGTTAATAGACTCCTCATTTCTGGCTCCTCTGTTAGATTATTTCTCAAATGTTGTGAATGCCACGTAGAGATAAATGGAATTTTAATTTTGACATTCAGCCATGAATTCAAGTCTAAATTCAGGCATGCTGAGCTTTGTCTGGGACAGTGTTGGCTGAATGACAGCCCAGTAAGAAAGTGGGGAAAGCTGAGACAGATCTAACCAGGTAAAGATGATTGAAGGATCTTACATGAAGTGCAGAAATTAGAGATGCTTGGGTTCAACTCGGCATTTTAATGTCAAAGTTCCCATTAGCACAGTGCTGATCTAAAGGCAGTACGGCACAAGGAGGGTTGTGAATTCCTTTTTGTCCACCAGAGGGTATAAGCATAACGTAAAATCACTGAACCTGAGAGAGCAGAGACATGTCTGATAACGGTTAGTGCAGTTGTGAGAGTTGAACAGCAGTATTTCCTGTGTATGAAGGTCCTCCTTGGGAGTGAGGGGGAAAACAAGCTGGGGCTCTAATGGAGAAATATAAAATAATACTGCTGTTAACCTCTGACTGAAAAGGCTGTTTAAGCTTTCTGGGCGTTCTAATTGAGCTACTATCCAGTGAGGCTTGCTGAGACAATAGTGTTACAGAATAACTGTCCACACATTTTTTTTTGTACATTCAAACCATTTTCTAGCTGCACGAAGCAGCTCTGAAAACGGCAATGTTTGTGATTCCCCCCTTGCCCCCCTGCTTTTGCACTTAACCAATTGCTGTGTGTTGCTCTACTTTATACTCTGAATTTTAGTAGTATTTCCTGATAAGGATGAGTATTTTCTTTCAGTTGGATCTGTTTTCTATGAAAAGAGAAGCAATTTTAATCTAAAAATACTGATGTATCTAATGTTACTATGGTAATTTGTGACCATGGCAACAGAGAGTTAGCATTCTGAAAAACAGACAGATAGATTTGGTTGGTTTTTTGATTGTTTGTTTTGTTGTGGTTTTTTTTTTAAGTCAGCAACCTAATTAATGATGCACGCATTTCAGGAAAAGAACCCGACTTTTCGTATTTGTTAACCATACAAGATCATATGGGTCCGAGAGATTTTGACATTCATACATAGAAAAGTTGATGAAGTGCAGGTTGAATGAGCAGACAGTGCAGTGGAGAAAAAACTGGCTTAATGGCCGGGCCCAAGGGGGGCCAGGCAGGTCAGTCCCAGAAAGTCTAATCAGAGGCCAGCAGCTAGCAGCATACCCCAGGGGTAGGCCTGTTGTCTTCATTAATGGTGGGGCAGAGCATGCCCTCAGCAAGTTTCCTGGCAATGCAAAACTGACAGGAGTGGCTGATATTCCAGAAGCTTATGCAGGAAGCAGCAAGAGGAGCATAGGTTATTTTACCTTCACTCTCAATATACATGGAAATTCTAGTAGGAACATAATGAAACGGTATGAGATTCTTTCCAATGTTGAGAAAATCTTTTATTTGCAACAGCATAGATGGAGACTTGCAGACTGCAGGAGGATCCAGGACATACCAGGAGGTTTCTGTAGGAAAGAGGAATAAAATCTAGAATAGTCCTGGGGATTCTTCAATTTCAGACTTCAGGGAAAGAAACCAAGAAGAATAAAATATATTCAATGTGTTTCTTATTTTTCCATCATATGATCAGAGTTAGGTAAACCAACACAGTGCTTTTGGGCAGGTGCTAAATTTCAAGTACGAGTTGTGGATTGCCCTGACATGCCCCATCCCAAGAGCGTGTACTGCATTATACGAAACATTTAGTAACGATTTAAAGAGTTATAAGAAATTAACTTACTATTGAGGGAGGTAGGAATGGGCTTTTGTGGCTAAGCCTTGTATTTAGTGTATTTATCTCTGCTAGTATAGAGCTAATGTAAAGGCTCTCTACTGTCAACACTCAATGTCAGTTTTATAGGAAGTGTGCGGCTATAAGTTTAGCCAAAGCCGAACCGCAGATGTTTTTCCAAGCTTTTTCTTTCTCCTAGGCTCTGTTGGGGAATCTAGCAACTGAATGGAAATTACAACATTGCTGCTATCGCTTGCTTATTTGGGGCAATGAGTATATTGAATTAAATGGAACTAAGCAGCATTTAATAGCTTAATTTTTGTAAAAGCCAGCTGTTGTGACTATTCTCTATTTACCACAAGAATACAGTAACTGATGCATGGAGCCGTTATAGTGCAGGAAGGCTATTACCTCTGAAAACGGAAAGCAGAGAAAAGGCCAACCCAAACTGAATACGTTCAGCTAATGCAGTCTCCTGTCTCTGGTACTGCTCAGTCTATTTCATGACCAGAGGGCAGGCTGGAATTAAACACACGTTGGAAAATGCCTCGTCATGACACTGTCACCTTCTTACCCATATGCTGAAGCACAGTGGTGTTAAATGACTGAGTTAATGGAGCTTTCCTGGGAGGGAGAGTTGTTTGAATTCTGTCACTAATTTTCTGTAGTCATTAAGTTTGGTTACTTGCTGCAGTATAATGACTTAAATGTACAAAACCTAAGTCTCATGTTGTGCTTGCTTTGATACCCAGACTCTTCCTAGGTATCTTTTAACATTCTCTTTTTTGAAGAACCTATTTTAAAGGACCCATTGCTTATCTTCCATTTCTACCCAGAGTATAATACAAAAGGTTTTATGAATGCAGATGTGCTCTCATTCCACAGGGTGGCAACTAATCCTTATTTCTCTTCTCAATTATTTTGACATTTCCACTAGAAGTGGCTTTCTTGGCCAAGTTCCCTTCTGAGGCATCAGGGTCATAGGGACGGAAAGACAGCCCTTTTGTTGGGGTTAAAGAGTATTTGGAAAAGCTCATTATACTATGTCTATTCAGGCTGTATCATCAACTTGCTGAAGATTGCTGATGAGACCAAAAAGGGATCATCTAAGGACTAAATTTTGAGCACTAATTCTTGCTACTGTCTCACGTGGGTCTCTCTGGTAAGTGGTGCTCCAAGCACAACTGATCACAAGTATATGATGGCACCTCTAAAGAAAAAGTTGCTGTGATAAGGTTTAGTTGTTGATGTGGGTGGGGGAGAAAGGTTCTGGAGGTTATTTATTCACTTTTTATTTCCAGTTTATTTTGACAGATAAATGTCTTGGATAATTTGAATTTAAATCTACATGTGTCATTACAATAGGCTTATAGATTTATGACTTGCAGGTATGGCTTTTTGTTCTTTGCTGTTGAGTTTACATACCTTTCTCCCACCTCGTGCCCCAGTTTCTTGCTACTGATGCCTGTGAATATTATTTTTAAAAATGCTGATTTGTTATCTTCTCAAATTGTGCTCCTAAATAATTTTAGTTTATCTTCGTGTCTTATGTGTTTAGTCTTCTGCCTTTCCCCCTCTCCATTGTTGAATGAATAAAGATATGAAAATGAATACAGAGACCTGCTATTTCTGCTATGTAAAAATAAGGCAAATTTAGAGAATCTGGTTTGTCCTGGCATTGTTTCCTCACTTAAATGTTGCCTCTCAGGTTGTGTCTGCTTCCCAGCTGTTAACTGAGGACTTGGATTCATATCACAAGTGTATTTGTTAGGTGGCCTTTTTGTTCCTGCAGAATAAAATACTGTTGCTGTTAAGCATCTAGGAGACCTACCTGAATTGTAATTGCAAATAACTTTTGGGGAGGACCGAGGTTGGAAAGCATTCATATGTGCAGAGTTGGTGAATATCTGTTTCTGGGTCCATGTGCAGAAGCATAGATGTTTAGTCAGTACTACATAGCTGCTGTACCTAGAGAGTAGTCAGGAAATAATAACTTATTGTCTTGCAGGGCAGGTAGCAAGAACTCAGCTTACTTACTGGGAAACCTGCGGTACAGACAACGGGTGGAGGGTGTGTGAAATTTTAAGTTAAAAGTGGGCCATGAGAAGAATTTTCTGTAGCTGTCACCAACAGCTGGTCCTCCACACACCCAGCTAGTGGGTAAAGTGGGTAGCTGGGAGCTAGCAGTTGTAGTGGCTGGGATAAGAGAGCAAGTCAGCTACTAGGGTTCTAGTGGCATCTTTATACTTGGTGTTTTGGATAACAAGTCTGAAGCTGATGAACTGTGGTCTCTAGCTGGAACATCATAACAGTACTAATGGACTGAGTCTCTGAATTGAGTTGAAATCCTTTTTGACTTTGAAATTCAGCCTAGCTTTTTTTTTTTCCTCCCCAAAGTAGACTCTTGTGTAGATGGAGCCATTCTCTTTTTACCCCCTTGCTGTCAGTTTTTCCTGCCAATGCTATGAATCAAAGAATCACACATTGGATTGAGTTGGAAGGACCCTTAAAGATCATCTAGTTCCAACCCCTACTGCCAGCCTTCCATCTCTGTGGATGTCCTTGTGAAGGAAGCAGATTTTCTTCTGTTTTAGCCAGCTCAGACTGGTCATTCCTAAATGCAGCAGTTGAAAGCTGAAATGTTTATATAGTAAATAGAAAGTGTTTGCCTGTATTTCTGGGCATATGCAAAAATTATGTGGTTGTTTTCCTCTTTTTATATGTCCGTGACATTTCATATCCCCACTTGCTCCAGCAGCAGTTGACCTGTGCAAAATGATTACAGGAGCAGTCAATTAGCTGCACTGGGTTTGGACTTTGAGTTTGCCTCATTAGAATTAGAATCATTAGATTCTAATCAATGGGTTAGAATCATCGGCAACTCTTGAGGCTGAGCCTCTTCTTCTCCTGGGCTAGCAGGCTCCAGTGGAAATTAACACTGAATTTGTGAGTTGCTAGCCCTAAACAGTTTTTTTTACTTATCTTTCGTGAAACTGACAAGCAACGAACAAATTTCATCAAATTAACCTCACAGAAATCTTACTTGCATATACTCCTTTAGCTTGAGAATTACTAGGCACCTTAAAATTTTAGCATAGTTTCCTTTTCTAACTGCAGAAAAAAAGAATTAAACATGGGACATATAATTCACACTGCTTTTGAAAATGCAGCTTCTGCTTTCTAATGAGTTACCTAATACATCGTGCAGTGAAATTTCCATCCTTCCCCTTGTAATTGCACACAAACCCATTATTTTTAGTTTTTCTTGACAGATTGGTAAAACGAAGCCATTTGAGAAGGGAGGAGGGCTGAACTTTTGTAGAAATTCCAAACAGCTCTGCACTGAATCATCAGTCCCAAGAGCACAGACATTCCATAGAAATGTCAGACAGTCCTTCTGGCATATTAATGAGGAAGCAGCAGTGAATTTTCAGTCATGCTGATTTTAGAGTTCTTGCTCAGCTTCCAATAAAAATTCTTAGCATTCGATAATAGAACAGTTTAAGCAAACCCAAAATCAAGATAAGGATACAGTCCAGATCTGGGCTATTTCAGTCATGAAGTGGGAGGGGAACCTTGCCTCTAGTGATGTGTTTGTGTGTTATTACAGTCACACTTCTTTCCTCAGCTTTTGCAAGCCAGATGAAGAAAACCCTGTAAGTCTACCATTATTCTAACTACTGTGAGACTTTTCCTATTGGAAGATTGCGAATTTTAGCTTTCTGTGTACTTAAGCATTGGTTTATCTTTCAATACTCTGAAGTAAATTTCTTTGAAGCAAGACTTGTGCTTTATTTTGGAATTTTTGTCAAAGATCAACCTTGAGAAATAAAATATAAAAAATACGTGTTCAGGAACAATAACTTACTGAAGAGGTAGGGCAGGAGATTAGGTAGTTAAAATGTCTGTGACATTTTTTGTCAAAGGATTTAATGTTTATTGAATGCAATGCAAAAAAACTCCTGTTCATGTACCACTGAAGTTGAATATTTAAAAATAAAAGGGAGTGCAAATGGGAACGCTAACAGAGTAAGTGCAATATAGGCACATTGTATTTCCTCCTATTTAAGAAGTGGACGAGAGGAAGTGTTGTCAAATTCTTGTATTCTATAAAAATTAATTCCTTGGGCTTCCTTAGTGTGGGAATAAGAAAAAGTGAATTGACCTGTTTTCGTTGCAAGAGCCAAAGGCTTGTCTCCCATACACGAGTCTGTAACTCTGTAATTGCTAGCTTGTGGAATTCATTGTTGCGACGTGTCTAGAATTAATGGGTTTATTAGATTTCAATTCAAGTATTTGATTTGTTTCATAGCATACATGGTAATTGAAAATACTATAGTAAATGACGAAGCAAAAAAAAAATCCAAGAAAACTACAACTACTGCTCTTCCCTCCCTTCTTTACTCACCTGCAAACTGCGGAAATTCTAGAAGCAACATTACCTGGACTGGGCTACAGACCAGGTCCAGCATGCATATAGTACTCTATGGATGCATTGCTGCACATTTGTACTCTACATAACGCAGAGTTTAATAGAATTGTTAGGGTTGGAATGGACATTTCAAGATCATCTAACTCCAACCCCCTCCGTCCAATGCAACCTCCACTAGACCAGTGTAACCTGGCCTTGAACGCTTCCAGGAATGGGGCAGCCACAGCTTCTCTGGGCACCCTGTGCCAGGGCCTCACCACCCTCACAGGGAAGCATTTTTAGCTAATATCCAATCTAAACCTACCCTCTTTCAGTTTAAAACTGTTGCCCCTTGTCCTGTCCCTACAAGCCCTGGTAAAAAGTCTCTCTTATCCTTATCATCCCTCTTTATATATTGAAAGGCCACAGTAAGGTCTCCACAGAGCTTTCTCCAGGCCAGGCCATGTCACTGTCTCAGCCCTTCTTCATGGGAGAGGTGTTCCAGACCTCACATGATTTTCATGGCTTCCTCTGGACCTGCTTGGGCAGGTCCTTATCAGTCACATGCTGGGCACCTCAGAGCTGGACCTGCTCCTTAGACCTGTCACGATCCTACTGGATCCTACTAGAAAGGATCGGCTTTGTGTCACCCACAAACTTGCTATGAGTGCACTCAATTCTATTTTCGATGTTACTAATAAAGATATTGAAGACCATCAGTCCTAGTATGAACTTCTGAGGGTCACTACTTGTTACTGTTCTCCATTTGGGCGTAGAGCCATTGACTGTAACTTTTTGGACATGGCCATCCAGCCAGTTACTTATCCTTTGAATAGTCCATCTATCAAAACTATATTTCTCCAATTTAGAGACAGAGATGGATAGAACCATTTCAAAGGTATCAAGCAAGGGCACGTGCACTAAAATTGCACCACCAGTAACAGCAAAATGACTGTTTCAGAAGACTGTTGCAGAGAGCAGAGTAATGTTTTCTGTCCCATGGACACCCAAGAACCACAAATAGCAGTGTTAACACTAAGGTGAGTCAGAAATATCAGTATAGATATCCAAGATGGTTTTGATACGGTATAGATACAGCTAGCCTGTAAAATGCTGTGAACCATTCTTGTCTGAGATGACACCAGCTTGCTAATCAAAAGCGTGAGAGAGACTTACTCTGTAGCAAGATTATTCCATGATGGCAAAGCACCTTGAATCTTCATTCCACCAGCTTTGCAATTGCTGTTGTCAAGGTCAGGATTACCTAGGCTTAATTTATAAAAAACCAAAAAAAAATTAAAATATTGAGTCAAAAATTAAGTTCTTTGTTTATCTGCTTTTTAAGCTGCATAGCTACCATTTCGTTATTGCTTTGATGTCCGGATCTCAGGATTGCTGGGTTTTGACTTGGCCCTTTAACTACGGAAGAAACTGAAGCTGAGCCAAAGAATAATGAACGCTAAGAGAAGAGACATTCTAGTTACCTGTTTTTCAGGTAACTTGCTATGTAGGACTTAAAAAAAGTGCAAAGCTGCTCTATTCTTATTTATGGCTTGCTAGAAGATAGACAAAATCTGATATCAAACGTAAGGTTGAACAAGACTAAACAGTAAGAGAAAGAAGGGGTTTTTTCCCCCATTTCTTTTCATGCATACTAGAAAAATAGCCCTTTTTGTTAGTAATTAGGCCTTGCAATTTACTTATTTTTTTTAGAGTATAAAATGTTCAAATTTAAGTTCCTCTTTACATTGACACTTAGTGTGGGCTTTAGCTCTTTGAACATAAGTAACTATAACAACCTCTTTGTGCTAAAAAGATGTCTGTTTACTTGGTGTTTTGAGTATGTTTTTGAATTCCAAAATTAATTTGGAATTCTCAGGGTAAATATAATCAAACCATTTATCCATACTGTGATTTGCATATATAATATGAAATCTTTAACTGCAAGATCATATTAATCTAATAAAGCACTGGGTAATATAATAAGTCCTCTATGCTACGGAAAAGTATAGGCATGAACTCTTTCTGTACATCTTAAAAGCTCAGCAGTAGGCAACAATAGCCACATCATTATATATTGAAGACAGATGTTGTATCTGTTCTTTTCTGAAGGTTACCCAAAGCACTTAACAGATTAATTTAAAAGTCATGTGCTATCCAAGAGTAATATGTTCCTATCTGAAGAGACAAAGTTTGTATGTTAATAGCTTAGAATTCATTTAATTCAACCATGCTGGATGAAGAGTGACACGTATCTGGTTAGCAAGAAACAGCTTTTGGGATTATTTAGTAAGTTAATTTTTTATAAGATAAAATACCTGAAGAATTTAGAATATGGTAGAAGCAGAAGATAATTATTACCTCTGGAAACCAGCAATAACATTTAGAACTGCTGCAGGTTCAAATCTAACTCAAAGCAGCTGTGCTTGGAAGTAGTTATTACCTGGTGTTTCGATGTGAAAAGTGAGCTAGAGCTAACTGACCAAGTATTTACATTGCCAAGCACAAATATGCAAAGACAGATATATTTTAAAGATGTGCAAGAAAAAAATAGTAAATAAATGTCAGTTAAAATTCGCATATAATTAAATGTATGATCGCATATATAATTAAATACATGAAAACACTGCTAGAGGTAGTTTTACGTTTTCCTAAAAGACAAGAAAACTTTTCCTTTGCCCATTAATCTGTGGGGGTTTTTTTGTTAATTATATACTTGTACTTCATTTTTTCTTTTATGCAGATCAGCTGAATCTTCACCAGGCAAAACTTTGCCAGTCTGAAAATAGCAGTATAGAAAGAACTGAAAGGGCAAGGCAGGGCCTGACTGCTTCTCTGTAGTAGGAAAGGAGAAATGTGCTGCATTTCCACAGTTTAACTTCATAGACTCATGGAAATGGCTTGGATTGGAAGGGACCTTGAAGATCATCTCATTCCCACCCCTGCCGTGGGCAAGGACACCTTCCACTAGACCAGGTTGCCACAAGCCGCGTCCAACCTGTCCTTGAACGCTTCCAGGGATGGGGCGGCCACAGCTTCTCTGGGCAACCTGTGCCAGGGCCTCCCCACCCTCACAGGGAAGAATTTCTTCATAACATCTAATCTAAACCTAGTCTCTTTCAGTGTGAAGTCATTCCCCCTTGTCCTGTCACTCTAGGCCCTTTTAAATACTCTCTATCCACCTTTCTTCTAGGTTCCCTTCAGGTACTGGAAGACCACAATTAGGCCACCCTGAAGCTTCTCTTTTCTAGGCTGAACAAACCCAATTCTCAGCCTTGGTTGCTGAGTATCAATGCACTTCTATATCCTGAAAACTCTGTTCAACTATTTTTCTCAACAAGAAGGCTGATATGGAAGCTGCTCATTTTCAGCTGATTTTTTTTTTTTTAATGATCGCAGGTTTTTTTTAATGATCACAGTTTGTTCTGTGAAAGGATGGATTGGAGTACGTTTTTGAGTCTTATGAGAGAGGGAAAATACTAGTACCTATATTCTGAAACATTCATTTATTTATGAAGGAAATCTGAGAATTACTCCAAACTTGACAAGCATCTCCAATGCATTAAGTTGCCCTTCAGGAACTTAAAAAAAAAAAAAAAACAAACAAACAAAAAACCACAATAAAAACCAAAAACAAACAAAAAAAAACCCCAACAGATATATTGTGCTTCATAGGCTGGAAAAACGAGGTTTTCTCACTTCAGTGACTTTTGTGGAATCATGTAGTGGATAGAACATGTTTACAAGCTGAAGAAAATCAGTAGCCCTCTTCTTGCGGTCACAAAGAATCTTTTTGAAGCACATGCAAAAAAGAGTAGATGTTTAATCCTTCAGAAAAGAAGGATTAATGTGAGACTAATGAATGCCTGTGAAAATAGCATTTCATTTGCTAAAGTGAGGAGTGGCAGAAAGAGAATAACATTGAGGCTTAGGTTTTAGCTGCTAGATTAGTGGATGAGGAATCATTGGTTCTCCTGTCCCTTTTCAGATGTTGCTCCCTTTGGTGTAACAAATGCCATTTCCACCTACACCATTGCAAATATAAACAAGCTGAGGTAGGGGGCAGGGAGCTGCCTGCAGCGATATAGAGAAAATCTCAAATAGCTTTGTAGAACTACTACATTACACCTTGCTTCACCAAAACATTTCCAAGCAAAAGCAAACAATTGACCAGAGTATATGGCTAGTGGTAGAAGCTGTTTTAGAGAAGCACAGTTGAAAGCTTGAAGAGGCAAAATGGGAGGAGGCAAGTTGAAGCATGAAGATTGTTTGTAAAAGAGCTGAAGGGCAGAAGGAGCTTCACTGCCAACATCTAACCCACTAGACAAATGCAGGTAGATAGAGCATCTGAATAGCACCAAAATTTGAACTAGTGCATACCTTTTTTGAGAAACACAAAATATTATTTTTTTAAGGACAGCAAAGAAAGGCAAATAAACATAGAAAAGATTTCTATGCAAGTGCTGTAATTGCATATGGGAAACAAACCAAACAGAACGCTCAGTGTAGTATAGAGTAGCAATAAGAGTTATCTTATTAACATTTCAGATTTTCAGGTATTGGTTTGAAATTTCTGTAATGGAATAGGGTTGTCCTTTTGTGCTTCTTAAGGCCCTTATATAAAAATGATTTATTAAATGGCCCTTTGATCAGAAATATACAGAATTTCTATTTCCTGTCATTCCTACTGCAAACTTTAAACCCTTTCCAAAAAAACCTCGGGACACAACCACTGAATGACTTCAGTTATGTGGTCTAGCCAGCCAAGGTTTGTATCTCTGATGGTACCAAGTAATTCACAGGTAGATGATTGCAAGGAATGTTAATTGTCTTGACCTGGTTAACGATGCTTCTGTTTACTAGTTACCTATATTTGATTTAGATTATGCTGTAAAGGAGCAGTGATGGGACAGGAGAACAGTCTCTTTAAATTAAATCCAGGATGAAGAATGTTGCTAACCAGATGTAGTACTTAACGTTTTCTGGATCTGCTGGATGTATGTCTCCATGGTATTTCACGACAGTTCCATGGGTTAGGTATTGTACGAAAATATATTTCCTTTTTGCTTCATAGTGATCCTTCTCTTGTATTCTGAGAAATTATGTATTTAGCTCTCCGTTGGATTGGGGGTTTTTTAATAGTTATGTTGCATCCTTCTTGTTCATTTTGTAAAAGCAAGACTTCCAGTATTTTTGAGAATTTTGCTGTACTTTATTGAGCTTTGCCTCTGTAAAAACTGACAAATCAAGACTCCTTAACCTATCTGATTGTCAGCTGTGAGTTTCCAATAGTGGATGATGATAATATATAACAAACAAAGCAAGCACAGTGTGATTTTTCTTTCTCCTGCTCCCACTGTCCAATATAGTATTAGGTGATTCCTGAAACAGAGGCTGCTTTTCGACATTGTAATTAATAGCCACTAATGGTTCTATTTATGTAGTCTTATGTAGTTTTATAGCTGTTCATACTTACGGCCTATACAGCATCACTCAGAACTGAGTTCCATTGTATATTACTACAGAAAAATACTTTTTCTTGTTTGTTCTAGGCTTTCTGCCTCATTGTTTCGTTGTGCTCATCCTTTCATCCCAAGCTCCCGCCAAATTGTATTTGCCAGCTTCATCTTTTTTTAAGGTTCTTTTTGAAATCTAAGTAGCCTGAACTGAGAGAAGACAGACAGAAGAGGTTGTATAAGGAATTTGTATTGTTTTCATTATGGCTTTTGTCAGTAATTTCTTAGAGTAAAACAACTGCTATTACTGCAGCTGAACATAAAGCAGGTGTTTTCACTGAGTTGTTACTTTATCCCAGTTCTTTAGATTCACAGCTCCTGATAGTCTTTACTGATGTGATGAGAAAGAGGAAGGAAATTAGTTGGTGTTTTTACAGTGGGTGAAGAGAAACACAGACTACCTTTGCTATGGATGGGATGTAGGTGCTTGCCTAGTAATTTCTCCCTGGATTTCTCTCTGAAAGTCTACGTTTGGCTAACATCTCTGACAACATTTGAATCTCTAGATGCCTAAAGAGTCTGATTGCAGGGAAATGGCAGCCTGAGACTGAGGAGTAATTAACCACAGATGGAGTCCTCAGTCTTGGTGGTGAGTAACAATACATCAGAACACATAATTTGTAAGTCCAGCTAGACTTAGCTTAGACTTATTCCTTTAAGAATACTTGTGTGTGTCCTTGTACTTCAGTAATCTTTCACTGGTCTATGGTATTTCTTCATCCTCCTATTTATCTAACATGTCTTGAGTTGCCACCAAGTCAGTTCAAAATGTTACTTTCACTTTTCCCCTGCCTGCATTTGTCATTCAGAGAAAACAGTGGTGTTTAGTTATGTCCACAAATCCAAAACTACTCTGTAATAAGTATATGCAGCTTTTGCAGCACCTGGAATTAACAGTTTAAGACCAGTTGCTTATAAACTGTCAGCGTTGGAGATGTAACAGAGCAACACAGCGTAACTTCTTTGATCTAATCCAAAGACTTTATGCTCCGTCTGTGATAACGTCCTTGCCATCTTTCCTGTGATAACATTCCTTCAGTGGTCCTTCAGTGGTCATTTGTGGGAGGTTCTATGTCTCAATAGTGGAAATGAAAGATGGATGACAGCTGTGTGAAGGATACCAGTTAACATAAGAAATTGGCCTTTCCTGGCTCTCATGTAAAATATAGAAAACTCCAAACAAAACTTCTCCCCTGGGTACCGGACACTAAACATCAGTTCAAGCAGTATCCCTGTCATTTAAGGAGATCTGGTTCCTCAAGCAATAGCAAGATCCTTTGCTGATACGATGTAGTTGTCATGGTTACAAAAAGGCCAGCTGCTAAATACAAAGATGAATATGGAGAAAATCAATGTCCAAACAGAAAAGATCGCAGAGCAGGTAAGTTGATTTAGAGATCAGGAAAAAATAAAGGGAATGGGGACAGCAACTAGGGAATTCAACAGGAAATAAGAGGAAAGAAAGTTCAAAGGTAGATAATCAGAGATGTATGATCCAGAAGCAGACCTTGAGGGAACTTGACATGCTTATGTTTGTAATTAATGAAAAGCATTCAAAAAGAAGTCTGGAAACAATATTCCCCAGCAAAGGTCCCTTTTGGCTTATTCTCTTTGAAGCTTTGCACATTATATCTTAGGAAAGAACGTACTGTGGAAGACAAAGTTGTGTTCTGATACTGAAGCATGGACAGCGAATTTTTCCCCAAGAGAATACAGCTAGTGGCATAGGTGAAAAATAGAGGTAAGTATATGATGTTGGACATGAGATTTGCATAGAGCATTCCTGACTCTGTGCCCTCTCCTGTTGCTGATGTTTTGGGCAAGTATTTGAAAGATGTAGATCTCCAAGACGTAGCCTCTATGTTCTCTGCCCTAGTTTTGAGGCAGTAAAGATTTAGATGGCCTTTTGTTTTTTAAGTTGGTGAAAGCTGATTGAACCTTTTGTTCTGATTAAAAGAGTGTCTGAGATAATAAAGTGAGCCTCATAGCTGGATATGAATTAATATCACAGTGATCCGCTGAGCAAGTGGGTTGGGATCTTCAATTAATTCCTGCAGCAAGATGGGAAATCAGGTTTCCATGGATACTGAGCCAGCAGCAGCACTGACACTCACAGCAATTGCAAGCTTAGTTTCCCTAAAGCTTGCTTCCTAAGGAGGATTCGCCCGCCCTGCCCCCCCGCTGTGTATTCTGTATTTCCAAATAAAAACAGACAGATGGACATTTGAGGAACAGTCAAATACAAAAACTACTGTCCCCTTACCTAGAAAATTGTGTGCAAGAAATGCAAGTGATTTGCATCATTTTAATCTACAATTAGGAATAAAACAAAAAATACTAAAACTAGGGGAGGAGAAAGGCCGTAGCCTATTGAGCTTTCGACAGTCACTGAGGATGACAGCAAGGCCTCTCTAAGGACAGATTTATAACCAAGGACACAGTAAGAGCAGAGTACCTTTTCTAGTGCAGGGCTGTAGGTGGTTTCAACATAGCTGTTCACCCAGGTGATTGCAGCAATGTGTATATTAGCACTCATGAAAGAAAACTGGAAGAAAAAAAGTGTCCAATTAAAAATACAATATAGAAACCCCAAATTACAGTTCTTACTCAGAAGTTCACTGCCAGACATAGTGATAGGTGGTGTACTCGCATTAAAAACATGTAAGATAAGTGAGAGGAAGAAAGATATTTGGCAATTATGTGCATTTTTGAGTCCCTTTTGATTCAAAGTAACACCTAGCACTGTATTTTTATTCGCCATAGGATACAAATTTGAGGAAATTCGCCACCTTATTTACACCATGTAGTAGTCCATCAAATACAGAATGAACACTGATAACATCCATGAAGAAAGGCACTATAACTAGGAATGTCTTCAATACCTGCTCTTATGTGATCTCCTCACTCAAGAAATCCCTAAAACATATTCTTACTGATTGTAATTTAAACTCCCATTAACCTCTTATGCTGACTTATTTAAAATGGTATTTATAGATCCTGGCCAGCTTCATCGGCAAGCACAGCAAAACAAAAGCCATTATTTGTTTTGGGAAGAGCCAAATATTAAGGAAAAAAATGCTAATTTTTTGAATTTAAAGAGATTATTTTCTAAGTGACCAACTTAATCTCTTGGGAAATGCATCCATGATCTTTAAATGGATTAAAAATTTATTCTTTTTCTTCATTTTTTAGATATTACAAAAAAGACATAGTACTTGAGTACAGTCAGTTTTTAGCTGAGTCACGCACTTGGCACAGCTCACTGGCTGTCCACACTTCAGAGTTGTTAGCTTGCTCCTTGGAGTATACAGTTCAGGTGCATCAAGTATCCCAGGGACTGGTCTCAGTAACATTCTGGACAAATCTGCCTTGTTTTCCTTTAAAGGGAGAAGAGATGGCAGAGATGGAAGAAACAAGTTTGCTTACGAAGTGCCATGTCACTTCCTCTCCAGAGAGAAGAGGAGCCTTGGCCTGCTGTGGAGAAATGCTGAAACAGAAAACTCAGAAGTTAATCAGAAAACTCGGAAGTTAAGCCTAGCTGTACCCAGTCCTGATCTCTGAGGACTAATTGCAATGCAAGGGGGGGGTTATTTTCTTCCGAGTTTCATACTCTAATGGAACGCCTAGTTTATTTGCAAAGTGACTGTGATGGTTGCAGTCACTGTATGGTGACCTGCAGTTTGCTGCTGCCCTTTGCTGCCACAGCCTGAGTAGGTAAAGATCAGCCTTTGAGTTGTTCATGTCCTTTGAATACGGTTTGTCAATTAAAAAAAAAATACTGTGGTGTATGTATGTGTGTGTATGATTACACTTACAACACTCGAGCACATGCTAGCATGAGACAGGAAGTTGAATAATGTAAAAGAAATGATACCTGCGTACAATTACAAGCAAGCGACCATTCTCAAATGCAAGTGCATGTGCTGAGGGCATTGCTGTTGTGAGGGGGAAGCCAATTGCCTCTGCAGAAGGATGTACTGTGACTTGGTTATCAGAAAATGACATCTAAGAACGAAACTCCAATCTTCTGAATTCTCGTTACAGGCTGGAGAGAATGTGAGATAGACTGCTGTAATAACACAGTCTTTTTGGTGTTACTTTCTATCCAGCACTGCAGTGAGAGTGGGAAAAAATCAAACTCATGGGGTTTGAAAACTGGAAGACAAACTTTCAAAACAATCAACTGCTATCCTTGCGGTAACATATTAAGTACACAGCAAGCACTTTGGTTTTGTTCCTTAGTGAACTATCATACAAGAGGGAGAGTGCTCTGCATAGATATTTCAGGTTAAGCAGAAAGGCAGTATAGTTAAGAGTTCATAGGTATTTCCATGATGAATTTTCTAGTGTTCTGCTGTCTAACTCCCAAACCGTTTGTTGTCGGGCTGGTTTGCCTCTGTGGTTTTGCTATATCTTGTAGAAAAACACAACCTGTAGCACTCTTTGTGCTCTCAGAGTTGTTGTGCTTGTTCTCAAGGTTGGGTTATGTAACACTACTTGCAATATGTGTTCCCTGTACTGTGCTAGGAATATACAATGAAATTTCTCTTTGAAAACATTTTTCTTTCTGTCACGAGCACCAGTCTAACTTACCCTACAGAATACAAGGCCTACATCAGAAGCTACAGTTTCATCCAGGCAGTAGTTGTTAATGATGAAGTGCTGGGGTGCAGTAACCTACACAATCCATCTAACTGAGCTAATTTAAAAGAGCTCAGATTCAAAGCACAACTTCCTATCCATCAGTCTATCAGTCTTCCTGAAAATCAGTCTCCTCTGCCATTAAAGCTTATGAGGAATTTAAGTGTCACACGCCTTGATGTTAGTTATCCTATCCTGATAAAGACAACAAATCTCAAGAAAAGGCACCAAAGTTGTGGCTTAGTTTTCTCATTCCCTTGATTTTACATCCCTGACATTGCATTCAGTTAATCTTTATACATGAATATGAGCTGCACAATAAGGTTTACGTATCTTACGTAAGTCCTGGATGAAGATCTCTGGCCACTGGTATACACAGTGTCTAATTACAGAATCCTAGGAGTCTATCCAACCTGGCTTTGAAATCCATGTAGTTTTGTGGTTTTTTTTTTTTTTTTTTTTTTGTACTTTACTATTTCTTCCTCACTAAGTCAAACTACAAAGAAACTACTGCATTAGTTCAGAAAGTAACTGTAATATCTATGAAAGTTGTTTATAGTCCTATGGAGAAATAAAATCCCTATGGTCTTTTCTGCCATGTGAATAGCAATCCACATATATGTTCATCCAGCATACTATGGTATTGCTGTTGATAATTGTGCTAGGCAAGGAAAAGCATATTCCACTTATAATTTGTTTTTCCTTTTTATGAAATGTAAATTTAACGTCAGAAGACTTCCTCAGCTTCAGTACACTGAGTTTGCCTGGCATCTTAAATAACCCTTCACCTCTAAAGATACACACACATACAGTAGAGGGCATCAGTGATTTTTGTTCTGAAGCACAATGTGAACATGTGAAAGTATTACTACCAAAGGAGGAAAACGAGTGATTGTGCAACAGTAGCGGTGAGAACCCAGCACTGGCAGAGGCGTCTGTTGTCTTTATTCATTGATAGCATTTGTTGAATGCTCATAATTGTTACCTGCTTTGCCTTTCTTCCACTTTCTTACCTTTACCTTTCTAATACTTCTTATACATTAATTCTGCAGGGACAAAGAGGACAGCCTTATATACGGTGAATTGTCTAACTCATCCTGATACCATAGGAGACCTAATATCATTTGTCACAGGTCTAACAGCAAACCGAGGTAAGCATTGTCTCTTGGCAACCGCAACCAAATTACCTAAACTGGAGGATGAAGGTTCACCGGAGCAGAGGTGCTCTTCAGCACCAGGGGAAATACTTGAATACTTCGAGTACTGTACAAGCTCTTGAAGTCTCTTAATCTATGCATCCCAAATGAACCATTTTTAAAGGGTTTGTTTAAATCAGAGCATGAAAGCCTGAGAGGAAAGCCCTCAGCTGCTTTAAATTTCTGAAAAAAATTGATGACATCATCTTTCCTCTCATCTATAATGTCTGAGATCAAGATAAAAAACAAGCAAGCAACCCAATCCTTACACATTCCGTGCTCTATTTAATTTGTGTAGAGCATGCCCCGCTCTTGAGTACCAGGGGAGAGTTCCCTCTCGCGGATAGACGGCACCGTCACAGCCAGTGGGAGCAGCACAGTTCGGGCCTGTGCATGGAACAGAGAGCATCACATAGCAGAATGGGGGAAGAATTTTGCAGCAAACACAAGGCCGTCAATCTCAGTCATTAGATCAGAGACATGCATTGAAAAATTGCTGATAAAAATCTGGTTTTCACTCCTCATAGGACTGGAAAGGCTGCTTAAATTCAAGCATTTCCTCATTTATGAGTGCATTTGTATCCACTCCCTCTATGTCCCATCTAAAAGTGATAGACTTTTATCGTAATGAATGTAACTGTACAGAAAGAAAAAATTAATTATAAATACATTTAATATATCTGTAGTGTATCCTACAGTACAATACATACACATGTAACAGTTTTTAAAATCAGATGGCTTGGTTCTGGAGTGGAGAGTGAGAGAGAAGAAGCAACTCTGCAGCATTTCTTTAAAAAGCTGCAATACCCTCTTTTTTCTAATTGTTCAGGCTTATAGAATAATACAACATAATAACTGGAGAATTATGTAATTAGAGAGTAATAAATATTTTTAAAGAGAAAGCTACATAAACTTGTTTTATGGTCTGGAGTATTAAAAACAGTACCCAGGGAAAACAGAGAAGAGAACAGAATGAGGTAACTGGAGGTTCAGGATAAAAAAAATTGAGGCATGTGTATTTGAACAATTAGTAAGAGACCTAGAGAAATTATGATTGCTGCTGCTATTATTACTATCCAGGCAAAAACAACATTTCTGAAAGAAAATTACTTAATTTTGCCGACAGTCAACGGACATTCCAGACACAAGGAAAACTATGTTTGTGGATAAAGTGAAAAGTGCATCTAATTGAAACAAAATTGATGTTAGAACACCAGGCAAGTTACAAAGACAAAGCTGGCTAACTTTTCTTGCTTTCAGAGTTTAACTTAGTTAATTCAGTGCCAACAGTAACAGTGACATTTTTACTTTTAGTCACAGTACAAGCTGGAAAGACCTGGAAGTAAGCTCATCATGAAAGCAACAGTTAACAAAAAGCAACTGAGAAATAAAGCTGTAATCGTGTGGAAACATTTCATAAAGGCACAGTGATTCTTTATTGGCACAACAGCACAACAGATTCGTTTGAATGAAAACACAGTGAAAAATTAAACACTGAAAGTTGTGCTGAGGCTGAATATAAAATAGTTTGTACCAGCCTCTACTAAGAAAGCAAGCAAAACAAAACCAAGGATTCATCTCAGGCAATTTTTAACAACTTTGGAACTTAGTACCCCATTCTCTCTTCTCATTCCCTGACCCCACAGCATTCTGCACTCTGTGTCCTTGGAACAGGATTCCTCTCTCTGAAATGTATTGAGAGACAACAAATACATTTGATAACGATGGACTTTCAAGGAGACCCAGTGTATCACACATGTTTATTCATTAGACAATCACAACCAAAGCTGTTAAATTTTCAAATAAAATTGTGACTGATCCAGTGGCAATGTCTTACATTTCTGTGCTTTCACCAGGAGCATTAAGGGAAGTGTTAGAAATTTATTAAAATACTGCCATTTTGGAAAGACATTTCAAATACTGGTCTATAGTAGCAAATTCTTTGGACATTCAAATCATACTACCTAGAAAAAACCCAAATGTCTGGCTAGATGAACTGAACAGATCTTGGATCTCAGTAGGAAAAATACAGTACCTTCAATGTAATCCCTACATACCTAATGTTGTATTCAGAAAAAGAAAATGGAACACAGAAGAGGAGTTTGGAAAACTCATAACAACAGGCAATTTCCTAGCTCAGCACACAGGTTGTAAGTCATCCACAGTCTCTGCAGTACTTCCCTGAAGCCAGCAAGCCTCACCAGAATGGTGCAATGTTGCAAAACAGTCTTTATTACTGTAACTTATGTGCAGTTCAAGCTAGTTACACTGCTCTGTGTAACTAGACAGTTACACAACTCTAAAGCAGGTCTCTTGTTTTCTCTTCTATGAATTGATAAATCAGAATTACATTGATAAAAAATGAAGGTAGTTGAAAAGAAAAACAGGAATAGATTTTTCCATCTGTGATTTCAGATTTTGAAAAAAACCCCAAATTTGTCTGAATTATGCATTTCAATATCTCTAAAGGAATATTGGGCCTAACATACACAGTGTATGAATGAAATTCTCTGTGAATCAGGCACCTCTTTCTGATCTTGAAAAGGAATAGAATAAAAAAGGAGGGCAAGGAAGATGCAATGTCAGTAAGATGTTCAGAAGCCAAAACAAACTACAGTGTTTGTAGAAAAAGTCAAGTTCTGCTACTCATCCCTTTCTAACAGAGCTCCAAACTGTGACATGCTGATGAAAATCAGACTAGTTGTAATCATTATGTATGGGACGTCACAAAACCTGCAGTTGGTATCTGTTAAAAAAGGAAAAGCTCCAAATCACGTTTTCAAAATAGAGGTTTGGCCTGGTGCACTGAAGACTAGCATGATTTCTCTCCATAAAGAGTTAAGTACCAAAGAACAGATGTGTATTTGCTGCCGTTGAGCAATAGGAGCTGCAAGATAAGCAGAAGCTTTATACGTTTTTCCTGGAGGCATTGTGTTGCTACATCCCATCATTGATTTTAAGGTGGAAATGCAACAGTGTGGGAGGCACTGCACAGTGTTACTGACAAGGCACGGTCCTAAATATAGCAACTCAGTTAAAAGCCGTACACATGGCACAAGTCTAAATATTCTATAAAAGCGGACAGACAGAGCCCTGCCGTAATAGTCGCAAATGGAATATAAATCACAAAGGCGGTATAGCCTAGTGATTTATATAGCTGCCTTCCCACGGCAAAAGAAGGCTGCCTGGCATAAAGCGGTGTGCGGCCCGGCTCGGCGCCAGGATTTCCGCGGGGAAGAGCCAGCTCTGCAACCGACCGCGAGTGGCGCTGCGTGACCTGCCCGCAGGCGAGCGGTGCCCCGAGCGAGCAGGGCCAGACCTGAAGAGGACCCAAGTCGCCTGCCGTTACGCTCCGTCTCTGCGGCAGAGGAAGCGCCGTCCGCGGCAGAACCTGGAGCCGCAGACGGCGGCTAGCCGGCCCCCTGGCAAGTCCCGCGCCGCACCCGACCACGAGGCGACCGTGCCCCGCGGAGCTTCAGGCCCAGCCACCGGCATCGGCCCGCCGAAACACTGGGTTGCAGGCGACGGCTCCGGCCCCGCCCCCGGAGCCCCGCACACTGCGGGGAAGCCCTCGCCGCGATGACCGCGCACGCGCACTGCGGCCGCACTGCGTCGCCGGTGCCGTCTGGCCCGGCGCCAGGGGAGCCCCGCGCGCCGGCAGCGGGGCTGCCCGGGCGGGGCGGGGCGGC
>VZTE01001717.1:1271706-1285600 GCA_013397775.1 Eulacestoma nigropectus
GGGCCGCGGCTCTCCTTGGGGCTCGCAAAGGCCGCTGGAGGGCAGGCCGACCGTCAGCGCGGACTGTTCGTTGTCGTTAATAGGGACTGAGTCGCTCTTCATACACGCCTCCGAAATAGGTATGATGCAGTCTAACCTGGGGAGTGCTGCAGAGGCCAGTGACCTTATCCACCCAGGCTTTTCCTCTGCAGAGCCTTTCTGTAAGCGACTGTTCACGTGGGGATGGTCCTCGAGTAGGTGGCTGTTTTGCACTAGAGAAGAATGACTGTTCTTTCTTGTTTTCTTTCCCCTTAGAAATAAGGAGCTAAAAATTAGTTCGAGCATACTCGGAGCGCAGTGTCTGGTGTGGTACGCCATGTGGCCTGTTGCATTGTGTCCTTTTATTTCCTGGAAATGCCACTGGAGACTTTCTGTAAAGCTGGTAAAATGCAACTGTTACAGGTATTTCTGTTGTGACTGCGAATTGCTCTTACCAAGTAGCTTATGGGCCCTGACTGAAGAGACGAGACAACACGGAGGAGAGAGAGCTGTAGGCAGAGACTTTGTACTCCAGAGGTATGTGGTCATGGGCCTTTCTTTCCTTTAGGGCTTTCACTCGTACATGTCCGGATTTTGTGCATCTGAGCAAGACCTCGGGTAGCCCCAAGAAAAATAACTTTGTAGACTCTAAACTGGTAGCTGGCAGACTTAAGGTAATCGGAGCTGCGGCAGATGTCCTTAGAAGGGCTGCTCCCAAGTACGTGCTCACCGCTGTTCGGTTTGAGTAAAGCTGAGTGCAGTGGCTGAAGGCTGGCTCATGAAGAGTGTCTTTGACCCCTTCTAAACCAAACTGTTAACTAGGGCTGACCCCTTCTAAAGCAAACGGCACAGTTAACTAGGGCTAGCGAATTTGTTGACTTTTTGGTATAAGTGACTGTTTATTTCAATTTTTTTCTGTTTATGGCCCAGTAGACTTTAGAAGCCTCAAGAGTTTTGAGCGTAGATAATATGTTTATGAAGAGGGCTTGGTGGTGTGATTGTTGACCTAAACGTTCCATGTTTTTACCTGTGTACGTTAGCTTAATGTAGCCCTAATAAGTACTAGTTAAACCTAGAAAAGAGATTGCATGTTTTAAAGTGCACGAAGATTCTAGGATGAAATGTGAGATATAGCTAAAGAACAAGAACTTTTAAAATAGTTAAGCTCTTCTCCTATAATCAAAGAAACTTTGTTTTTAAAAATCAGCCTTGACTGATAGACTAAGGATTTATGGTCTTGACTTGATGAATGAAACTCTCTCTTCTAAATAGCTGAGGCTGATGCTTATACGTAATGTCTAGCACTTTGCAGGCTTCAATTGGTGATAATTTTTTGGCACCGTCGTAACAAAAATGATGGTTACGCAGAAGTATTTTCAATGTGCGTATTTCACTTCCGTAAATACAAAAACCATTATTAAAGTACGCTTCTTGAGCTTTTTCTGCTATTCGTGTCCTCTGTTAGGTTGTCCTGAGTAATATGACATGACCTCTGTTACCCTAGCTACTGTGACAGTGGGCTTCTCCTGTAACAGTACAACTGTTGATCACTAATAGATCTACAAACATCAGAGTTGGAGAGACGGGGAGAAAGGATTTCGATTTGATCGTTAAAAGGTGCTGAATGCTTTCATCCTTTTGGTAAGATGCAGTTAAAACTTCTAAACAGACTGAGCATTACTTTTTATGTCAGTGGCTGTTCTTCAATCTGACAAGGTTAGTTGGGGATGGCTTTAGAAGCTCATGAAAACATGTTACGTAATGAATATCTAAAATCTGTTTATCCTAATTGCTGCACTTGTTTGACTGCACAGGTGTGTGTAGCTCTCAGGTTATCTACCAGAATGTGCCCAGCTATGTAGCAAGTCACTGAACTGCCTGCTGCATTCTGAGATGTGACATTCTGTGAGCTTAGTGTGTGAACTGGAACTATGTGTCCAGGTTTGCCTGCATTTACAGGAATTCTAGTTATAGCAGCCTTGGGGAACCCTCGAAATACTTTTAAACACACCTTAGTAAAATCTAAACATTAGTCAAAGAAGTGTGATTAAGCTATGGAGTGAATGAATTTAGTTTTACCATTTTTAACGGTTTTAACTATATTTTTCTTTGTTATATGTGAAAGAACACTGGAGCAAAAGGAAATGAAGGGACAGGCTCGATTGAGTAAATCTTATTACCAGTTTCCTTGAACAAGATGTCAACAGTGATTCTTAGAATACTGTCTAAAAGGTTTCTTCCTAATTAGCCAGAGAACTGCAATTGGAAATACGACACAAAGTTGAAGGAAATGTACAGCAGCATCATTTTGTTCTGAAGATACTTGTGATTAAAGGTCTCGGCCATGATTCTTAAGTTCTGTTTGTGGAAATAAGCTTGAGAATTATAAGAAGCTCCAGATGCGTTCAAATGAACTGGAACACATCTGCGAGGCATTGAATTTAATGGCAGAAGGTATCCATACATCTCACGTTTTTCCTAAGGACGAGGTCTTTTGTGGACAAAACAAGCCACCTGAGGTGTTTTAATTGTAGTAGTAATGTGCCACAGATCTCTAGGGTCATAAAATGAAGACAGGAGGTTTTTTTTGAAAGCATGCCTACATTAAAATACAGTAGTTAATAAGCAAGGAAACACTGATGGCGTTTGTTAAAGGATTTGTCGTAGTCGAAAGGAGTTCAGTCTCTGGTCCATTGTCCAAGACAGCCCTGGAATATTTTTCTGTTGATTGTGAGCTGCGGCCGATAAATTTCACGAACCAGAGGTCGCGTCTTTGCGCATTTCATCTAACATTGTCCAAGTGATTTATTAAGCTGTATCAAGTTTTAGCATTCACAATATCTGATGGAAAAGTGAATTTTACAATGGCCAGGTGCTGCATAAAGAAAGAGAGAGATGTGTGTTTAAACCTGGTCCTTCCTAACGCCATTTGACACCTCTTAAGACTTCTATTATAGAAAATGATGAATAATACCACTTCCATGATAACTGCTGAACTTTGTCATGCCTTTCCCAATTTGCTCTCTGGTTGAAGAAGCAGAGTCTGTTTTGTACGGCAGCTGATTTGTATCTTATTTCATAGGTGCATATCTTTTAGTGCCTTTTATCATACTGTTATGTCATTTCGGAGAGGTAGAGATCTGCATTATACACCATATTCAAGATGGAGGAGCAATGTGGATTAATTGTAATGTCATTTTTTTCCCCCTCCTATGTTTTCTATTGTTTTGCGAGTATTTCCAAGTCTTCTATCTGACTTTTCAGCAATAAGCTTTTAAACCTATTAATTATCGAGATCTCATTTTGGTCATAACAGTTCTCTGTTCAGTATTCAGTGTTTAATGTTCAAACTTTGAACGTCCATACCCTATGCGTCTTTGGTGTTTATTTTTTGCATTATTCACACCGAAATGCATCTGCAGCTTTACTGTTTGTTCCCGCAATATTGTTAGCCCCTGCAGGAACCCTATAGGGGCATTTTTTTAACTACGCGGGAGGACATTGCTAGAAATCTCTTGCCTCGCTGCTCACCTGGCTTTTTCAAATCCTCTGTAAGTATAGTTTCCTAGGGCTAATCAGCGATTTCTGCTTGAATCTACTGGAAATTTTTACTTGACTATGAACTGGCCATTTATTCCGTTTCTTTTAGCCTTTTAATGAGTTGCTTCTCTATGGGAGGACCGTTCCTGTTGTCCCACACGACGTAGATTAAGTCTTTGAGGTTTTGTACCGAACCGCTTATAGAAATCCAAATACCGTACATCAGGTGAATTTCTCTTGTCTGTATGTTCACTGATAATTTCAGGTAGTTCTAAAGGATTTGTCAGGCATGAATTTTCCTTTGCAAGAACTGTGCCGATGTTTTATGTGCATTTACTACTTACTACTCATGTACGTGCAAATTCTTCTAGCTAGCTCTACTAGTATGCTTGTACTAGCATGCCTGGGGCGGACATAGGATTTATAAGCCTGGAGCTTTCTGAAAATCTTAATGAAAAATCATGTTACGTATGGTACCATCCAGTCCCCTAGTACGGAGATAAAACACCACAGATACCGTGCTTGTTATTTCATCCTCAAGTCAGGCATCTGAAGGGATACCATATGGCCTAATGACTTGTGGTTATTCGTTCTGATGGCTTAATCCCTTCTGTAATCTGTTCTACAGATATTTCAGTTTAAAATATTCTACAACACCTGTAAAGGAAATTTATGGCACGGAAACTTTTCCAAGTTTGTCTGAAACAAAATGGATGTGACGATCTCTTCTGGTGCCCCCTTAAGTTTTGACCATCAGCTGGCTTTGTGAATTCTTTGATAGACTTTACAGTCCTTGATATGGCCGGGAAAGGAGTCACCGGTTCTCTTCCTGTCTGCAAGTTGTTTTCCCCAAGCCGTATTTCTGGCCTGCCGTATTGCGTTTTAATGTGACGGTTTGCGACCATGTCTTGTTTTTCTGCATTTCACCGTAATTTCCACATTTTGAGGGATGTTGTCCTTCCCCTTTGTCAGAATAATTATTTTGGATTGGTTCTTAGCCTTTTCTAGTAAGTAATAAAGCATGATTGCTGATATGATGTCTTTAAAATGTTTTCCTGTCACTAGAAAATATTTTTACTTTTAAAGCTACACTACCACTTTATTAAAAAATAAAGGTTAAATGCCCCATTGTAGTAGATACCTGGATTTTGTCTCTCTTGTGAGGATGTTGAACTGTTCTTGTGTTTTGCCCTTTATACTTTGGAAAATACAAAAGTTTGTGTATGTGACTGAAAACCCTGTGCTTTTCAAGGCTTGTTGGCTTTTCTGTGATTCTTAGGTTAAACTCTCCTGGCCCTTTTTCTTTTTTTTATTGTCAATTTCAGCATCCTGATTGCATGTGGCTTCTGATGAAGGACATACCTCCTGTATAGGGGCCTTTTGTTTTTAAAGATTTCTCTAGTTCCTAATGATTCTGAATCCCTCTTCCTTGCACCATTTTTTTTTTCTAGCCATAAATGGTCAGTCTGCATTTCTGGTCCACTGTGTGGTAGTGAGAGCATAAAGATAATCTCAAACAAACAAAACCCAAGGAAACAAAATCTGTGAGGGAGACCTTATCCAAAACATGAAATTGAAGACTAAGGCCTCCCTAACAGGGATGGTTTGTTTGTTTTAATGTACTAAACTTTCTTTCCAGAAACTTTCCCTTTTTTTCCCAACTGTTTGTATTCATTCAAATAAAGACTAATAGAGTTAAACTAGCATTTCCAAAAACTGCTTGTCTGTTCCTATCATCTGTGCTTGTCTGACAAGTCATAATCTTAGGCAGTCATATTGCTAATAATAATGTTGCATGTCACTACAGCCTACCTCTGTGTCCCTTATGCATCCCTGACTTCAGGTGTTGTTACGCTCAGCGACAAGGCCTTTGCCTTCTGTGAAGAGTCTGCCCCAGAATCGTTCCCTGTCATCAGACTTGCACTTTTTTTATCACAGGATTTTCTTCCTATTTCACAATATAGGTGTCGCCAGCTGTCACCGAAGGTGTCCTTGAACAGTCTTCTGGAGTCCCTTGGCAGCATGATCCAGACTTTTCCCATGTGGATCCTGAACTGCCCATGTCTTATGCCCCAGGAGCCGGTAATTCAGCAGCTGGTGCAATGGATTTTGAATCCGTTTGATTGATGTGATGTCTCGGAGGTAAGAGAGGGAATCATAATAGCTGTGTATTTCCCCAGTGCACAGGTCTTGCATCAAAGCTGCGATAGTGGAAGTTTGTCAGCACAGCAAATGTGGGTTTTGCCCAAGGTGGATGGGTTTATAAAATACGTGTAAGAGTAATAACAAAAAAGCGCTGGGTGGTTGTTGTTGTTGTTCTGGTTTTGTTTTTCAAAAGAGAAATCAGTTTCAGAAGAGAACGAAACTGGCTCTACCCAGAATGAGTAAAATGAGCTGGAAGAGATATTCAAAACTGAATGCCTCGTTTCATGTTTCTTGATTTACCAGAGAATGTTGTTTTGCTTAAATGGAATTTAACAGGACATGGATGCATATAGGTTTTATTAGAAATCTCAAACCACACAGTATTCTTGCAAGTTGGGTTTTATAAGCTCTTCTGTGTGAATGAGACAAGTGCTCAGAAACTGGAAACGCTTCTTCTTCTGAAGCAGGAATACCGTATAGAAAGAACACTCTTCCAGGCGCTTCTTTAAGGGCTGCTCTTTATGCCTTTTCTGGTAGGGTCTGTTGCGTTTGTAAAAAAGGAGAAAGAAAGTCACTCTAATGTATGCCATCTGTTCATAGACTTGAAAGGCTGGTGACCTGACTTCAGTGACTGGCAAGGACAGAAGTGAAAGGGATTTTACCCTTTTCCTCTAGGATGGTGGTAGCTTACAATTACTTTTGAAAGCAGATATAGCCAAACGGTAGTAGGTGATAGAGTTATACGCAAAGTTCTCTTGTGCAGTCTTTAGAGATTTCTGATAATTTCTCAACTTTAGAGAGAGCGGCTTGTACCGTACTTACATAACTGAGCTCTGTTTGGCTTTATCAGAGATGGCGCCGGTAGGCTTTAGGTGCCGTATGCTGCCACCTTGTGTTTAGAAACAAAACGTGGATGTTCGTACTAGGAAATACCCACGATATTAATGCTCAGGTAGCCTTGGAACTCTTAAGTGTAGTCTTGAATATGAAACCAATCACATCAAGTTACGCGGCTTGGGTTACTTTGAATTCCTTTAGGAAGCTGAGACTAAGGGTCTTGGTTGGTTTTTGGCTGGGTTTTCTGGTTGCTTGTTTATTTGATTTTTTTCCCACGGGACTTGTGGTGGTGTCATCTCCCCATCTGTGTGTGGTTTTTTTCTTCCTCCTTCCCAGTTTCTCCCTTAACTCACAAGGAGTAGAAAGTCGTTTTGTTTTCTAGCTCAGAGTGCCTGGAGACAAGTACTGGAATGCATATCTTTGGAGCATAACATACATCTAGAAGTTTATTACTTCTGTTTGCTGACATTGGTTTTCATGGTTCATTCCTGCTTTCAGTTGGCAACAGGCAGCAGAGCCAGGAATGCTCTTTGAGGCACTGTGTAAACTCCACACTTCCAGATTTTGTATAAAGAAGTACTAGCCAAGCTGCTTCCAGTATCTGGGAAGGCACAAAGCAACACTAAATAACCTTCACTGCACATTGCAGTCTGGGATGCCCATCTATCTCGGGCCATCTATGGGGCTAGATAGGACAGAAAGTGCTTTTATTCTCCCTTTTTCTTCTCATTTGTGTGCACCAACTGGGTACATCTTGAGAGTCAAAATAGTTGAGGGCCTCTTGGAACACTTGGCCTCAGGCAGGTGTTTTTCAACATCTGAAAGAAGTCCAGCAGAAGAAATTGGGTCAGAAGGGCTGTCTTTAAACAAGAGTCTGGCTGCAGTGAGGATACGTGAACAGACCTGGTTATCTACGTATTCTGGAGCATAATGGAAGATTTCTTGAATTCCCACATGGTTTCTGAAAGGTGATAATCTAAACTTTGTCCTTCAGGCTGCTCTTAGAATTCCAGATAAATCTGGAAAAGAGTGTGTGACTTAAAACTGTGAAGGCAGATGTTCTCTCTGTAATGGGTGACAACCCTCCCTGCTATTGGATTACTCCAGATGTGAAACACAGTATGATCATACCACATTTGCCACAACTTCCCGTGGTGCCTTTCCAGATGTTCTAGCAAACCTGTAGCGAAAGCTTATCCCGAATGATGAAATCCATTCTGGGGTACAGGCGGACCAGTTTGCATAATGCTTATGCACCACCTAAACCGCTGGAAAGTGAAATTAGTACTACTCTTATTTTAGGACACGAATTTCATTCGTAGCGCTTAATTTACCCTGGATTTCTTTTGAGTTCCTTCCGCTACGTGCTTTAAATATTTGAGATGGGTAAACTAATAAGTAGTTCTGTTTCAGGCAGAATTGCTGTGTGGTGAACTCTATACGCCTATGCTTATTGTACACTGGCAATGTTAAGTCCAATGCTAAGTTCAATTGTATGTTCGGTTTCTGTGTAGAAAAATTGTGTTCAGAGCCTCAATTTTTAGCTGAAAGCTACGCATTTTAATCCTAGAAAATGGGGAAAATGGGACTTTAAACGATGTTTTCCTTGGATTTTCTTGTCTTGCACTGAGATCTAGTAGCCTGTGCGTAACGTACGTGCATGCTTAGCACGCAGCAGAGGAAACATGAGACCACTCCGAGAAGCTTTTCTCCAAGTTAAATTGCAATAAATACATATAGGTTGGCAGATAATAATAAAGATTTGCTACCAGGTAAAAGGAATAAAAAGTCTGGGATTTTATAGTTTTCTAAATCATATTTTAAATTTACATTTTGCATTGTTTTCACGTTCATAGATGATATTTGTTTTTAAAGTTTGAGTTTCCAGCAATTTCTAGTAAATTGATCTAGTAACTTAAACTTTGGTATTAGTATTCTGTCTTCTTCAAGCTAGCTGCGGCGCTTCAGAGCCTTGTCGTAAGACTTCCAAGCTGAGGAACTAATATTGCTCGCAGCAGTGCTACAACAAGTATCACGAGAGGTAGCAGCGCAGCAAAGTTAAGGGGCAGTGTAAGGGGGGGGTGGGTGTGGAAGACTTCAAACCAAACTGTCTTACTGTATTTTGCAGATAGTAATCTATGAAAGGGACAGCCCTTCAAGCGATAACAGCTTTGTATAGAGTCCTGCTCTGTGTGTAGAAGCTTGGGTTGTGCTACAGCATATGGAACTGTGACGCAGAATGCCACTGAACAAGGTATTGTATGGAAACATGATTTAAAAGGTTGCCTAGAGGCAGTAAATTTGCAACCTCCCGTTTTCTCTGACAAACGTGTGGCATGGCTGAGGAAGGACAAAAACCAATTTTTGTTTTTCGGATGCTGAACAACTTGGCTGATGCCCATTGAAAAGATGTTGATTTGGTGGCTCTTGACTCTTTGGAGGGTGGAGGGATGTACCACCACAGCTGTCTGTTACTTACAGAATCATGTAATAGTTTAGATTGGAAGGGACCTTTAAGGTCATCGGCTCCAACTTCCCCTGCAATGAGCATGGACATCTTCGGCTAGATCAGGTTTCTTAGACCTCTGTCCAACCTTGAATGTTGTTTTCCAGGCATGAGGCATCCACAGCTTCTTCGGGCAATCTGTGCCAGTATTTCACCATCCTCGCTGTAAAAAAATTCTTCCTTATCTAGTCTGAATCTACATTCTTTTAGTTTAAAATCATCACCCTGCTATCGCTACTGATAGATTCCTCTAGACTTGCTCCTGCGGGTCCACGTCGTGGACTGGCCACCAACTGGACGCAGCACCACTCTCTGGGCCCGGCCATCCAGCCAGAACCGTACTCTATGTGCACTGAATACTTTTATTGGGGAGTAGAGCTTGTCCGTGTATTTCTTTGAATATGTTTTTGCAGTCAGATACTATCGCCGACAATCCTTGAACCTTAACCTGTCACTATTTTATATTTATGAAGAGTCTTATTCCATAAACTGCTGGTGCGAGTCCTTCACGGACGCTAGCAGTCACTGGCAGCAGGTGACATAAATAAAGAGGAAGAGCCGCTAGGGTGTCCCCTGCTGAGAGGTCTCCCTTATGCTGTTGCTGCATCCCTGAATAAGTCAGTTGAGCCACCCTCTGATCCAGCAGGACTGCTCAGTGAAGCGTTCCTGTAATGGGACGGTGACAGACTGATCGGGCACAAGGGCCTCAGCTTTTCTAGGGTGCTGACAGGCAAATTAAATACTAAGGCTCTAGTAAATCTCCCCCCACTAAAGGTTGAGGATATCGCTCCTTTTCACGTGACAGACGTTTTGTGTAAGAGTTGTGGGCTGGCCTGGGCCTGATGCCAGGCACCCGTGAAAGCCACTCACTCACTCCTCTCCGCAGCTGGACGGCGATAAGGACCGGGAGAGATCGCTCATCAAACAGCATCATGGGCAAAACAGGCTCAAATTACAGATATTAATTAAATTTATTGCTAACAAAATCAGAGCAGGATAAGGAAAAACAAAAGAAAACCTTAAAAGCACCTTCCCCCTGCTCCTCCCTCCTTGCCAGCTCTACGTCGTACCTCAGCAACGCAGGGCGACAGGGAACGGGGGTTATGGTCATTTTATCACCCGTCGTTTCTCCCACGGGAGACGGTTCTCCGCAAACTTCTCCAACGTGAGTCCACCTCACGAGCAACAGATCTCTGCGAACTGCTGCGGCGTGAGTCATTCTTCCACGGGTTGCAGTCCTTCAAGGGCAGGCTGCTTCAGCGAGGGCTTCTCCACGGGCTACAGGTGGATTTCTCCATTCCCATGAACCTCCACAGGCTGCAGGGGCACAGCTGCTTCACCGTGGTCCTCACCATGGGCTGCAGAGGAATCTCGGCTCCGGTGCGTGGAGTGCCTGCTTCCCCTCCTTCTCCGCTGACCTTGGTGGCTGCGGAGTTGTTCCTCTCACGTATTCCCGCCCTGCTCTTCTCTGGGCGCAATTACGACTGGGCAATAAATTTTTTTTGTTTCTTAAATATGTTATCACAGAGGTGTTACCACCATTTCTGATTGCCCCAGCCTTGACCAGCACCACATCTGTCTTTGGAGCCACCAGGGACTGGCTCTGCCAGACACGGTGGAAGCTTTTAGAAGCTCCTTGCAGAAACCACTGTTGCGGTTCCTCCTCCCCGCCCCCCCGCTACCCAAGCTTGTCCATGCAAGCGAAGCTGAGAGATACAAGCTTTTAAAATGTAAATATAACTCTTGTATATATAAATTAACCAATAAAGGACTTCAAAATGTAACAAAAGATGGTATCTATGAAGGAATTTTTAAAAAGAGCGAATAGATCTATTAGCTCTTGCGTACAAAGTCTAAGCAGATATTAGATGTAATCTAAACAGAGCTTTTACATAAGTAGATAGCTAAGTCGAAATAGAGGAGTCTAAAGTGATACTGAAGTGTCAAAACGCAGGAGTCTAAGCAGTCTAAATACGTGGTTTATGCATTAACAGAAGTTAAACAGTTATGTGTCAATAGATCTGTAAGTATAAACAGATCTTCTGTATATTAAGTGCAATTAGACATAGTCTAAATAGATGAGTGTAAATATATAAAAGTGTATGGGGCAGGGGGGGATAACAAAACGGTTTTGGGTAAAGGTTTTGTTTTCTCGCTCTATGAATCCTAGCAGATTTGTCTTTCTCAGAAGCCCCAAACTGTGAAATTTCTTTCAGAAACTGCGTGGATTGATGCAGCCAGAAACCAAAACTCCCCACATTGTCACGGACAAAAACAAAATCAAAAAGCACCAATTTTCATGTTGTGGAAAAGCACTGGAAACTCCTAAAATCGAGAATTTTGGAAAAGCAACCTCCCTCGCCCCAATTTTCACGTTGTAGAAAAGAAGACAACCCTCACCGCCAAGCGCACCGGTCTGAGGTGAAACTTGCACGGTTTAGGGGCACGGCTGCGGCTGACCCCGTGTTGGGTCAGTTACCGGGAGTGAATTGATTACCCCGGGCGCATTGGCTGCCGGTGGTTATCCTGGGGAGATCCGCTGCTGCCGGTCATCCCCACGCACGGTGGCGGCCCCGGGCCCAGGCCCGGCTCAGAGGGTGTTCCTCGCTTCCTCCGCCGCCTCCCCGCGCTCCTGCCGCCTCCCGCTCCCCGAGCCGCCCGCGGCGCTAAGACGCTGTCGGGGCTGCGCTCCGCCGGGTTCCCCCCTGGAAACAGCGGAGTTGTGGCGGCGGCCTCAGTCCTTCTAGGAGATCATGCATCGCCCCGTGTAGGCGGGGCCTGGCGGGGAAAGCACATGAAAACACAACTGATCAAGANGCCCGCCCCGGCCGGCCGCGGCGCTAAGACGCTGTCGGGGCTGCGCTCCGCCGGGTTCTACCCTGGAAACAGCGGAGCTGCGGCGGCAGCAGCATCAGTCCTTCTAGGAGATCATGCATCGCCCCGTGTAGGCGAGGCCTGGCGGGGAAAGCACATGAAAACACAACTGATCAAGAAAGTAACAGAAAAAATCTATTATAACCATCTTTATTGCAGTGAAGTGCCTGTCACCATAGTGGTGAAGATTCTGTGGAGCCCCTCTGCTGTCAAACACTCCCCAAGGTCTCTCCTCTAGGCAGAGAGAAAGAGATTTGCCCACGGTCGTCGTTCTGGGTGAATAACAATTTTTACCTGGTCATTGGTTTTGCTTCCTTTACTGTCATTGCTGCAATATTCCTTCAGACATGGTGCCCCGCACCAGCACTTACAGCTCTCGTGCTGGGTAGTGAATAACGAAAATCAATGCAAATAAATGATTTCTATAATTTTTATCAATATATTTATTTTGCTGTCCTTAATCTCACAAAACAGGATTGTACAAAGGTTCAGACACACAGGTCCTTTCCCACAAAACCCAACAGAACTGACTGAGGCTACAGAGAGGCGATGCACTGGATCCTCTGGGTTATTGGTAAGCCTTGGCAGATGCTTTTGATTAGGTCAGGTGGCATTTGCACCTGCCGCCAGGACAGGAGGGTGGAAATGTTTCCTACCCGTGGAAAAGAGCTACCCTTCGCAGCCAGGAGCCGGGGTCCGAATGCAGGATTGCCACTCCTAAAATTGCGAACGTCACGGGATTCCTCCCAGACAAAAGTTGCCAGGAGCTAGACCTCTAGCTGGCACTGGACTCCTGAAGCCTCCTCCAAACTGCCTCCAAGACTCTAGGGTGAAAATCTTTCCCACCCGTTGAAAAGAGACACCGTTCACAGCTAGGTTCTGTTTTGGGATGACTCACCAGCAGGAAGAGGGAGAGAACACACTCCTGTGCGGTCAGGGAAACCTTTCCAGGTAAGACATCTCAGAGAGTCCTATTTCAAGGAATAAATATACTGCCTATTTCATATGGCAAATAAGAAAAGTAGATCTATTACATCCTCCCACTAAATTCTAAGCAAATCAGCAGCGAATCTGCTGACATTTAAACCCAAGTGCTCTCGCCAGGCTTTGAGAAGGATCCCCCAGACTCCAGTGTCTCAGGCTAACCCAATACCAGGGCCGTGCCGATTAAAGAGGTGTTAAATATACAAAGGAAAGCGAAGTATTCCTCAGGTGTTTTGGTCGCAGCAACGCTAGTTAATTCACACGGAACGCTTCCAGCGGAAGCATGGCCCGGGCTGGTCCCACGTTCAGACCGAACGGTTACACAACTGCCACCTCCGAACTATCCCTTCGACCCTCTTCCTTGCTTCCCTCTGACTCGGCTGACTGAACAGCACGTGGCACACACACCGAAAATCACCCAGCATCTGAGCTGTGCAGCATTTCCTACCGAGGCTGAACTAAAGCCTCTGAACCATCTTGCAGTGCCTCACCGAGGGCACAGGGGAGGAAGGTTAATGCGGTTATCCTTCCCTCAGCAAAATGCCAGATGAGCTTCCTTTCAGATGACATTTAAAGGATCAGTCAGCTTTAAATCCTTTCTCTTGGCCCATTTCAAAGCCAAATTTCCGTACGTGGATATTCCAGGAGGTGCAGTTCACTAAGGCTCTCAGAACTGAGCCACATGAATCAGGTTTAATGCTAAAGCCTATTTCACTAGTGTGCATATATTATACATTCTACATACAGGTAAGAACTATGATCAGGTATAAGGCTAAACACCTTATTTATTCTCCAGTATTTATTAAAGTATTTGGAAAAATGTCTAACAGTTTTGAGGTCAGTATTGTCAATTTTTGTAGTCTAAAAACCGGTAGCACCATCATCAAAACCCAGAAGTTTTTGAAAGTTTAAAGTGACGCTGTTCTGGATTTAAATTGATACGTACTTGAGCTCACCATTTTTCTATCTATTCACACAGATTTTACAAAC
>VZTE01001721.1:0-111992 GCA_013397775.1 Eulacestoma nigropectus
CGGGGCTGAGGGGCGGGGCCCGTCCCAGTGCCGCGCACATCCCGCGGCACCCGCGCAGCGCCCGCAGCCCCGGGGCTCTGTGTCCCGACCCCGCGGTCCCGGCAAGATGTGGCGGCGCTGGGAAGCGGGATGGGACGAGAAGAGGGAGCTGCAGGAGCTCAACTCCCGCCTGCGGGTCTTCGTGACCCGCGTGCGGGAGCTGGAGGAGGAGAACCGCTTTCTGGCGCGGGAACTGGCGGAGCTGCGGGAGCAGCAGCTGATCGGGCTCCGGGTGCCCGAGCAGGAGCTGGCCTGGCTGCGGATGCAGCTGGAGGAGCTGAGCCGGGCGAAGCTGGAAGCGGAGGTGGAGCGGGACGGGCTGCGGCGGGAGCTGGAGGAGCTGCGGGCGCTGGGCGCGGAGGTGCTGGGGATGCGGCGGCGCCTGGAGCCCGAGCTGGCCGGGCAGCAGGCGCTGCTGGAGCGGCTGCGGGGCGAGTGCGTGGCCCTGGAGGAGCTGCTGCTGGAGCTGCAGGCCGAGCACGGGCACATGGCGGAGCGGCAGCGGCGGGAGGCGGTGGAGATGCGGGAGCTGCGGCTGAACCTGGCCGCCTTGCCGCCCCCCTTGGCCGGGCTGAGCTTGGAGGAGCTGGAGGAGACCTACGAGATGCTGCTCAGCCAGAGCTGCCGGGAGACCCTGCTGCGCTACCAGGAGCAGATCCAGGTGCTGCAGGAGCAGGAGGCGCAGCGCAACCGGGAGAACCTGGAGCTGCTGCGGGAGGAGAGCCGGCAGTGCCGGCAGCACCTGGAGGATCTCCACCGCCAGGGCCAGGAGCTGTGCGCGCTGCGGGAGCGGCTGGAGCAGGAGCTGCTGGCCCTGCAGGACCGCCACGGCGCCGAGCTGGAGGAGTACCAGGTGGGTGGCACATGTCCTCCGGTCCCGGGACTCTCCCGCTGCCTTCCTGCTCCCCGGTGCCTGTTTTGGGGCTCCCCTGAGACTCCTTCTGCCACTCGCGTTTTCCCTTCAGTTCTGGTCTATCGCGCGGTGTAAGCCCAGTTTCCCCATCCCTCCTCCTCCCTCTGCTCCGGGCGGTGCTAAAACTTCTCTGACTCGGTGTGGTCCAGGGCTTGCCCACCCCACTTTGCCTCCTGGCAGCGGGTTTTCCCCAGGCTGGAAGAGCAGGTGGCCCAGCAGGAGCCTTTCGCTGCCGAGCCCTTCTCTGTGTGGGGCGGGGAGTCCCTTGGAGCCCCCCAAGGAGTCTGGGGAGAGCTGGGTGCGAAGGGTGTGAATCAGAAGGGAGACAGTGACCCTGAGGACATCATCCCGGTGACAGGTGCTCCCTTCCCAAGCAGCCCTCGGCAAGTGCCCAAGAGCATGGAGCTGGCACACGGGCTTGCCAGGGCTCCTGGCAGGGTTGGCAGGAGCGCTTGGGACACGGAGCAGTCCCTGGGAGCAAATGAACCGAGTCCCGGGGCCGTGGGGCGCGGCTCATCCCGTTCAGCCTGAGGTTTGAGGGTGGCCTGTCCCACTCAGAGAAATAATCTGAAATTTCTTCCTGTTTTACACGCATTCCTTGAGCCTCGGGAAGAGCTTGTGGTTCCCAACGTAGTTAAGAAAACTTTTGAGTTGTTTAAAGGCAAAAAGATGTTGGAGGTGGATGTTGGTGTTGTCGAACAGGGGTTACAGCTTTTGCAGCTGAGGATTTGTTTGCTGTCAGGATGATGTTTGGTGTAATGTGCAATCCCCCTGTGCGTGGGAAGGGATCAGCTCCTGCCGGAACAGCGGAGCATCCGCTCATCCAGCTCAGAGTGGAGAGCACATATTAGATCATGCAGCCCATCGATCCATTTCCTGAGGGCAACATTTCTTTTGTTCATTGTTAGACCCTTTATTAACACCCTGCTGGAGCTCGGTGTGTGCCTGAACCCCGTGTGCTTTGTCCAGCTTTGTGTCCCGCAGCCCTGGTAGATTATGGAGATGTTGGCAACTGGGAAGGGACTGGGACCTGTTGCTCTGTGTGTGCCTGGTTTTTGTACTCTGCTAGATTGTTTGGAAGTTGCATAGTTTGCAGATGCTGTGAACTGAGACAGATTAGGTATGTAAGAAGGAATCAGAAAGGCTCTTAACTTTTAAATATTTTTTTTTCCATTTTTGACAGGACAATTCATTCTTCCAATCACATATGTAAACATTTCCAAAGCTTTAGAAGATGTAGTATGTAAATGTCTCATTAATTAGATCTATCCAACAGTCAAAACCAGGTGAAAATGTAAAGAAGAAAGAAACCTCTTCATTTTTTCCATTTTATATTTAAAGTTTCTTTGATTTCCAAAATATGGGCTCCTTGCTGTCTATATTTTTATTAGGGATTTATAATGAAAGTCATCATTGCTCAAACTGAACACCTCTAAATATGGAGTAAAGAGAGCATTTTGTATATCTCGCCATCCATGCCCAAGTTTTTCTTCTAAAGCCAGTTAAAATGGCTTTTATTTAATGTTTTCAGCTCAGCAAGGTGTTTTTAAACCAGTTATCTCTGTATCTGGTTGTATTATTAAAGAATTTTATTCAGAAGAGCAATTGGAGCAACCCATTGTAGATGACAGCAATGTATTGTTGAAGTCAGATAATCAAAATCAATGCATGCCCTTGAATTGTCCTGATGCAATGCTCCAAAATGGATTATTTTGATACCAACATCACAGACCTCTATTACTCTCATGAACGTTT
Organism: Eulacestoma nigropectus; assembly: GCA_013397775.1. Lineage (NCBI taxonomy): Eukaryota > Metazoa > Chordata > Aves > Passeriformes > Eulacestoma > Eulacestoma nigropectus. The sequence goes on from VZTE01001721.1 coordinate 2,708, forward strand.
GGCATCTTTAGATTTTACAGGAAAAGTAGTTTAAAATCTTAGTAATACAGGAAGAAAAAAGTGTTGAAAATGTCTGACCATTATCACCAGAGATTAAATATTATCTAGATATATATTCAAAGATATCATAAGGTTTATTAATTCTGAATGTTTAGGTTTTAATGAGAAAGGCCTTTTTGCAGTTGTCAGTCTCCTGTTCATGTGAAATAAAATGTTTTGCTTATATCCAGGAAAAAAAATTATAGAATGCGTAGGAGCAGCTGTTTGAGGTTTCATTCTTGTGATCAAAGCTTTTTTTTCCCTCACTCATTTGTCTTACTGGTTAAAGTATGTTCAGCATGGGCTTTAAACTACTCTTTAAAGAGCATCAATTCCATGCTTATTTATTGTAGAGTGTCACATAGAAATGATATGTATGTACAGATTAAAGTCAAGTTATTATTGTTCATTGCAGCTGCAAGGCAATTAGATTTATTCACATTTTCCATATATCATTTAGTTACCTTATATGTTCATCTTTGCCTCCTGACCTGCCCTTATCCTCAGTGAAGCTTTCAGCAGTGTTCAATAGAAATAAGTATTTGGAGTTACAATGTAGCTGAACCAGGAAAGCAGTTAATCATACACTGGAAAATTTTCACTGGTCCTGAGTGCTAAAGGGATGAACTCAGTAGGTCTCTTACTTCCCTAATTTTAGCTATGTGCTGTGAGAATACTGATGCAAAAACTCCTGGTGATTTGAAAACCCTGTATTATTTGGATGTAGAACCATCTATGGCCCATCCTGCTGCTCTGAAACAAGGCAGATATTTTTCACAGATAGAGTGGGTTTAGGATCAGTTCCTGTGTCAGTGTTAAACGTCTTGTCAAGTGAACATTTAATGTCGATATGTCACGTGCCTTTTTCTGTGTACCAGTTTTGAGCCAGCCAAGTTCAGTGTGAGTTCCTCCCCTGTTGAGCCACTGAATGAGCTATGGGATCAATAAATAGTACGAGATGGAAAGGGCTGGGGCCTGGAATCCTGTCTTTATTCCCTCAGTAGGTACAGCTTGGACAACCTAAGTAAATTCTTTCCCCCCTACTGCCCTTCTAAAATTTCCCAGTGCTGCCTGAAAAGGAGCATATGAAGGGTGAGAAAACACTTTCTATTCTGTTACTTAGTCCTAGCAGGACATCACTGGGATTTGGGGGCATGTGATTGATGTGGCTGGGAAACAGATCTTTCCAAAAGAGTTCTGTGTGAAGAAAACACAAGATTTGCCAAGTACAGGTTACCTTTTGCAAAATGGGTTTGTTGGCTTGCAATCTCATTAACTTTGATGGATTGGTTTATGTGCTTTTTGGCATGCTTGGAGACAGGACTTGAGACCAGTTGTCCTCTTCTTTGTGTTTGAGCATCAGTGATGGAGGACTGGATGACTGGCTGTCTGCCATCCAGTCTATAGAGTGTTTGCTCCCGCTGGAATGAAATCCTTTGGAACTATTGCACAGCTGGCTGAGTTATGTGGCCCCTTATGGTAATCATTAATTCAAACTCTTGGATTCCCAGTGCTCTCCAAACCCAGTGGGTAGAATCTAGGTGGCTTTTCAAACCCAGACTAGAGAACTTGGGGTTGAGGGACTGAAGCTCCTGTGTTTTTAGATAGGTTTGAACAGCCCCAGTCTTTCAGAGCTCCCCACACTCAGTAGTCCAATGTAGAAATTTCCTGTATGGCTTTTTCTGGGACTGCAGCATTGGAAAGCTCTTTCTAAGAAATGCATGCACATGTATAGGTTATTCTGTATTTAACTGGGGAGGCAAGAAACATCTGAGTCATTTAATTTTTGTGTCAGAGCTCTAAGGGATTGGTTTTCTTCTGCACCTTTTGCTGGCTCCTGGTTCTCTTGCACCCCAGCCATTCTTGCTGGATAGACTTTTCCTTTTAAAAGCAAGGCCTTGGACTTTTCTTCCATTCTCACCTTGGGATTTTCCATTGTGTCTGTGCTGTTCTTGAACAGGATTGTTATCTCAGAGCTTCTAAAGGTCTGCACGGCCATAGGACGGTACCTCCACTGGGGTCTGCAGGAGGCTGTTGGGTGGTTTGTGGTGCTGTTTCAGATATGATTTGTCTTCTGCCATAAAAAGGCAATCTGGAGTACACTGAAGGCTCTAGGCAAGGATTGTCATGTCAAGGGAAACATCAGTATAATCATTTAGCAAGAGCTGCAGAGGCAAATGAAGAAAGATTAGTATGTTATATAGAGAACTGTACCCACATGTATAGGCAAATATAGGCAGCTTCCTTCATAGAGCTTTCTTTTTAGTTTTACTTAAAAAAAACCCAAAACTATTAATGTTTGCCATGCCAGCACTTTATATTCTTAGTTCTTACTTCTGCCTAGCACATCATACTGGCATTAACAGCAGAGTCCCCTGCTGTATCTTCATTTTTATGCTGTTGTTCATACTGTGATACTGGAGCACTTGCTGCATATAAGTGATATATTTTGAATTTTTTAAAGTGAGACTATCAGTACCTTGATTTTCCAGTTTGATTGCAAAGCAGTTGTTAGGATGCAGTCTAAAATACACTGTTGTGAATTCCTGTTCAGTGTTGTACACGTGTATGAGGTTTTGCTCTGTAAATGACATTTCAGAGTCTCTGCATAGTGCAGAGTGACGCAAACAAAACAGAACTGGGCCTTTGTTGATATTTAATTTCTGTCTTCCCATCCCCCAGAACAAAGTGCAATCTATAGCATTTTAGTTAGGAAGGTTACATTTAGTACAAATATGTATATATAAATGGTAATTTACCCTTCATGTGAGTGGTAACACCAGTGATTAAAGCACTTTTTACTCCGTTCTTTTCTTACTTATGCCATTTAGTGTAAATATGTACAACTTTACATATTTAGTTATGTTGTTTAATGTCATATTTAGTTATTGAGATGAAAATGAGAAATCTCTTGAGCAGCAATTAGGACAGAGCTGGGTGGACCTCAGAGCAGGTATCCAAATACTGTAGAAAGTTAAGGAACCACTGGAGGTTCATCCTTCACCTTATGGGCACTGTGAATATCTTCAGATGCTCAAATTCCAAAACTGGTTTGGCCCACCCCTCTGTGGAACTGAAAATACTGATAAGCTTTTCATGGCAAAGCAATTGCTGAAATTTCAAGTGTGATTTAAGCTTGTCTTAAAATGACCAAGTGAGTCACATTTAAGTCACATTTCTAAAGAAGTGTATTTTCCTTGCTATGTATGCTTAGTTACTTTTGTATAGGGCACCTGAATGGGTTTTACTGAAATATTTAACCAGCTTAGTAAGGCATAAAATGAACTTAGCATAAAACTTGCCTCAGGAACAATGTATTTTAGATTGTATCAGAGGGGAGGTCGTAGAGCTGGTTTCTTCTGAAGTGATAGAACATTGATGTATTTTTGTATCAGATTTTTTTTAATTAAAAATTTTATGGTTTAAGTCATTCAAGTGTACAGATTTTTATGTTCTTTCAAAACTAAAAATAATTTGTTTCTGTTCAGAGAATAATTGATGCCCTGGAAGAAGAAAAGCAGTTCCTGACCATGTCAATCACAGATTACCTGAGGGACTACCAAGAACTCCTGCAGGTGAAAGCAGGCCTCATCCTTGAAATTGAAACCTACAGGTAAGATCTGTGGTCACACTCTATTGTCTAGACAGAGGATAATTTAAATCCCTTTTTATAGCTACGGGAGCCCCATTCATCCTCTTTCCAGCATTTAAAATACAGACAGCGACTTTGGGAGACTCAAGGCTCTAAAGCCAGTATAATCCATAGGAATCCTGTTAACTTGGTACAAATATAGTGGTATGTAAGAAACCTTCGTAGTTCTGGTCAACTGGATATCAGATTCATGGGAATTTTTGGGGCAATATTTGGTTACAAGCTGAGGAGACAATATCCCTAAATTGCAGTCAATAAAACTTGAGGTTATGTAGTTGCCATCAACTTAACATGGCACACTTCATTGTTTAAATATGTTGATTAGTGACTACCTGCAGCATTGATATAAGCAGTGAATTTCCCATCCTTGTTTCAGTTGTAGGATAGTGGGAACAAAGCAGAGAAGTCTGTTTGATTAAGTCCTGGCTTTCTCCATCCTTGATTAGTTAGGAAAACATGTTTAGATCAAGTGTGAGATAACAGCAAATATCTCTGGTAATGAATCTTCAGGACTGCACATCTCTCTAGCCACTAAGTAGCTGTGGGGTTGAAAAGCCAGGGTAATTCTCCTGTCTGGAGAATCGTAATGTACATGGCATAAAACTGATTTGGAACAAAAAAATCCTAAACAACCCAAAAATGATGAACTGAAGGAAAATCCCTCCTTATTGTAAAGATTAGGTGGTTTTTTGACAAATAGCACAATATTTTCAACAAACTTCATTGAAATATTGATCTTCAAATACAGAGATGTGCAATTCTTATTGAGCAAAGGGATAATTTGCAAAAATGTAATGTCAGCTACCTCTGTATTTTTTTAAGGAGGCTGCCTCTGTCATTACCTTGTCTACCTTGGGTGCATTATTCATATCCAACCTGTGTAAATAGTCAGGCATATTTCCAGTTAAATATGATATATGCTTCTGTGTCCTAAAACTTTAATGCTGTGTCCTGAGTGTGAACCAAAAAGTCTGGATAAAGATAGCACAGCTGAATTATGGGTGAGGTGTGCAGACTATCAACCCACTGATACATTTAAATTTAATTTTAGTTGCATAACTGAAAATTATGAGAAATTGAAAGAGTAACTTCTGAGTAGCTTGATAAAGAGTAGTGAGGAGAGAATGTCTGTCTTCATGAAAGAGCAACAACAGTCTGTTCAAGATGCCTTGAGAATGTCTGCAAGGAGGCACAGACCAAGGCTGCTTTCTGGATGAGATGAAATCACAGTGTGGGACTAGTGATAAGTGACAGTACCTTGATGTTTGTTGGTGGAGTGGGATCCCTGTGATCCTTGGAAAGCCAGTAGTGTCTGGAGCATTAGTGTGGAAGTGGTAGCCAGTTGTGATCCTTATCTGTGTGTGTTAATTCTGTTAACTTTGCTGAAAAACATGATTCTTCTGAATTTAATCCCAGCTCTGTTGTTGACTTTCACTGTTGTTGTTAAACTTTCTCCCTCGGCTTACTCATCTGCGAAACAGGATTAGCACTGTCACAATTACAGAATTATTGGAGTTGTTTTGATGATTAGTATTCATCCAGAACTAGCAATGATGATGCCCAGATATTCAGTTGTTTGAAAACCTTGTAAGCCCATGAAATTCTGGAATTTCTCCAGAGTTGTATCACTGGTTATCTGAGCATTATTAGTTTGTCTAAGGATTCCTTGCCCTGGTTAATGAAAGGAGAACAATTCAGCATCACCTGCAGTGTGTTTGTTGTCCAGTTAAGAAGCTCCTTAATCTGTAGGGTTTCTTCATCTGATGTATATGAATGCAACTTGTATCACTGATGGCCTTGGCAAGGCAGCTGTCAGTGGAAAAATGAGCATCTGCCCACTGAAGATGATCCATAGATGAAAACAAGAATGGGCCTTGCCACAGATCAAAATACATGCTAATGCCAGCAAACAAAATTCATTTTAAAATATCAGAAGCTGAAAAGTTATTGTTCTGTGTTTTTACATTTATGCAGTTTTACCTATTCTCGTTTCTCTTATTCTCCCTTTATTCAAGAAAATAGTTCCTTTCTTCTTGTGTGTCTCTATCAGCCTTGCAATGGGAGGGGACCCAGTCAGTAAGGTTAAGTAGGAGAATTCTGGACAGCTCATTCATGTACCTTTTCAAATCCCGTTCCTCTCCCAGGTCATTTTACCTGTGAAAAACAGGGCATGTGAACCCAGCTTCAGCTGCTTTTCACAGAGGTTACTGGCATATGCCCTTGCTTATGCATACTGGAAACAAAAGGCACCTATTCACACTCAGTCCAACATCCTGAACCTTCCATGGAGAGGTTCCCACAAAGGGCCTGGCATTTCCTCTCCTCTTGGCCTTATAGGTTAAGGGTGTGGTAGCTGATCTTGGAGCCTTCTTTGTCCCTCCCACTCTGTGTTTTCTCTTTGTTTTACAACTCCTACAGTTCTGTTTTAAGGTCAGTTCTTTCCATTAGTCACCATTGCTCCTGGAGTGGGAAGAAGGATCATGGTTGAAAGGAACAGGAACACCCTTCCTCCAGGTCCAAGTGTATTTCCTCTCTGATTCTGCTCACCTTCCTGCTCTGGGAGCCGAGATTCACTCAGGAAGTGAAATATGTGTCTTATGTGGCTTTGTGAAGTTACACCTCATGGGAATCTTCATTCCTAAACCCTTTTCTCACTGTTGAAGTAAATATTTATCAAGTGTCTCACAGTTTTGTTCTGTGTCCTTGGAACCTTGCAAAACCGCAGCTACTTAGACTGTGCTTAAGTTTTATTTCCAGAAAGAAGTAGTGAATTAGTCACTCTGTAAAACTCTTGATTTTAAAAGGAGTTAGAAAACCTGTCTAGGATCAGAATTCCTCTCCTTAGCTAGCAGAAACTTCTCTTCACATAGCAGAGGCTGCCCAGAGCCTGTTCCTATAGGTTCAGGAGGTTTTCTATCCTCTCTAAAATACGTTGTTATTGTAGGGTAAAATATTTCACTTCAAAATTCCAGTGTCATGCAAGTGTTCTGTTCAGGTTACCACCTTCCATTCTAAAGCACCAAAGGCTACACAACTTTTTTGTTTTTTATTTCCATGGTCATTGTTAGGATCTCTGAACATCCTTGCCGGGTGGACTTTCCAGTTATCTTCTTCCATCAGCACTTCTGACCCTTTCCGTGTGCCTCTCACAGAATCATCACCAGCATTAAGGTCCTCTGAGCTACTCACCACAGCTTTTTCAGTCAGTCTCATTACTTCCTCTTCATAACTTGTACCATCCAATAGGTCCTAGTCTTGTATTGGTTTTATTTTGAGAACCCACTGAGTTTTCAACACCCAGGGAATTTAACATGCGGTTACCTACTGTTCTTCACACTCCTCGTCCTCCCATCCTGTGATGGAAGGATGTGGAATGGCCTTGACCCCCCTTCCTGGAGAGGTGAGGTTTTTTTTGTAACTCCTTAGCAAATACCCAGGATAGAGAGGATGAATTTTTATGGCCTGCTGGCCAACTGCCGCATCTGAGATTTTGGGTTTCTGTAGTTGAAACAAAGTCATTGCTGTCTTGAATGACCATAATAACATTTGCACTTCATCCTTTTGTTCTCTCTCCCCAACCCAACCACTTTATCTCCTCCTCCTGCTTTCATGGACTGGTTATTTCTGTTGTCATCCAGCACAGGCTGATGAGCATGTCCCTGTTACCTTTAGATAAATGACATTAATAATGAGGTGAAGTAATGGTGCAGTTGGATTATTTTCTGGTAAAGCTTAAATTAAGTGTTAACAAAATGGGAGTATATGTCATTTGGGACCTGGTTTCCAGGAAGTAGCTGACACGGTTATTTTTTTAGAAGAGTGCTGCTTGGAGGAATGGGTTTTTTTATTATTACCATGAGTGCTTAAAAGTTCATACAGTTGAAATTAATTCTTCAGGCAGTTTAAGTTTAAAAGCAGACCTCACCACCAAGAGGTTGTTATTAATAAGGATGCAGAGAAATAGAGAAGCAAAACGATTTGCATAAACTCAAGCTGTGGTCAAGCTGAGAAATACAACCTGAGTTTGCTGGCTCAGTACTTTACACTGCACTTTCTTGTGCCAGTTTATCAAGCCAAGCTCAAGTTAACATTTTCTTGGTTTTCTGATAATCTTGAGGACATGCCTATTAGGAAGTGTGTCTAGTAAAACACTGATTCACTGTCCAGTTTTACAGAGGTTTCAGGAAGCTTTGCCTTTCACTTTCAGTAGTAATATTTCAGGTCCAGCTTTTCTGTGGGCTGCTGCCATTTGCCATATACAGTTACCTCCTGGAACTTATTTTTAGTGACTTCATACGTTGCTGCAGCAACTGAACAACTGTTGTTTTAACAGCAGCCAGAAACCCTTAGTCAAACTCCCCACATTCCTGCTTTTCTTCGTCATGGTTAACACTTTCACTGCCAGCTCCTGGATGTGTTTCTGCAGCGTCACCACCAGCTTCTCTGGCATGTCTGTCACAGCAATTTGTTTGGCACTCACGGGCGTCATCAGATCAGATGTTTGGTCTTGGGAACATTATATGTGTTGAAGGAATCTAATTCCTATAAAGCTTCTCTTAACATGGAGAAAGATAAATTGCTTTTACTGTGGGTTTTTTTGACTCATGAAAAAGAAGGAAAGATGTCCATCTGAGCCTGTTTTAGGTAGTTCTAAGCTGGCTTTTCTTCTGGATCTAGACAAATCCATGATGGCAAAGAAAACCTTGCTAATGATACTTTGCTAACACCAAAGTGATTGGTTCTGGGCAGTGTGAAATGTACAGGTGATGCTTAAAATATCTGCATTGTTAATTTTGACATAAAAGTCCAACAGAAGTGTTTATACCCCAATCCTAAATGGCTTTCAGCTCCTGCCCCAGGGAGTCAGAAGCCTTGGCTATCACAGTCCTCCAGCCTTACTCTCGACAGCTTTGATGTTGCAGCTGTGTCTTATCAGTGCGAAACATCTGGTATTGCCAAAACTGGAAATGCTGAAAGGGATAACGGCTTGGTAGAAGTGAACATAAACCCACCCAAGTTACTGTGCTGACTGTAACATTCCCTTGCATGGGGAAAGAACCTGACGTAGCATTTCCAGGCTGCTGGAATAGCACTTCCTGGAAGTTTGGGAGCTATTGGAGTGTCACTGCCAAAAAGAAGGAGGGCTGAGGAACAGGGACAGACAGAGATGACATTAAAAGAAACTATGCAGTTTCTGTCACAGAGAATTTTCCTAGTCCTTTTTTATGAAGTGTGTTGTGCTGATTTCCAATGGAATAAGAACTAAGAATAGTTAATTTAACACGGTAAATTTTTTCCTCCCAGCACTGTATTTGACAGTAGAGGTCATACTTTCCTCCATTTTTTTTATCTGAAAAGGATAGAACTTGTGAATCCTGGTGTAACAGTTCCCTCATATCACACTGCAACACCACCTTTACTACTCTGTTACAAACAGAAAGGGCTGCAAATATTTTTTTCCATTTTTGCCTTTTCTTTATAAAACATCTTGCCCAGAGAAGCTGTGGCTGCCCCATCCCTGGAAGTGTTCCAGGCCAGGTTGGACAGGGCTTGGAGCAACCTGATTTAGTGGAATGTGTCAACTGCAGGATCATTGTTTCTATTTCTAAGGCTTATAAGTGTAAAATATTATGCTTATCCTTCCCAGTAGTTTAATGAAATGCCCTTTGTGTTTTGCAGAGCTTTGTTAGAAGGGGAGAGCAAGCCGTGGATTATATGGAGAGAAGAGCATGCAGGGAAATTGCCTCAAGGTAAAATACAAATATTAAAAAAATAATTTTGAATTAAATTAAATATAATTGGAAATTATTACTATGTTATAGTGTTCCTGAAGTATGTTTTTATGGGTGTATTGCAAAGTGAATATTGAATCAGTTTTGAGAGTTAATATTTTAAATCAACATATTACTCTTCTATATGAGATAACTTATAAAATCATGGCTTGAGTGGAGAACGTAGAGAATGATGTTCCATAGCTCCAAAGAACTTTTGGATGCCCACGGGTCTTAAAATTTTGAAGTATAAAGCAAGAGGTGTTTAACAGAACACATAGTTAAAACCATGGAGTTCATCATCCTGAGGCATTGTGAGTGCTAAAAAGTTCATGTGGGTTTAAAGAGGTATTTTAGCAGAGTAATGACAGACAAATCAAAGACTTACTAAACATAAAGATACCATTTCTATCTTAGGAGCTGCAAATCTCTGGAGGCTGTGAGAGTATACGAGGGAAGTATCACTGTTTACTTGCCCTGTTCTAATACTCTTCCCTGTGTATCTACTCTTGGTCCCTGCAAACAGGATTTTAGATAAGATGGACCTTCACTGTGACTGCTGTGGCCATTATCATTAATAACAGAATTAATCTGGATAATACTCATGAGTTTGACAATGTGGGGTCATTACTGTAGTCCCAGAAGACATTTGAAGGCTGTGTCTGTAGCACAAAATTCAACAGGCTCAGGCCTGGGCTGAAATGCTAACACAGATCTGCCTGTGCTCTTGAATTGTGAGCATTGTGTCTGGATCTGGACAGCACAGTTTGGATCTGGACTAGCCAGTACTTCTGCAGGCCATGCTCAGGCATGTTCACACAACAGAAAAGGAATTACAGGAGTAATTACAGAAATAATACAGGAAACACTACCAAAAGTCTGGGGAGATGTGGTAGCTTTTCAGGAGTGGGAGATATGAGTGGTGCAGTACTGGTTGGTCTTACTGTCAGAAATTCCTGGTACATTGTATTAATTTCTATAAGTAGAGCCTAAGAGGTTCTTTATTTCTCTCCCTTATTGTGCTTTGTTGTGTGGCTATTAAGGGTTGAATTTGTGTTGGCAGCTTCTAGTATGTGGTGGCAGGTGTGCCATTAAATGTCAATAGGAACTGAGAAACTTCAGGCCAGTTAAGCTAACGAAGCAAAAAACCCAGCCTACAATATTAGCATACATCATTTAATAAGAAGTTGTAAGTGAACATCAGTATAAATAGGGAAAGCGTAGTCCCTAAATAAATGCCACAATACCCAGTAGTGCGCAACATGTAAAATTAGCAAGATCTTGCAACTTAGCAAAAAGCTTTGCTTTCAGTTTTAATCTAATTTATGCATAGGCTTAATTAACAGGCAAAACCTACAGGAATGCCTTTACAAAGCTCCACTGAAAATGAAGACATTGCTTCTTTCAAAAAACGTAGTACAAATTTTCTTAGTCCATGCCCTCTATTTGATACTATTTCAGATACAAGCCATTATTTTAATGCTTGGTCGCCTGTGCTCTTTTTGCAGATATTATAAACACTTCATATAACTACACTGATATTTACTCTACTTATCAAGAAAGAAATAGAAATAAAGCTTCACCAGCTGCCAGGATCACTGATACGAGGCACAGAATGCCAGTGACAAATATAAGCAGTTCTGCACGTTACTCAGCTCACTCCACACAAGCTGGATCACGCACAACAACGGGTGGAAGAACTTTTGGAAGGGATCTACTTGGTTCAACGTATCGCCCTTCAACAACTGTCACAAAGGATGAAAGAATTGTAACAGACCACAAAGAACTAAGAACATTTACTCCAGACTACAGTAGCTGGAGAAGCACTGAAATGCAGCAAAAGAAGAGTCCAGAAAGAAAGAAAACAGAAGTTACAACTTCATCCACAGTATCTTTTTCAAAAAAATCAGCACATGCTGAAAGATCAGACAAGGACTACAAGCCTGATGCTGAAAATACAAGAACAAAACCAGGCTTCACTAGATTTCCAGCTTATGAGCTGATTACCAATGCAAAACCATCTAAATATGAAGAAACTGTAATTGAAACTCGGACCACACTAAAAGACAAAAGAGGAGGCAGCAAACCAACTGAAGAGAAGACATCTCTGCTGAAAGAAAAAGATAAGCTGGAGAAACAAACAAAGGACGAGAAAAAGAAAACAGATGAGAAATCTTTTATAGAAGAAAGTGTCGATTTTGGGAGGAAGATGGAGCAGAAAAAATATATCCGTGAGGGAGTTAGCCAGAAGATAACAGCGAGTGATATTTCTGCTGCAAGAACTTTGAAAAGTGAATCAACCAAAAAAGATGCAACTGTGACCTCAGAATCAAGAAGCCAAGAAGTCATTGAGATACCAATCAGTATTGAAAGGCCTGCTCCTGACAAAGGACCCCAGAGAAATAAAGAAATACGAGTACAAGGAGTTAAAACTTCCATAGGAAGAGAAACAGATGACCATGTAACTCAGTCTGCTGAAACTCGCCAAGTGAGGATTTCAGAAGCAGAGTCGAGTCTGGAAGGTGAAGAGCAAATTAGGGATGGAAGCCATAAAATGGGAACTCTGCCAACTGAAAGCATAGCAGAGAATATTGTTACTGACATTCTTAAAAGTTTCACGCAGTCTTCTAGTTCACAGATGTCAACAGACACCAAAGTGACCTATTTTAATAAGAAAGAACAAGAAGACGAAGGGAAAATAAAGACTGAGTTCACAGTGCAGTCCCAAGTTCAAGAAGATGTAGATATTTCTGATAAAGGTGACTTAGGACATCGATCAAACCAGGATGTTAGAAAAGTGATTCGAGAGGGCATTGAAGGAACTCCTTCCAAAGAGGAGATAGAGGATATTGTACATCACGGCCTGAAAGGAAGCGAGAGCGGAAAGAACGTGTCTGTGAACGTGGAGATTGTAGAGGAGCCACTGGATTACACCACTGATGAAAGGACTGATTTTTCAACACCTTTTGAAGTAGAAGAAGTGGAGGATTCATTCCCTGAGAGAGAGAGGCATTATGGTGAAGAGGAACAAAGCATCACCTTCACATATGAAGATGTCAAAAAGAAGAAACCACGCCATGAGAGCTTCACTCATGTGGAAGAAGTAACTGAGGAAGATGACTCACCTATTGAACAGAAATATTTTGTATCTGTTCCTGATGATCATCCTATTATTAATGAAAAAGATGATGACTCAGTATATGGGCAAATTCATATTGAAGAAGAATCAACTATTAAATATTCTTGGCAAGATGAATTTTTGCAAGGCACACAAAGTAAGAGAGAGGAAGGTGTGAGCTCTCCAGAAGAAACCTATAAAGTGGTAGGGGAGGAAGCAAGTGCCCATATTTTAAAAGAGCATCCTGAAGGTGAAAGATCCCATGTTGAATCCATTGTTATTGAAAAAGAAATTAAAATTCCCCATGAATTTCAGACTTCGATAAAAGGACTTTTATCCAAGGAAACGAAAGACCCTAAACATCAATTGAAGGAAGCTTTGGAGCAGTTGGAAGGAAGTCTCCCAGAAAGTGTGAAAGAGGAACTCTCTGCATTAACAAAAGACAACAAAGTGGATGCTAGTAACTTGGCATTTGATATCAAAAAAGTTGATCAGAAGGAGGAGGGAGGCTTGGTGACAATTGTTGCTGAAGTCAATCTGTCCCAGACCCTTAATACTGATGAATTTGATGTAGATCAGCTTGGTGAAGTAATCACAAGTGAGAAGGAGAAGGCAACAATACACTCCCTGAAGGAAGAGAGCTCAGATAGGAGCAATATAGCAGTTGACGTTTCTTCCCACAGTGATAAATACACTCCTTTGGCTGACCAAGAGATCTATAGCTCATCCACAACAAGGCGGAGTGGTGGCACTGGCTATCACACCACTGAAAGAGTCGTTTATGACAGTTCGTTCTCAGAAACTGCGGATTATGGAGAAGCCTCTTACTCATCACAATCAGCTGATGAGACGAAGTCCCAGAGGCGTGTCAGGGTTGGCCCAGCAGAAGTCCAGGGGATTGAGCAGGTCCTGTATGAAAGGCCTGGTTCTGAAATGCTGGAGCTCAGTGCTACTGAAGATTTTGTTCAGAGAGAGGGACCGTCAGGATTCAGCCAATCTGTGAAGCATTTTAAACTGGGCCCTGCAGAAATCCAAACCACAGAACAAGTCATTTATACAGGCCCCATCACTACAACTGTAGAAGAGATCGATTCTGGAAATATTTCTCAGAAGGTTTCAACAGACTTCAGCAGGGCCACAAGACGCGTCACAGTAGGATCAAGGCAAGTGACTGAAGAAGTCTCTTTTGAGGGGTCGGATTTGGACTCTCTGGCACTCAATAGCTCAGATGGCCTTTCCCAGGCTGAAGGGGCTGTGGATGTCAGCAAATCAATGAGGCACTTCAGGCTGGGCCCAAAGGAGGTTCATACTGAGCACGTTATCTTTGAAGGACCCATCTCTGGTAAAGTGGAGGTCAGCAGCACGAGGGACTTCTCACAGGCAGAAAGTTCAGTCAGACAAATCCAGATGGGTCCCCAGGGCTTTATGACAGCTGAAGAGATCATCTACCAGGGGCCCCTCTCTGAGCACACAGAAATTACTGAACTGGAAGACCAGACCCTTTCAGGAGGCTCAAGAGCTTTCAGGCACATTAAAATAAGTCCTGCAGGAACTCAAGCTGAGGAAATAATCTTCACAGGACCCACAGCTGGAGTAGTAGAAGATCTTCCACAAAGAGCAGAGTCATCTGAGAGCAGCAGGTCTGTGAAGCATATTAAAGTAGGCTCCAGGGAAACAGCTTACACTTTCCAAATGGATGTTTCCAATCTGGGTGGAATACCTGCAGTGAAGAGTGAAGAACAGCAAGTGGCAATGCTGGTGTCCAACAAGCAAGACCCTTCCGTTGGTCAGCCACAGGTCACGGTTGAAAGCGACCAGCTTGCAGAAAATGAAAATACAAGAAGTGGCTACGTCCTCTCCAGTTTTTCCCAAGATCAGGGTGAAAAGGTGGTGGAACAGTCATTTTTTGATAAAACTGTGCAGTTGCAAAGAACGGTCGACCAAAGGTCAGAAACTTCTGAAGGGAAGAAAGTCGCTTTTGTCTACCTGGACCATGAGGAGGAAGATGAGGAGGATAATGATAATGATGGACAGTGGTTCTGAAAGGACTCTGTGATGAAGCCTACGTAGCAATTTGTTTATATGTATTTTTTATTATCCTTTTTTTAAAAGAGAAAAAAAGGAATAGGGAAACACTCAAACTATTTAGATGATTAATGGTGGACTGAGAAGTATTGAATTTAAGCCTCTATTCAGCACATTTTATTTTATTGGAAATTTTATTTTTGGGAGAGATGATGCTATTAATATTTTTTCCTCAGAGTTCTGTGTCTAATATTTTCAGATTTTTCCACCCATAGAAACAGGAATTTACTGCTGGGGAATTCAAAGGATTCTATTTTTTTTTTGTTTGTTTTATAGCACATCAGCTATTAAATGTGTGCTTGAATAGGACTTTTCAAATTTTTTTTTTCTTAATACTGTATTGTACTTGGTTACTACAATATTACTATGCAATTCTATTTAAATCTCAGGCTACTAACCACAAATTTAACAGAATATGAGAATGAGTGGTAGTAGCTGATTTTCAGTTCCATTTCTGTGTACTTATATGCAATACCTAAAGAACACTTTATAAGAGACATTATTAAAGCTATAAAATTAAATATGATCCTGTAGGATCAAACTAAGCATAGCAAGAATTGACAAAAGTGATATTATTTGTATAGCTTGAATGCAGTGCAAAAAGGAAGGAGGTAACACTGAGGGAAGAATTTCTCACAGTATTCCAGGTGAGAAATAGTGAATTTTATGGTTAGACAGTAGTATATTTAATATCTCTAGAAAGAAAACAAATTTAAAAAGTAGACTGGATAGTGTTCCCACTGAGGTAAGGAGAACTCCTTACAGATTCAGTGGCTGTGTACATTAGTAACCTCAACTTATTTTGCAGTTTATGGGTTACCTGATACTAGGTATTGCTAAAGGTAAGTGTGAAGTGTCAAACATGATTACATAGTGCCTAATTTCCTAACACAGTGAAATTAGCTGATATGGGTCCTGTTAGAAGGAAACTTTTGCAAATGACATTGATGACACTTATGATCATTGTGTGTCAGCTCATTCCCAGATAATCCTTTGTTTACAAACAAGATGTCCTTTTCAATCACTCCCCTTGCAAACCCAACCTGAGATTTGAATTTATTTTTTTCTTCCTTTTTTTTTTTTCCTCTGAATGTAACACATGCCTCAGGCCAAAGTTGCCTTCTACTTAAATTGTTTGCAAATAAGCTAATTTCACTTGGATTGCACATTGGTTGAATGAAGGACATAATTTCACTTTATAATTCAGTGACTTCGTAAGTTCAGCTTGGAAGCCAGTACAGCACCACTGGCTGGACTGACCTGGGCAGTGCTGGCAGGAGCAAAAATAGCAGCCAAAATATTGTCACTGGGGTAAGAAATACCATACTGGACATGTATGGAAGTAACAAACAGAAGTGAGAAGCTGCTATTTCTGCACACACACGCAAACACACACAAACACTCGCTCACTGTGTCCCACCTTTGCAGAGCAGGCACACACCTGGCTCCAGGTGGCTGAGCAGCACCAGCCCGGCGGGTGCTGACTCCCAGATTTTTTCCTGTGGTTATGTAAGCCTAGTTTTGTGTGTGCTGATCCCTTATTAGAATCCAGTTAGACTATCTTAGTCTGGCATGACTAGTCACTTTTCAGATGCCTTACTATTAACAGAAGTAGATTTCTCAAAGCTGACTGCTGCTTTATACTATGAATGTAAATGCAAAGCTGAGGAGAAGCTCTGTGCTGACTGACATATCCTGCTCTTTCAGATACGGGACAGTTTAGTCCTTGTGTGCCTTAGTTACTAAGTTTGAAACTGTACAAAGCTATTAATGTTCCAAAGAGTAACTCATGAGGTTTGTCTGCACTGCAGAATTTTCCGAATGTTTTCCTCGTTTTGTCTGGAATCATTTGTTGAAATTGGAAGTTCTACCAACAGCTGGAAAATGAATAGGAAACTGAGTTGTGTAGAAGCACTAAAGGCATGTAATCTAAGCTTATTTATACTGTTCACTGTGTAATAGATAATTTTTTTTCTCAAAATTATTCCTATGTGCTCAGAAAAGATCTTGTGCTCCCATTTATAAATAGGATGTTAATTATTGTAATACTTCTAATCTCATCCTATGCTTTTGTTTCCTTAGTTGACTGTATGATTTTAAGGTGGCAACATCTCTGGGTTTAATAATCATGTATAAGCCAGAATTTTCCAGCTAGATGCCTTACTGCCAGTAATCAGATTCTGTACTTCAAGTATCAAATAACTGCATGAAGGAAGAAGTCAGGTCTGTAGTAAGCAACAGAGGTAAAAATAATGATTGTAAGTTTTCTTGAAATTTTATTCAAGACTTACCATTCTCTGTAAAACAGATACAAGAATATCTGCAGAAAATGTATTTAGTGGCCAACAAAAAGCTACTTACAATGTCAAGGCCATTTATTGAGACATTGTGGAATCTTTGACAGAGGTGCTCCTTAGGAACAGTGATGCCAAAACTGTTCTGTTTATCTTCACCTGCTCAAAGGATTACAATGTCAGGTGAGGGAATAAACCAGCAAGGAGCAAATGATTCATAAAATGTAGGTGCCCTTAGCACTGAAGGATTAAAAAAAAAAAAATTAAAAATCAGTATTGTTTCTACTGAGGCAACAACAGCTCTTTAGAAATTCCTGTGCACATCATTGTCAGATGCAGTAGGTTATCCCCAAATACATTTCTGTTTTGATTGTCTGGAGGAAAAATTTGTTCAGTGTACTCTATTTAAGAGCAGGATTTTAATCAATTATTGGGAAGCTGGGTTATTATAGAAAACTGGAAATGTGCATTAGCATGATGTTAAGATTTTAACATTTCAGGCACAGTTCCTTTGCATGAAGAAAGGCTGTGAAAACAAAGTTGCCTCACATATAAAGGTTTAAGTTTTTAAAAGGTTTTAATATGAGCAGCCCATTTTCCACTTAGTTCCCATTAACCTGAGACATTTAGACATAATGATAACTTTTGGATAGTTCTACCTTCAGACAACAAAGTGTATTTAGGTGGACAGTCACATCCTGCAGGCTCTGTGGCTGCATGTGCAGAACTGGGGCTGTAGGTACATGAATTACTAATGAGCAAACATAACCTACTGCTGGTGTACTAACTCACCCTAGGTGATCACGTTCTGCATAAGAATTATATCCTGTGGCTGAGCAGACTGGTGACACGCCCTCAGTCAGCATGCACTTCAGAAGCTTACTCATATTATGCTTTTCATTAAATAGAAATAAAAACTTTACCGCTGAGTTTGGATTAAACAAAACGCTTTTCAAATATAATTATTATTTTAGGGGGGTAAAAACTATGTATTTCTATGCTGATATAGATCAGAAGTTGGGCACTGTTTTTCAAATGTGTAAACCACTGGTCTAGGAAGCAAATAGAGCATAGAACATAAAGAAAAATGTGTGAGATAGCGAGAGCTCTGTGCTGGCTGATGTTTGTGAACAGTAGGTGTTTCAAAAGACGGTAAGAATGTTGAACCTGGGTTTGTTGATGTCAGCTGTGTGAAACTTTGCAGGCAGCTTGTGTTCTGGTCATTTGCAATGAAACTGCATTTTTGTGGTGGTCTAAGCTTTGTGATTTTACACTTTTTCACTCTTGAGTATTAAACAATGAAAATCAACACAGATGTTTCTCTTTCTTCCTGTCTGATGTTTTTAAGGCTGCAGTGTCTAAGAAAAAGGACTTAATGTCTGTAAATACCTTGCTCTCAGGCTGAGTTAATTTTGGTTCAAAGAATGAGCCTAATTTTTCTTCCAGCAAAGATTCACCTCTTTCAGATTGATAATAGAGATGATGGCAGAACATGGCATATTCCTTATTGCAACTGCACACAGCACGTGTGGACCAGCAGTGGTTCAGGAGTGCCAGAGGTATTGGGAGAGGCAGAGTATAAAGCAGCACAGAAGATGGAACTCCTGAGTTGTCAGCATCATAGTTGTCCTTGGATCCTGGCAGTTGACCCAGGTAAGTCTCAACTTTCACCCTTTTCTAGCAAAGAAAACTGTTTTACACACATTTAAACCTTTAATGGAAAAGAATGTGTATATATAGATACACATATATATATTTAAATGGTACCTCTCAATGTACTGTAAAGTTCATTTTTCTCTTTAACCACACCCTTGATTTGTAATGAAAATATCATACCTTTAAGCCAGTTTCGTCTTAATTAAAGAAATGGGTCAGAGTGAGTCTTTTATGTGAACGAGTGAGACTTTCTGAAGAGATCCTCCATTTTTAATAGACTGAGGAAAAAGCACACAGTTCTCCGTATCTTGCAAAACAGGGAAGAAAGTATCTGAAACTACTGTCTCAATCACAGCATAATCTGAAGATGGTTAAGTGATCAGCAAAATAGTTTCTACTGAAAATGGCTTCAGTCAGAAAAAATGTTTTCAGGCTCTGTTAAGTGAAGCAGTATTGCTGTTAAAACTCTCAGTGGTGAAGATCTGATTTCTCTGAAACTTGAAGCGTTTCTCTGAGCAGTAAGTAATGGGACTCACAGTGGGTTGGTTTCAGTACATCAAGATTTCAGTTTCCTGGTTTTGACACACTTGTCAGTTGTGATAACTTTTTAAAGATGCACTGAAAATAAGGAGTGTCTCGATATTCTAAAAAGGAGAGTTTAAAATTAAATGGAAATAAAAAGTGTTTGTTAATACTCCAAATTTAAATAGTTTTAAAGGTAAAACTCTTTTTCCTGATGTATCTCTGCAACCAACAAAATAACAAGCAACAATGAACAAAGAAAAATTTTTCTTCAGCTAGGAAAAACTCTGGTTTTTGAAAGATGTTATCTCCAGCCATTGGGTTATCACAAACCACTGGTACTGGTTTTGATTTTCATTTCCAAATCATAGTGTGAAGTTGGTGTGGCAGGAATTTACTGCTGGAATCAAACCTGCCTGTTCAACTACAGACTGTTTTTCCAGGTGTGAAAGTTAAGAGATGCTGAACCCTAATACTAGGTAGAATTTGCTTCATATTTTATAAACCTGATAGGAAAAGCAATTCACTGTAACCAAAATGCTTCTGACATGCTGAAATTTCTATTTTCCTTATATTTGTCATGATGTGATTTGGGTCAGTTGTCAGAAGGAGAATCACGGTGGGTCGATGTTTCAGTGTATCGGTCTGTCTTATTTGACTTTTGCCTTGTCAGCCTTTTTGTGGCCCTGCGATAGAGGCAGGGAGGTACAGGCTGTTGATTGTTATTATCAGCTCAAGGTTGTTTGCCACTTTAGTTTAGTTTTGCAGAGTGTGTCTGTAAGACATCCAGCTTAAAAAGACAACTTCTCATCGTAATTAGAAACTGCTGCTTTAGATTGGTTGAATTTTCTGTTAATTTTGGCTTTACTTTCACTTAATGCCATTGCTTCATCCTGTGAAAACACGGAGATGCTCTATGACCACCTCTGCCACTATTTGCTGTTATCACTTAAGCAGAGGAGTTAACCAAGAAAATCAGTGATGGCAATGGTGGCACATAATCAAATCTCTTCAGGCAGTGGCTGCTAAATCGGTGACACATCTGACATTTAGTGGAGGAAAAAGCCTGAGGAGTGAGTGAGCAATCTGAGCTGCTGCCCGGGGAACTTTCCAACGGTTTGACTCATCTGTCCTTTCCGTCAGGCATTTGTGTGACTCCTGTGCCTAAATATCTCTGAGAAGTGCAAAGGAATAGAGATTCTAACAGGATGCAAGAAGATGCTCAGCCAAGAAGGGATCTAATTAAAACCTCGCTCTGAATATGTCAGTGGTTTCTTGAGTTGCTGTCAGTCCTTTTTTTTGTTGTGGGTGCCAAATGAGATTTGGCAGTGAAGGTAATACAATGTACAATCTATGATACAGATTTCTTAGACTCTCAGTGGAGTAAACTGATAGAGAAAATTTAAATATATGTATTTTCCACTAGTATATACAGATGAAAAACAGTGTTACTCTGAGTAATACCGTTAGCCCTGTAATTGCAAAGTAATGCCTTGACATCAGTCTTTGCTAAACATCTGTTTCATTGAAGAGGGGACGGGTTAAAGCTGGGAATTCCTATAACCTAAGAACTGTCAACATTATAAAGATGCTTTAATGCTAGGTAAGCTGCACCATTGCAGAATTCATTTATTCCAAAAGATCCCATCCAATTGCATGGTAAATAATTTGGTAGATTGGACAGCTGGCAACCTATTCTGTCCTTGTGTGAGAATGTACAGAATTAGCAGGTATTTTTTCTGTATTATGGGTATTAAATCATTTTTCTGAAGCCTTAGTAGAAATAATTCTAACTTTATACAGACTATTAGACAATTTGTATACTGGGAGGGGGAAAAATAAAATCTTGAGAAGGAGGGGTAGGAAGACTTTGCCACATTTTTGTGCCACTCTTCCAGACTCAGCCCTGGGGACCCATGGCAATGTTTCAGAGCAGGTTCTTTGAGCTAGGCACTGACTGAAGCTGCTCTCTGCTAAAGCCCCAGGGTGAGCTTCCAGTTTGCTTTTTACATTGAAGAGCCAGAGCGTTTGGCATGCTCACACCTTCATCTGGAAAAACTTCCATTGAAATGATTTCCAAAGAGCTCTGCTGGAACCTACCCCAGCAGCTGCTGATACAAAGCAGAATGGGCTGTTACAGCAGCCACAAAAGCAGCCCATGCTGAGAGACCAGTCTCGCTTTTTGAGTCCTGAATTGGGCAACTTTTGAGGCGTGGACTCGGCTTTGCAAGCTCTGTCTCTTTGTTAGATGATGCTGCTCAGCATCAGATGAGTTATTGCACAATTCTCATTGAAGAATCTTTCTCTAAAATTGTTCAGTTTAATAAATCTTTTCCAGTTAGACCAGTAACAGCACATTGTTGTGTAGAATAGTAGAATGTTCCTGCAGAAGGAAAAGATCAGCTGCTGAGCAATGTAATGGGGGGAAAAATCAAATTATTACAATGTTCTATTTCTTTTTAAAAATGAAGTGAGCCATAACATCTTAGACTGCTATAGATGCTTCTGTTTTGAAGATAAAGATTGCACTTCCCTAATATCCATCAAGCTACTTTAATATTTGTAACAAGTGATTGCTACTTTGCATACTGAATTTACCAAAGAAAGAAGGACTAGCACGATAATTGCTTTGTTTTAAAGAAGGAAAATAACCAAAATATAAAACATTATGTTAATTCCTTAAAGGAAAATGGAACACCACCCAGATTTTCTGTATTAACTGTCTGTCTTGCACTGTGGTTCAACTAAGATGAAATAGCATGGCAGTAAATTAAACTTGTGTTACAAAATCTACATTGGAGATCTGCTCTTTATATTTTGAGACCCCAAACAGGGCTTTGCTTACTTGTAGCTGAAAATAGATTCACTTCATCTGAGGCACAGGAATTCACTTTAAGTGTACGTTAATGCTAGAGGGGGAAAAAGGCAGTAAAACCGTGCTAGCATCCGTGAGTGGATCTAGTTCCCTGTCAGAACAAAGCCATAAGGTTCTGTGATAAATGTATTAGTTTTCTCTTTTCTGGAAATTTAGGAAGGACATGCTTGTTATTACAATCAATCCACTGAGTTGCTAAATCTAAGTACAATGTTACATGTAAAGCAGCTGCTGGAAGTCTAGTCAATATATTGATGACTTACTGATCCCTCCTATCCTGACACAAATACCTTTCTGCTTGGGGAAAAAGGCAAAGCATGTTTTTGAGCAATTGTTTTAATAGGGTGTGACTAGTAAAGAATGGCTCATACTTGAGCCCTGGTCTCATGTCATTAAAATAAATAAGTGGGACATTAACTTCTTGCAGGAGATGATCAAAGACATCACCACAGAACCCAGCAACTCCCTTTTAGGACTTGAATAAGATTGCAGAGATTATTTTTGGAAGGCAAGCAGAGGCATCTCCTCTTCTTTTGTCTCAAAACAGACCAACTATTTTGTGATACTACAAATAAAACACTTGCTGCCTGCCAGAGGGCAGGGGAGGAACCTCCCATTATCAGTGCTGTGAGCCACCAGCCAAATTCACAAAAGCATTGAACCATGGAACGTGCTGATTTGAAAGGGAAATTCCCAGGAGCGTAGGAGACTCTGGCACATGGGCCCCGTCACCTGAGGAGATTGCCCTCAGTGACCTGCCAACAGCTCTCCTGCATCAAGGACACCAGAAGGGGACAAATGCAGCTCCTTGAGCTTCTGCAGGTCAGTCACGAGGTCAGTATGAGCTCAGAGTGACACAGGGAATGGGTAAATTTCTGTTCAAGCCAGAGAGCTGGCTGGGAGTCCTGGATCCCAGCGGATGGACACCTTTCCTGCTGCCCTGGCAGGAATCTGCTGGCCCAGTCCTGTGCACTGATATTCTGACTGGTGCCTGCTGGTGGCCACCATGCCATGACACACGACAGTGTCCCTCTGGGAGAGGAGCAGCTGCCTCCCAGCATGGCAAAGCTTTCCCAAGTGCTGATGGAATAGGAAATAAGTTACACACAGGTTAATATCAGATGGCAGAGCTGAAAAGCGTAACTTTTTCCATGAGTTATGGCCTGCAGATGCCAGCGTTGGATCCTCAGCAGAGTCAGCAGCAGCTACAAATATGGGATTTATCTTCACCGCCTGCTTTTGCACTTCCCTGGTTCTGTGGATGACTCGGATGAGCCAAGTTCCTGTTACTAAGATGAAGGACCCTGGCTTATTACAGAAGCAGCCAGAGTAAGATGTGCCAGGGTATAAAATGCCTATCTGAAAAGCATCTTTATAGCACTGCCAGCTCTCCAGCTAATGCTGGTACCTGCTTGGGTTTCATGTGTGCTCTATTTGTGTGCCCTTCCAGCCACTCCCTCACTCCCGGCGTCCCTCTGTCTTGGGTACTTCTGGGCTGAGATCCTGGATGGAGCCAGGCTCACTCCCTTCTTTCAGCAGTGCAGTTGCTTTTTGTGAGAGAAACAGTGACCAAAACACTTAACTGGTGGTCAGAGAAGAGAGGAAAAAATGCCAACTCTTACTTGAGCTATTTAGTTTCAATTTTTGTTATGAAAGAAACTGAAAATAAATCCTACTCATTACAAAATCTAAATCTTCCCTGCGTGTGCCCTAATCTTAAATGATCTAAGTTAAGGCAGGACATGAGTACCCAAACCAGATGTGCAGGACAACATCAAGTGTTGTCACCTCAATTTCTTCATTTTAACACAGAGTAGCCATTAAAAAAAAACAATCAAAAAAACCTGATCAAAACCCCCCAAAAGTTGCTTTCTGGGATTTAACTTGGATAGGTAATAGTTTCCTGTGTTTCTGCCAACTGGCTTTTGAAAACCGCCTCATCCAAAGCTGGCTGAATAGAGTGAAGAGTTTGCCATTGTCGTCTGAATTCCAGTTTGGGACTGTCATTTTTATCCTTAAACATAATCCAAATGTGTTTGCCAGAGTTTTTGTCTTTAAGTTTTCTGTGCTAATATTTGCAAAACACAGAATGTGGAGAAATGCAACTAAAGTCTCTGTTAGGAACAAGAGAAGAAAACTGGGGCTGACAAAGCAAATGTCTAATTGTGAAACTTTTCCGCTGTGGAAGGGCTCTTGAATTCAGTGTGAGGAAAAAGAACAAATTATTGCCAAAGTTTCTCCTTTTCTTTGTATTTTCTTTCTTGCTGTTCATGTTAAGCTGAGTAGAAACACAGTGTATATGGAAAAACTATGGCAACAAAGAGTACATAGATAGTCAGTTCAATTCTTGAATTATATAAAAAAGCATCCATTAGGAATTAACTAAATATCAGGTACTAATCTTTAATGCTAAAAGCTGCTGTTTTCTCAAATACATTTTTTAACAAACCTATAGTAAAAAAAAAATCTAAATCCAATAATCTATTTCCTAATTCTACTTTGAATTGTTTGAATTTTATTTGAATTTAATTGAATTGTAAATTTATACCTGAATTGTTAATTCAAATGTTATTTACAAGCAGCTCTGTTAGGAATCTGAGTGAAACACAGTGTAGCTCTTTGTAACAGTGTAAAATAAAGCAATTTGCTGGTTTTCAGTATAAATGGTATAAATTACCTATTGTAAAGGGAAAAAAGCAAGTCCAGAGATTTAGCTTTTAATAATAAATCTATAAATAAACAGGATCAGCAAGTTAAAAAATATTTATTTAAGAACTTCAGAATATTTAATGATTTCATTAGATCAAGGGGATAATGCTGAATTCTTTATTTCTACTAGAATGTTTTTGTCATGCTGCTTTAAAATGACCTCAGGATGAAAAAAAACAGAGTAACTGATTTCCTTCTGTTAAGTGAAAGAATCAAAGAAATTTCCCATATAAATTCTTTGGGGTTTTGCTCAGCAATTGCCCATTAAAGAACATGTTTCAGGATTTTTCCTTTCTGCTCTGTGCTGTCCCTGTGCCCTCAAAATTGTGGCTACTTTATGTTTTCTCTGGAATGTTAAATGCTTTATTTGCCTTTCTGCACCTTTCAGATCATCTTTTTCCTTCCTTCCAGGACAGTTTAAGGGCAGCAGGTAGTTAACAGCTGATCTTTGAAAAAGGTGTTTGTAAATTCTGTGCTTCATTTTCTGAAACACAAATTATTTGTCCATCTACCTCTGATATCCTATTTTTCTAACTGAAAATGAAGGTGAGAAATATTTAACTTTGTCCCGTTCAAAGCAAGCTGTGGAATGGTTACTGCTTTCTGTGTTCACGTTACTGAGAAGCATTAAATTCTGTTCTTGACTCATAACTCACCCAAGATCCAGAGTCTTGTTTAGAGCATTAGCTCACCTTGCAAAGCCTTGGCATTTGGGCCAGCCTGTAACTGGTACCTCAGGGGGAGCTATTTTAACCTTTCCTATAATCACTGCTCACTACCTGGTGAAGTCAAGGAGCTCTTTCTCTCATTTTAGGGAGGTGCTGTGCAGGTGGAAGGAACTCCTGCAGCTCCTGAGAGCTCTCTTAGTGCTGTGCATGGCAGTTCAGCTCTGTAGGAAGGGGTCGGTCACTATTCCAGCACTCTGTGACATTTGGGCATATAAATACATACATTAGAAGTGCCTTTCTCGTTTGTTCTACTCAGGCACAAGCTATTTTAGGCTGACATTTTCCAACCAGGCCTGAGGGAGTTAGATGTCTGAATTAAATCCAGTTTGACTGATTTGGACATTGAACATCTCTGAACTGAAATCCTGCTGATAGGCAGTGTGACTGTGCTAAAACAAAATTATTAGCTCTTCAGTAATATAAAAATGTAGATCTTGATCTCATTTTTTTCAACAAACTGGCCAAATAATTGAATTCTGAGTGCAAATACAAGAATTGAACCTTGGGATAATATTTTTCCAACTGAACATGCAAGATGTACATGCACTGAAAGTGAAGCTGCCATAGAGTTAAAACCACTCAGCTTTTTTAATTTGGAGATGATATAAGCACTTCCTGTGAAAACACTATACTCTTGTTGATTTAAATATGTGTATTTTATTGAGTGACAAACAAGTACTCCATTGCAGCTGTTTCTCTCATGAAAAGGAATCTTTTTAGATTGTCATATCAAAAACTGTAATACCCTAATTTATATAATAGTTTTTAAGGAAAGTAGTAACTTGTTTTGCATAGCGTAAGGGATGATATAAATTGGGAGTTTGCAGCAAATAGAACTGAATCCAAAATGACTGTGCCCATGGGCCAAATCTGCTATGGAAATTCAGACTTGTACTGACCTGGGACAACGGCAACCTGGGGAAGAACAGCAGAGTTAAAGAACTCTCCCTGCCTTGTGCAGACTCTGTGCAAATGCTCTTTAAAGAACACAGTCTGGAAGTGGCTCAAGCATTAAAAAGCAAAGAGGGAAACAATTCCTAACAAGGCTGCCTGTGTGCAGCTCTGCTGCTGGTATCTCCCTTGGAAGGTTTACACTAAAGTGCTCTTTGCCTCACCAGCTACTTCAGATTAATATCATTTATGGGAAGAGCTATAAACAAAAGGAAAATGTCTTGAGTGCTTTTCAGTGCTGGGGAGAATTGTTATTATAAAACTCTGACACCAGCTGCCACCCTGGTAAGGCCAGTCTGCCTCAGGTTATCATTTTGCCACCCAACACCGTAGAAAATAATGAGACTGTAATCCTTAGACTTCCCCTCTCCAAACTGATTGTGCTGAGTTGAAATGAAAAAAAAAAAAAAAAACAAAAAACAGAATTTGTCTGATACAGCTTTTCTATAGATGACTGTGTCTGCAGTCATCGAAACCAGTACAAGCAGTTACCCGGTACAGCCGGTAAAACTTGGAACTGGGAGAAAATGTCCTTATTCTAAAGACTTTGGGGAGATGATT
Organism: Eulacestoma nigropectus; assembly: GCA_013397775.1. Classification (NCBI taxonomy): domain Eukaryota; kingdom Metazoa; phylum Chordata; class Aves; order Passeriformes; genus Eulacestoma; species Eulacestoma nigropectus. The sequence continues at coordinate 29,669 of VZTE01001721.1, forward strand.
GTTTGTGGTCTGGGTGTCTTTGGAGTGTTAGGAAGTCTAATAGGAACAATCATAAAATAAGAACCTTGATCAGTGACCTCAGAATGGACATCTGTGCCCTTCTTTAAACGAACTGAAATTGAAGATGGGTGAAGTTGCCAACATATTCTACCTTAATGTGCCCTATCAATTTGTCTTCAGGGCAATTCAATTTCAATTTCTAAAGCCCTGAATGGTCTGAGAGCTGGTTTACCTGTGTGATCCCCTCTCATCAGCAATGTTACAAAAGTCCAGACATTTCTTTAATGTCATCTGCAACTGACTGTCTTTTGGAAGTGATGATAAAAATCTTTACAAAAGTTCTCATCTCTGGGAATGATTATCCAAAATATTCCTAATTTTTTCATGCTCTTTATTCAGTCAGCCCAAGAACAGAAGGATGATTGGTTTGTAAGGACTTTTCTGGCTGCAGAAGAGCAGTGGCTTTTCTTACCCTTTTAAGGAAGTTCTCCCTGTGGTCTCCAAGATGTGTAAATAGCTCCAGGAAATTAAAGCACTTGAGATTTTTAAGTGGACAATTTACATGTACAGTTGCAGTTTGCTGGGAAAAGAGCTGCCTAGTAATCTGTAGCTGGCATTTATAGGGTATTGCAGTCATCAACTGTTGTTCACCTTATCAGCTGCACTGGTGAGTTTGGATGTGGATTGTTTGCCATTGTCCACTGTTCATCAGTGTCATCCCACTGGAGATTCAGTGCAGCTGTACAGACCCAGCAGTGATCCAGTTTGAATCCACAGCTGAAAACTTGCTGGAATGCAACAGAAGTTGAAGGATTATGGTGCTATCTAATGAAGGGACAGCCACAATTTAAAAAAAAAACCTTGCAGGAAAGCTTTAGTTTGTGATGGAAGATTAGGTGTGAGAAAAGAGGACAAAGATGTTTAATTCATCATGAGCTTGGGGCTGAATCAAGCCTGTAGTATCCTGACAAAATCAAAGATTTTTCCCTGCCACAGTGCTCAGCAAAAACCGGTAATTTTTTTGTTTGGAAATTGTTGCTGTGTTTCTTCTGAATTTTTTGAAGCAAGAAAGCAAAGCTAATAATCTAACTGCTAAGTCAAAATAAGGAGGCAAACAGAGAAGCACAAGGGAAATCAAATGGTTTATTGGCTTATATACTGATAGTATTCATGTAAACTTAGATAGGAGAGTAGGTTTGCTTTTCTGATTAGTACATATTTCTATTTCTGTAATTTCACTAGACTTTATATCTAAGCCTTTTGAAGATAACTTATCTCTTCATTGAGTGATGGGAAAGAAGAAAAGTCCAAGGGATCTGAAAACAGTGGGGAACATTGCTAAGTGTCAGGAATGAAGTGAGAAGTTCGCTTATGTCTATCACATGCACTGGGAAAGTCAAATACTGCTGGAAAGGGATTTTATTTCCCTTCCAATTATTTTCCTCTTATAAACTTGCCATCCACAAGTCTTTCATGGCCTTCCTGTCTCTGGTCACTTGAAATAGCTTTTTAAAATATGCATGAAACTACTTTCCTAGCAGTGTTTTTATACACCAATGAAATACCGAGCATAAATCAGTGAGTGGAAATGTTATTTTCTCCCCACACATTGCATTTAACTGATCTGCTTGCCCTGGCTGCCTGGTGCAGGTCGGGAGGTTAAAGAATATGGGCCTACCTTCGTCTTTGAGTGACCCTCTGTCTGCAGCAAATATATTAGAAATATTTTTAAATCATTTACTCAGTTCTGCAAGATCCCTGTTCTACCTTGGTTCTTCCTTTATAACAATTCCTAAAAACAAGCTTAGTTTCTTCCTTGCTCTAACATTCACTGGAGTTTGCTCTCATTGAACTTCCTGAGATGAGAGTCTGTACAACCTCTTGCACATTTCATAGTATTGCACTTAGAACCATAATGTGGAATCCAATATTAGGAACAAATTGCAGAGTTCGTACTGAGCTGAATTTCAGCTTTACTAAGTAGTATCTGATTTTGCAAAAAAGATCCTCCCCTATTCTAGCTTTATATAAATAAAAGCACAGAGAAATACTATGAGCTTTTCAGATGTCTTGCAATGTTCTTGCAATATTTGCATATTGCTGAGTTCTTTGCCACAGGTAGAATTTGAGGAGGAGAGATAAAACTGAAAAATCTGAATAAATCAAACAGGACAACATGCTGTAGCTAAATTAACAGAGCACCCTACAACAAATACTCACTGTGTCTGAATATCATGGCGTAACTTCTGTCCCTACTGAACAAAGAAAATCCCCTTTGCATGGTTCATCTTCTGTAGGTTCTGGACTCTTTTCCTACTGGGTATTGAACAAACTCAAAGACTTTATGACAGCAGAGATCAGAACACTGGGAGTCTTCTAAGCCCTTATGTTGTGATGCTTTTACCTACTTAACTTTGCTGTTATCTTCCATGCTGTTGTTGTGCATTGATCCTTGACTTTGTCTTTCAGCCAGGAAAAGTATCTTTAGTAGTTGTTTCATGTGGTTTCAGTACAGTCCTTCCCCTAAGGAACCGAAGGGGAAGGACAGTTTTTCAAACACAGAGGATTTGCCATTCACCCTGAATTGCTTTGGAAGTCATGTATGTGTGGTGAAGAGGTGAGGGAGGAAACACCTGCAAATGGAAGTAGGAAAAATTTATTTGCTTCACTGCCATGGTTTTCTCTGCATCAGGGATGGCCAAAGTCACTGAGAGCTGAGCCCTCTCATCAGCAGAATAGAACATACCCTGTCATCAACCTCTACAAACTTGACATATGCTGTTAAAGGCTGGCATACTGTATCACATAAATCTTCCAGTGAAGGGGGCTTCTCCATTTCCTAATATCAGTTTCCTCTCTTTCTCCACTTATTTAGGCGTATATTAAGACTATTTAGATGGATTTTTTAAAACACAGAGGCCAAAGCATGGTGCATTTATCCATGTGGTTTTCCAAATCCAGAGTGATTCATTTGTCAGGAGTGACATTACAGATTAGCCACCCCTGTGGACAGGATATACATAGAGAATGCCCATTTTTCAAAAGTATAAACCACACAAAAGAGCTCTGGTATAAATTTCTCCTTAGGTTTTAGATGTTTTTCAAGCATCTAATAAAATAAAACAATTTCCTGATAGCAGTGTGCTAAGGATGTCTATCCATAGTCCTACCCAACATGGGACCAGAGTGCAGCACTGGAATGCTGACAGGGATGTATTTTGTATGTGTTTTGTTTGTGTTTTGTATGTGGTTGGTTGGCTGGCTTCGTTTTATGAAAGAAACACACATTAATTTAAGGATTGTAATGAAGTTATAGCAGTATTGGTGAGGCTATCTGTAATTTGTAGCAATGTGTATCTCTGGGTTCCTGCTATGAAGGTGTCATCACTCAGAAAGGAGAGCTGTTCTAAGGGTATAATGTGTATTTAAGAAGCTCAAACTCATTGACCATGACTTCAGTGCTAAAAGCACAAAAAGGGTTTAACAGACCTAATTATTTCACTGGCCCAGAATTATGGGATATTAATCTCTGGAAGAGCCTACAAGGCACATAGCTTTTTCCTATGCCTTTGATGAAAAACAAAAAATAGTTTCAGTAGAAATGACTCTGAGTCTCCATTTTTGCTTTTGAACGAAGGCTGAATTATCTCCTTTTGTCAGACAGAAGATGTTACCCTGCTACAGACATACGGCCTGGAACAGCTCCCTGGGAGCAGAGCTGCTGCCAGACACAAAGGCATTTTGTCCGAAACACTCCTTACACCAAGGAAAGGGGGAGCTGGTAACAAATATTGTGCCATGACTCTATGAAGTGGAAAGATCTTTATCAGTCTTGTGGTGCAAATGTGACAAAGGCAGGAAGGAGGTGTGGACTCGGAAAAAAGTATCCACACACAGCAGTCACTGCTGCAAGACCTTGACCACTGCCTAAGGGCTCCTCAGCCAAGGGTATCTTTGGTTACCTGACTTAGACCTCTCAGTACAAAGTGCTCAAGAATTCCCATGAAAGATTTCTGAGAGGAAACACAGAGCATTAACAAGAAAAGAGAGATCTTTGGCTTTTCTGGTTTGCTCTCGAAAACTAAAAATTCTGCGTTTGAGAGGAAGCAGCCTAGTGAGTGTCTCCCCAGCACGTGGAACATCCTGGCATATATTTAAGCTATTCCTAGAGTGTTCAATAAAAAGAAAGGTCAGATCCCAGCTGTAACCAGATGGATGGTTGACATGAAAAGGAGAAACCCTACAAGCTCTCTAAAAGCAAATCTCCCACTGGTCTCAGGAACAGAAGATTTCTATATCTGATTTCCCTCAAACAGGTTCCACAATATGCTTGCATAAATCAAAGAGCTGTGTATATACACCATCCTGCCCCCCCTTCACTATTTATATTCCCTTGGAATGAAAAATAGCTCACCACCTGCCTCATTTCTATCATAATGTAACAGGTCACAGAGTTAACACCCTTCTGAAATGAATGGTGGAATAAAATTACAAAACCGGTCACCTTACACAACCAAGACATTTGGCACCTCACTTGAAACTTTTCCATGAGAAATACAAACATCTCATAAATACACAAAAATGTTATTCCAAGTGTGTGTATTGTCACTAATATACTTTCATTTCAAGCCTATAAGTGCTAAAATTATGAAACTGTGTGGGTGAGAGTATAGGGATTTAATATTTTATCGAAGTTTTAAAGTAAATTTATGGGAACAGTGGAGCTTTGCTGATGCTCTGAAGTCTTTCTACAAGATATGAGTTTGTTTCAACAGCAGATCATGGGACTTCTCAGAAAAACAAATGGCTAAGAGGAGAAAGAAAATGACATTAGGCAGCAATAGACATAGATCAAAGAATTGGAGTAGGTTTGGTATCTGGAAGTAGGAACTTCAGAAAAATTAATGATTAATGTTAAAACTACTGATTTCAGTTAAATGATAACAACTTTTGGTCAAAGTAGATCCAATGACTCATTAGAAACACTCAGGAATCTTTTGACAAGTATTGCAAACTCAGCAGGTTTGTCAATTGGACTGAAGGGGAATGCAGTGAAGATGAAACGAAAGCAAACCTCGGGGCAGGCAGAAGGATGGAGAAATAACCACCACAGAGCTTCAGTGGCAACCGAGGGCGGTAGTAAAAAATAATATTATTGAGGACACATAAAAATAGACCAAAGAACATTTCATGCTATTTGCTGCCTGAAATTAATAAGTGTCCATGTGCTGTCTAAATTTGCTATTTAAGTTTTACTACCTTACTGGTTTGAATGAAGCAAAACTGGAAATAATATTTTAAGTGACTTTAACCAAATCAGTCAAGTTTAAAGAGTTTCATAAAGTGAATCCAAACAATAAAAAAAAATTTTATTCATTAATGCATTTGTGACATACAGCAATGTTGGCAAGTTGAAAAATATTTGGTTAATTGAAATTAATTTGAAAGCCATGAATATCTTGTCAACAAGAGGTAGCACAAAACACCTCCACATGCTACATGCCCCTTTCAGAGTCTTTAAAGGACTAACAACTGAAAAGCCATGGAAAGCTGGCTGGTTTGTGACCTTTGAAGTGATCCCATATTGAGATTTCCTGATGGAGCAGAGGCAGAAATGTTGATTCTGCCTATTGTTATATTTGCTTAACACATTAACAGAGGAATTTGGTTTCTGGTGCAGTCAGTGAGGCATTGTTCTTTCTCCAATTGAGATTAATTAGATCAGTGGGAATTTAGAATGAGCAGAAACTGCATGATCAGGGAGAAAATCCACTGCTTGCTTATTCTGTACTAGGGTTGTTCCATTCAAAATGCAGCTTGTCCAAATGACCAGTGCTTTCCATTACTTCTTAGGGAATCTATTACACAACATAATCAATGTGATTACCAGGAAATTTCCCTCAAAAATTAGTTCAGCCCAAATTAGCAATAAACTCTTTTAAAAGCTTCCATTTTGAGTGATGCTGATCTGAACCATACCAGGCACTGCAAATAACTTCCTTTGAAATTAGGTTTTTCATTAGCATTATTGTGCATTGAAAAAGGAGTCAGTTCGAGTTTAACAAATACAATAACGAATAAACTGAAAATAAAAAGAACTTGAGCCAGAGGTGGATGATGTCTAAACGTTAAATACTGGCATGCTGGCACTCGGTGTGCAGGAGCTCCATCTGCCTTCCCACTTTTGTACTGCTGCAAACACCAGAGTTAAAAGTAAAACGTTTATGGAATCAAAGTTAGCAGTACCGTGATGAGTCACTGTAACTTTATTCCACTCAAATAAGACAGCTTTGTCCCTAAACCAAAATTACTAACTGGAAGTTACAAAAGACTTCCTAAGAAGAATGAGGACTTTCTGGAGAGTGGATTCTTTCTGCATTAGTGAAGACCGAACATTTTAGAGAGTTTCTTTCTTTTTGGTACAAGAGACGAATCAACAAATGATACAAATAAACCTGCTGTGGAAAGAATAGATCCAAAATTCTTGACATTTACACCAACTGAATCTCGTATCATTATGTGTATGAAATCTGGATTGACTGAAAAAGTCTTATGTAAGACAGTGTAAAGTGAAAACAACGGTAAGAAGAATTAAGATTTGAAATTCTACAAGAAAGGATTCAAACTGGAAATGTTGTTTGCTTCTTCAAATCTCAGTTTGCAGAACCTGATGATGACATAAGGCCCTCGGCTCTTGTTCGAAGAGAAATGGAAGTTATTAGTCCTCAGATGAGGGAGAAATGGTGTCTGTAAGAGCAGAAAAATGAAATTGCATATTGTACTGCATAAGAGCTTTCAAAATTCCAGACAATGTTCATTTTCAGAGCTTTCAAAATTCCAGGCAATGTTCATTTTCTAGGGATAAGCAGAAGACAATAGGACAGCACAAACCATTCAGCCCCTGTGCTGGAATCTTGCCATGTAAAGGAGAGCTCTGCCTTTTTCCTAGACCACTCCAAATGTCCCAAGCATGTGTTAAGCAGATTCTTCTCCAGTCTGAGCATGGAAAACATGTTCACTGGCTGTGAGACCTGGGAGATACACCAGGCAGTCCACTGGGTTACTACTGCTTTACACACTTGTGCTAACACTTGTACACACCAGAACCTAAAGAAAGCTGAAACTGCATCTGTTGATCACTGGATTGATCTGTTGATTCCTTGTGCCTAGAAGATTCCTCCAGCCCGCAGGACCTGTCTGTACCAAGCATAACTGCATGAGCTCAGCGTTTACTGATGGATTTTTGCCTCACCGTAATTCTCAGAACACAGTGATGTCCAAGAAAGCCCATTTTGTGCTGCTACTTAACACACTGGAGAGCAGAGAATAAAAATACTTGGTAATTACCCAACCTTAAAGGAGAAACACTCTCTCATAGTCATGCATCAATCACACTGAATTTTCCTGCTGCTAAAAACTGACCTTTAATTGCTAAGTGGGTATTTTTATCATATTCCAAATTTACAAAGTCTAATTTAATGCACATGATTCAATGTAAGTGGTATCCACAGCACTGGGTGGAAAAGACTCACACAGGATTATTGGGGAGGTGGAACCTCACAGTGTTCAAACTCAAATTCGAAAGTTCACTGAGTTACTTTGGATCTTGTAGGTCTGTGACATTGAGAGCTAGGAAACTTGTCATAAAAACCTCAATAAAAATAATTTCTTCATGTTTCACTTGGCAAAAGAAAAGAAAATGTTTGCATAAAGCTTTACTATGCAAAAATACTTCCAATTGCATCTTCCCAAAGTTGTCAGTCTCCATTAGTTACCTTGTGTAATAAATCTGGTATAGCATCATCTCTTTTTATTCATACTATCTTCATCTGACTTGCGTGATTTTGGCACCCACAAGGGATCACCAGTGAAGCTGTGCCTGTTTGCTCCAGTTACTGGATTTTTTCCAGTAAACCACTGGATGATGGTGGATCTTCAAGTCACTGACAACTGAAAACTACTTGAATAGATCTACTTTAAACTGACATTTCAAAGCAAGTTTTATTAGGTTTTTTATATATAGGCCCAGGTAAGATTAGCCATCCTTCTTAGCAAGATGGAAAAGTCAAGCCCCCTGTGCTCTCAGAAGCACAAAAATAAGACTTAAATTAGGGTAAAGAAACAGTAAAATTTACTTAGAAGAGACATCACACTAGTCTGATTTGTTAGATGAGAATGACTTGGCAACCATGAGGCAAATGCGCTCCTCAGCAGAAGATCAGATTCCAATATCCCTGCTCTGCTCATCATTTTTAGCCTTGTGACTACACAAGCAAGACTGGACACCTGTGCTGTGCAGGATCAGAGCTTTGGGGATCAGCTTTCAGATCTGAGAGCAGTGCTTTTCAGAGATCACCATGGCATTGGTTGAGGGGGAAAAAACAGAGAATGAGTAAGTGTGCCATTCAGGCTACACAAACAACAAAGAGAGAATCCTGAGTGACCTTTCAGGGGGAAAGACACAAAAAAAAGTGATGTGTGTTGGTATGAGCAGAAAAGAAGAGACAAAATTTGCTCTCAAAAATATCAGAGTGCTTATCTCCTACCTGGTCCTCTCTCAAAAAGTCTCCAACCAAAAAACCCCGAACCATTACAACACGTGTAAATAAACACAGTAAGTATCCTGGCTCTGTTAAGAGCAGGTCTCCCAGGAAAAAAAGCTTCACCTTTCCTTTTTTATTTCAGTAGAAGACAGAAACACAGTTTCTGTCCTGATCAATGACTCAGTATCCTGGAGAAGTACATTTGGTTTGACACATTGAATTCTCTCTGAGGAACGTGTTGCTAACAGTCCTCATATTCAGCTTCTGCTTTGGTCTGAAATATGCTTAACTTTTAATTCCTCAGATATTTATAGTGCAGGACCAAAGTGACATTAAGAAGTGTGATGTATTTACTGTTTTAAAACCATCATGGTCTACAAGCAGGCCACTTCCTGGAATTTAACATCAGTTGAAAAAAATAGACAAGTGCTATCAACCACTTTAAGAAACAGTGTGTGCAGTATGATATGATAAATATGGAGGATGTTGAATTTTGAAGGGTAAATTATTTCAACAAAACCCAATCTATTTTTTTCTGAAAAAAACAACTCCAAAAAGACTGCGACTGGAAATTAAGATAGAGCAAGTGTAGTTGTCACAATCAATTACTGCCTTTCAAGTGCAGGAAAATGACAAATGAGCCATTAAGGGCTGCTATTCTTTATTTAGAACTGAAAAAGAGAGAAATGAGTCTGCAAGAGAAAACATCTTAAGCTTTTTTGCCTGTTGATTTTTTTCAAGTGAAAGTTATGTGAATATATAGAAATGTTGTCTGCAAGGTGTTCATCTTGGTAACCCTGCAAACATGCGGTGTGAATCTTGTTAGGACCAGTTTATGTTAATTAGTCTGTGGAAACCAGAAAGAGGATTTCTGCAGCTGAGATTCTTTTTTAGCCAGCTGTAAAGCTATATTCAGCAAAAAGCAACTTTTTAATACCAGGTCATGTAAAATACCCTGAGTATGAGGGAATTCGCAGTCAGCAGAGAACTGACACAACACAAACAAGCCTTTATGTGTCATCTTAGTGTGTGTGAAGATACATAAAATCAAAGCGTTTCCAAAAGCCAACTATCATGGGTAAAAAAATGGTCGTGATGGGCAGGTTGTGGGTGCAGGCAGGATCGCCTGAGGGTCTCCATTCTGCTGTTAACACAGAAAAAAAAGGCAGCGGCAGCTGCACCAAAGCTGAGAGGGTGGTCCCTGACCACAACTTTTATCAGCAAATGATGTTCTCCTTTATCAGCGATTAAGCAGGGATCACTTGTTAGCACCGGGAGCTGTGTGAACACGCGGAGAGGCAAGTGGAACCCACATACACGCTCATGGAGCCGCACCGGGAACACCTAAACACCGGGAATACCCGAACACCGGGAACAACCGAACACCGGGAACGCCGGGACACGGGGAACACCCGAACACCAGGAATACCCGAACACCGGCAACACCGGGACACGGGGAACACCCGAACACTGGGAACGCCAGGACACGGGGAACACCCGAACACCGGGAATACGCAAACACCGGGAACACCCGAACACCGAGAATACCCGGAACACCGGGAACACCCGAACACCAGCAACGCCCGCGACCCCTCCGCCCACAGCGAGGAGCGGGCGAGGCGCTGAGGGGCGGCGCGCTCTCATTGGCTGGCGGAGGGAGGCGGGAGAGACGGAGCCTTGTGATTGGCTGCTGGCCGCGGCGGGGCGGGGTGAGGTGGTGTCTCGCGAGAGCCGCGCGGCGGCCGCGGTCTCGCGCGGTCCGTCCCGTCCCGCCCCCGGGTCCCTGGGCCGGCGGCGGCGCCGCTCCCGCTGCGGCGGCCCCGGTGAGTGGCAGTGACCCGGCCGGGCCGAGGGGGGGACGGGGACAGGGCCAGGGCCAGGGCGATCGGGTCCTGACGGTGGGGGGTTGTCTTCGGTGTTCTGCCCCTGCTCACTGCTCGTCGGACCGCGCGGGCACGGCGCCTCTCCGTGAGGGGGTGCGCGCTATGGCCGGGCCCGTTTCTCCCTGTCTCTCCCGTTCCCCCCGTGTCTTCTCGTTCCTCCTTCTCTTCACCGTGTCCCCCTTGCCCGGTGCCCCTCTTTCCCCGCCTTTTCCCCCGTTCCCACCTCTCTTTCCTGCCGTTCCCCCCCTCTCCCCTGTGCCCCCTTCCCCTTCCTCGCCCTTTTCTTCCCTGAAGGACCCGGCTTCTCGCAGGGCCGTCGCCACTGGGTGCTATCAGCCCTCTTCCTCCTTTTTTACTTCCCTTAAAGACCATGGTTGTGGCTATTTCTCTTTGGTAAGGCTGCGCCTCATCCTTGGAGAAAGATAACTGAGAGAGGAAAAGTTTGGCTGGTGGTGGAAGGGAGTAGCAGGTGGTTCCTTTGAAGTAAGAGCCAAAGTAGATTGTGACTGGACTTTGTATCTGTGGGGTTGGATACCTGTGTGTCCGTGTGTGCCATGGCTAAATGTGCAGTTGTTATATGGAGTCACGACTCTGAAGAGTAGTCCACAAGTGTAGGACACCTAAAAACCATTTCTGGACAAATTGGAAGGCTGTTAGATATTTATGCATATGTTTCGTCATTTCTCAGCTTCTGATTAAAAAAAATTCAGAGAAAGATGAGCTTTTCTTTACCATGTCTTATATTGTAGAAGTTAATAATAAATACTCAGACTATGCATATGAAAAGTTTTAATGCTTTTCCATGAATTATTTTAGTGCTGATCACAGAACTGGAGTTGGGAATTGCAATGGCTTCACTTCCTTGACCTTCTGGACTAAGAGAGCTTTAATGTTAGCAGTGCCAAGGGGCCCGTGTGTGCCCTGTTCCCTAAAACAGCTAATGAAGGCAACTGTTAAAAACCTCTTAGAAACCCCACAAATGTGTATTGCTCCAGAAGGACACAGATCACTGCTAAGAGCTGTTATCTGCAAATCAAGGGAATTACTCAAACTAATGCAGTAGTTTGATTTACATGTATGGTTGGATTGGCAGTCTTCAGCTGGAGTTTTGTGTACCATGCCTATCATCAGATGGGATTCTTGATTTTGGGACCTTCACTTCCAATATCTGTTATAATTAAAAACCTCTCCTTCAGTGAGGGATTGAACTAAAATAAAACAGGAAATGTTATTGGTGGGAAGCAGTTCGGAGTTCTTGCCTTTCATTAATGGGAATTAATTTATATACACAAGTCTGTAGCAAAATGGTAACTTTAAATTAATGAGTAGTCTGGGTTTATTATGTTTTTCTGAGATAGTTGAAAAGATTTAGTGTTGCTGCTGTTGTCTAAATCTAGACAGCATAATATTGACTTGAATTTTGGTTATATGTGAAAAACAAGTTGAATAAAGTTAGGTTTCAGATACCAGTTAATTTTTAATTTGTCTTCCGGCTTTTGTTTTTTGGTTTTGAAATTGTCAGTTAAAGCTTGACACTTTGTTCTTTCTGGTTTTATTTTTAGTAGAGTGAGCTGAAAATCTGCTATCTTATCTAACCCTTTTTAAATTTTCTCACTGTAAGTTTCAGATTTCTCATATATTTGAGAATATATGTGTGTTATTTTTAAATGGCATTACAGGCTATCCATCCCAATTATCTCTTCCAACTGGTAAATTATTCCACTAGTTCTATATGGGAAAGCACTTCACTCTTTCATTGCCTTTTGTCTTACTGACTTAAAAGTTAATAGTGTTTTTTAGTCATCTGAGACTAAAATCCTCTATTATTTGTGCATTTTTCTTTTCTGTGGGGGTTTTTTTTAGCACATGTCACAGGACAGATGTGGGACATCAGTAATGGTTAATAGAGGTTGCTTTTTTTTTCTTCTTGTGGTGGCAATTTTTACAAAATAATCTGAAAGGTCAGTTGAACATGGATGAAACTAAAAGCATTAAATATACCTAAAGATTCCGTTATTTCAGGTCCTGTAATGTACTAAAGTTTGATCCAGAAAACAGTCAAAGACTTGCGTCTAACATAGCTTATGGTGTGGATGTTCTGGGGACTTTGTGTATTAACTGGAAAAAGTGTGTTTAGATAAATTATCAGATAATCTGTAATGACTCTTCCTGCAAAAGAAGGCATGACTACACCTGGATAATACTGGGGTTTTTTTCCTCTTTTTGTCTCCTAGAAATGGGTCTGCGCTCAGAAGATGTGATGTAGTAGATGTGGTGCTTAGTCATGGCATCAGAACTGTGTAAAACAATCTCTGAGGCAAAGCTGGAAAGGCACAAGAACTTGTTCTTAAATTACCGAAATCTCCATCACTTCCCTCTGGAGTTACTGAAAGATGAGGGGCTGCAGTACTTGGAGAGACTTTACATGAAAAGAAATTCCCTGACCACATTGGTACGACAATCTGTTATTGCAATGTTTGCTGTCTGCATGTTTAGAAATTCTGATTTTCGAAAGAGGAAAGAAAGGATAATATTATAGCTAATCTGGCCCTGAATGATGACGTCAGCTGTAATATACGAGTATTTGAACTTGCATGGGTAATGTAGAGAATAATAAATGGAAGTTCACAACATTTTATGGATACCCTTTTGAAGCTCTGAAGATCTGATGGGGGTTTTCTTGTCAGGCTTGTTGTTCTGTTGGTTGTTTTTTTTTTTTTTTTTTAACCTATACATTTTATTCTCATAAGTGGTCAGGCCTTTCTCCTGTTAGTAGATGCTATGCAGTCTATTCTACATTTCTTCATTAGGCTGAATGACTTTTCCCTTAGTGTGTGCCCAGTTTCAAAGGCAATGTCAATCCCGGGGTCTAATTCCAAACCTGCTGCTAAGGTGCCAGTAAAACCTTGTATCTATGGGCTGCTGTGGATAGGAGAACACAGTTAATGTCAGTTAATGTCACAGTTAATGTGGGATTATTCTTTTGGGATTTCTTCTTATTTTTCCCTGAACTGAAGAAATTCTCACCCTGAGTGGATGTTGTGACCACAGAATTCAGTGTGAGGTAGTTAAATAACTGTGAGAGATGTTCTGAGCTGGTAAGACTCTTATTCTATAGAGTCAAAACTTGCCCCCCTGTCAGTAGGCTCAAGCCTCCAAGTCTTCATTTTTGGTTGCTTGATTGGTTTGGATTTGTTGGTTGGGTTTTTTTTGGTGGGCTCTTCCATGGTATGAGAGGTAAAATAATAGCAAGGTTAGAGGAGCTGTAGGGCATGACTACTTAAAATTCACTAAAACTGTAGTTTTCAGGATTTCCTGGAACAAGTCCAGTATGCCACTTTAAGGGCCAAAAGCTGAAAGGATTCTGAAGATTTTATGCCTTTTTTGCATCTTGAATGAGCCACTTAAGTTGACATGTACTGTAGAGAATTATTTTAGCACTCTGGTTTTGGGCAGTAATTTAATAATGTGTAATAATTTAACAGGAGGATAGGATTCATGGTTACAAATCAAAACTGCTATAAAATCAGCCAAGGACTGTAAACAGCTTTGCCTTGACACTTTGTGAAATTCCATGATTATTTACTGCAGTAAGGTTCACAAACTTTTCACTGCTCAAAAGATTAAACAATAAGGAGAGTTCTGCATGTAAATCTTAAGACCTGGATAAAGAAACTGAAACAAAAGTTAAAATGTAGGTCATACTTAGGCAAAATTGCTTTCAAACAGCGTGAAGCAGAGCATGATTAGATTCACAGCAATCAGGACAACTTGCTCATAATGTGCCTTGTTGGGATCTCATTCAAGTGCTCAGCGCTATTGTTGGAACAAGGCAAACAAATTTGGGTGTCATTCACTGAGCATCTGTTCCACAGAAGAGATGTTGGAAGTTGTAGTGGACCAAAATAGATCAAGTCAGCAGCATGTTACAAAAAAAGGCAGATGTCTTTTTGGAATGTGGAAAGTTTCACAATCTCCATTAAAAGCAGAAGGAAGTAATTATTGGATACTGTTAAAGCACAAGCTGGAGCAGAGAGTTTCATACTCATGAACAGCCTGGGTGAATTGGAGAGAACCTAGAGAGCAGCAATGAGGGACTTTTAGAGAACATGCCCTGGGAGAAAAGGTTGAGAGACTGATGGAGAGGAAAAAACAGGAGGAACTGGGGAAAACAGACATCATCGATATTTTTACAAAGCAGAGTTTCATAATGAGGTTTTTTGATGTCCACTACTGGTAGGACAAGTAGTGCTCTCAGTTTTAGTAAAGTTGTTGTAAGTCAGGTACATGGGGGCAGTGCGGGGAGTGGAAATCTCGTCTGAGAATAGTTGAAAACAAACTATTGAAGGAAGATGTGTGTCTTCCTTATACTTCACTGATGCAAGGTCATGAGCGATAGCTCGTCGATAAACACTCTGAATTGCATAAACATTATTAATAACCATCAAAACTAAACCTGCACCATATTTCTCTAAAATGAGGTGGTACTTTTGTCCCACTGGTTCATTCCTTCAGAATTCTGAAAATAAATGACTAAATCAGCTTTTGTTCTTTGCGCTTCTCAAATGACTCCTGTCCTTGACAGATGACTCCTATGAAATGTCTGGGATAGTTACGCTGACAGAATTTATCTTGGCTAAGAATAATTTCATTTTTGTCTTCATTGGCAAGATGGAAGTGATGGAGTGCTGTGACATAATGAATGGCTCAAGGAGCCATACAGCACACCTGTATCCCAGCATCAAATCTTCCACTTCTCGGTTAATCTTTGATAACATGAGCCTTCCAGTGCACAGTTTCCCCTTCATTGAAAGGAAATAGATGTTTGCCTTGTTGGCTCTGTCAGAAGCAGGATCAAGAATAATTGTTCTTAACTTAGTGCCTCAGAATATGTATGTGATGCTGTTCTGTTCTGACAGAGCAGCAGGTGAAATAGTGACCATGGTTTGTGGTTCTGGTTAACATCCTTATTGTAATAAAGGCTGCAGGATGGCAGTGAATTTGGTTTTTTCCACACTTTTTTTTTTTTCCCTCCAGTTAAGGCTTGAATTGTTTTTGTGCTTGAGCACGTTTTCCCAGATGAAGCTTTGATGTTTGCCCGGATAAAATCCGCTCCGGGGCGGTGACTGCGCCGTGGCGGAGCTGCCGCGAGGTGGCAGCCCCGGATCAGCGACAGCGCCTTTCGGGTTTGACGTCACCGCAGCGGTGTCTTGACCTCACCTGACATTTCTTGACCTGACCCATAAATTGCTGCTCCCGAGTTAAGCAAACTGGGCTTTGTAGTGAGATCGAGCGTGGGGCATGTTTGCTATGTGAGAATTTTATGACATTACTTTTTCAGGTTAGCATATTCCTCCATCATCAAGTTACAAACACAAAGTTATATGTTTTAGATAATATACCTATTTAAGGTATCACACATTATGTTTATTTACATGAAAAAAATCTAGTTTTAACAGGATTTTAATTATGTGATCAAGCTGCTTTTAAAATGCATTAGTTTCTGCATCTATCAGTATTGTAACCCCTTTTTTTCAGTAAACCAAATCTATGTTAAAGCAGGTTTCTTAAGCAATAAAACTGTCTTAACTTCGAATAATTTTGCGTACAGTTTCCAACATGCCATCTGAAACTTGTGAAGCCAATTTTGTGATATGTGTTCATGGTTATAAATGCCACCAGGGAAGAGAATTACAGCTAGGGATCAGTTGGCAGTTAGGAAATGATATACATGTTAATATGTAAATATGAAAATGTAGTTTGATGGATTCAGCAGTTCTGGCTTGGTGGTAATTGATTAAGCTACACAAAGATTGTAGGTCATTTCCCAGTTTAGCAGCATTATAAAATACATTCTGGTTAGACATCTTGTGTAGTTCTTATTCTGCTTTAAGTCTGTAAAGGCTGCAACTTCTTAGCAATCTCTTGCCTTCAACTAACTCATTTATTTGAATATATTTCCAAAAGTAGATTAGGTAATCCATCTTTTCAGTCTCAGAAATGTGACTCCCGTTTTGCTGAGGACATGCTAATGTCACTTCTAAGCTGTAGTTCTGTTCAGTAGTGAATTGCTCACCCGGGATACATCCGAGATTGCCCTGATTGGATATTTGGGGGTATGGAAACAGGGTATTGTATAGATGCTCCTTGTTGCCATTTTTCCTGCTGACATGTCATAATATGGTGATTAAAATGACTTGGGTACACAATAAATGTATGTCTGGTTTTTGTTTTGAAACCTAAAAAATCTCTAACTCTCTTTCAGCCAGAAAACCTTGCACAGAAGCTTCCAAACCTCGTGGAATTGTGAGTTTGTATAGGAGTTCTAATATATTTTTATGATGCTTATCTATCTCATCTTAAAATAATCTAGAATGTATTGCTTGCACATAACTTGTCTCTTAAGTGTGAAGGGCTTTCTTGGAGGGCAAGAAAGGGTAATTTTTTTTTGGTGTGATTTTTTTTGTTTGTTGTTGGACTTTTTTTCTAAAGGAGGTATATGCAGTCCCATTTTAATTTTTTTTTTAATTTCTTGTTTATTGTATGAGAAGAACCTTCATACAAGTGTCTGTACTGCTAAGGGAAAAAATACTTACCCCCTAAATTCTGTGTAGACTTGTCACATTGATAAAGCCCTGGAACCTCCCAGTGCAGTGGTCAGAGAGTTGTGACAGCCAGAGTAACACATTACAGCCTCCAGCCCATCCCTGGCTACTCATTCCCACCCCTGTTCCCAGGGGTTTTATGATCTCAGTCTTGCTGATTGTAGTAATAAGTTTTTGGAACCAAGTCACAGATTGTCAAACAGGAGCAGGGATGAGCATGTAGAGGTGGTAACTATGGAATGATGATTGCTGTAGGCAGAGCAGTTTATCCAGTCTTGTCCAAAAAATGGATGTCCCATGAACTGGATCATTTTGACAATTAATTTAAGACTTCAGCCCCTGAGACAATGTTTTCTTCCTTCCCCTTTTCTTCTTATAAAGTTGTGATTTCCTCTTGTGGTAGGATTGGCAGTGGGGGGTTAAAAGGGACATCCTCTTTTCTGCTTTTAAGTCCTTTGTCTCAGTTTTAGATGGTAACTGGTGGAGCATTGATTGTGTTTATTTCATGGCCAGCTCCACACAGGAGGTGTTTATCTGAGGAGTCAATGTCCTCAGCTGTCTGATCTTGTCATCTTTTTGTGGCCCTTTAACCTCACCTTTCTAGTGCCTGTGGCCACAGTGTAACTGAACTGGTTTGTAGGTCACTGCAGTCTCTGACTCGCAGAAGAGCAAATCCTATCTCATCATGCCCCTGTCTCGAGAGTGTTTGTGCTCTGAATCAGTAAAATAAATATTTTTATATTTGATATCATGATTTGCCACCGGGCATCAGGAAATCTCAGTTATTTGATGGTGCTTTTAGGAAAACCTGTTTAAATTACAGCTTAAAATAATCTCTTACAAACACTGATTTATCAGAGTCAAACCTAATTAATTGGTGTTCAGCAAACTCAGTTGCCCCACCATTATCCCACGCATTCTGGTGGTCTAGAGAGAGCTGCAATGGGCTGTGGTTTGTGTAGCTCTAATAGGATAAGTCCGTTTTTGATGACACAATAAGAGGTGTTTTGTTGTCAGAGACCACAGAATAAGGATTTATTTAAAGAATAATTGTTACAATTTTGAGAGACAAATTATTTTTATTTTCCTAAAAGTTACATCCTTAGTTATTGCACTTGTGTGTTTTTCTTTGTGTATCATGCCCCTGATGCTGGGCTATGAGGTGTGGCTCCTCATAATACAGTTTTTTTAGCTTAAGTGAAACAGTTCACAAATATTTTCAGGACCTGCAGCTGAAATGGGTAGGAGAATTCTCATCCTATGTTTCTACAAACATAGTATACTATTGTTATGTTTGTTAAGTTTTTAGCAAACTATAATTTTTAAAGAAAAAGAGAAGGTTCAGATGCTTCATGCAGTAGAAATGTTCATATGTCTTTTCCCTTGTTCTGTCTTCCTGAAAAGAGGGGCTCCTACTTTAGGAAATGCTCTTGGAATACAGCGGAAAAAAACATGCCATGAAAATAATTCCATGTGTGCCTAAGCAGTTGAACACTGAGTACTCAATATTCCTTTATAGTTGGATATCAATAGTGGAAAATTTTGTTACTGTTATTTACTACAAGATCCAATTGTTCTTTTGCAGCAATGATGATTAAAATCTGAAATGTGTAAAATCTAAGATCAGTGTTTTTGTTACCAGAAGTACTGGAAGTGCTCCATCAGAGGGTGCTGAATATTCTTAGTGAGAGATCTGGGCACCCTCTGTAGCTGCATAAATAACCATGTGTAAGATTGGGTTTTTCTTTTGAAAAATGTACTTTTAAGTTTCAAAAACCCACTTGCAGTGAATAGATCATGTGCTTATTTCTTCAGTAAAGGTGTGAGAGTTTACGTGCAGGGGAAAATGTTTGTAATTGCATAACTTGTGTGGGTGTGGGCTTTTTTCTTTCCTTGGCCAGCATTTAGTGTCAAATAACCTGGTGATCAAATATGATTCATTCTGGTTATTCTCTCTGCTTATTCTTTTCCCTTTTTGTTTTCCTCCATATGACTCTCAAAACTAAAGCCCATTATTATTGTAACTGTGAATGGTTTGTTTTACATAATTGTATGTAATTTTCTTTTATTTTTATGCTAATCATTTAATAATCCAAGTGAAACTTAAGTACCTGTCCATTGGCAGTTTATATAGTTTCCACAGCTTTTGTGGTCATAAGGAGGAATGGCTTTGAGGGTGCTCTTTCAGTCTGAAACTGGATATTTTGCAAACTGATTATGCAGCAGAAGTCCTTGAGGGTAACAGGTGGTGTCCTCTGCTTTTTTTCTCCTCCCCCCAGGTACCTTCATTCAAATAACATAGTTGTTGTACCTGAAGGTAAGTAATCTACCAGCTCATGATAAGTGGCAGGAATCATAAAATATTCATTTTTCTTCTTTGAAGAGGCCTATTTTTCCTTTATTTTCCCATAAAACATTAAAGATTTTGATACAAATATACTAGTGTAGCTTTTAGTTGATAATATCCTTGCTTATGCTATGTTAAATTCTTTTAATGAATTCTGAAATGCACCTAAATGCTGTTTGCTCCAGTTCTAATTGCAGAAAATGAAAAGGCTAAATGGCCCTCATCTACAGAAACAAAAATCCAGAGTGTCTGCTACTTTCAGGCAGTTACCACACTGAATACTCTGCTGGTTTAGATCATGACAGATTTGAAACTCAAAGGAGCAAGAACTTGTATTAGTTTCTTTTCCTTGTCTTAATTGCAGAGTTATGTGTCCAACTTGAGGAATTTATGTTCAGTTTATGCTCTTTCTGAATATAAATTGGATAGACTCAAGAGAATGGAGAAAGTGGTTTCAGAGCAGAAATGTCTTGAGGAGAATCTAGAGATGGGAGTATTCTGTACACCACTGTATTTGTTACCTCTTGTCTCATTGCCAGCAGAGCTATTTGTTAGCTAGAGCAGCATTTCCACAATTGATGTCATTGAGTCCTGAGACCGGCTTTAACACCTCGAGATGTGCTCAGACACAGCTGGCGGATACTGTGTCTTGTTCTCCTCTCACAGTCCTGTGAAGATTTTAATGTTACTCTTGGGTCACATTCATGTTTTAATCTGTTCTCTCACAAGCCATTGGCTCCTTGGTTAAGCTGCAGTTTCTGGACCTAAGTGACAATGCCCTGGAGATTGTGTGTCCAGAGATCGGCCGCCTGAGGTCTTTGCGGCACCTTCGCTTGGCGAACAACCAGCTGAAATATTTACCTGCAGGTGAGTGTAGTGTCTGAGGGTCACAGCACTGACACAGCCTTGCAACTTCACTTGCCAAGTGATCTGCTCTTGGTTTACTGAGTGGTGCAACTTGCAGGGATTGCGGTTTGCATTGCTCCCAGTGTGCTCTGTAGGTACAAAAAAGCTGTGCTCTATGTGCTTGCAGAGTTCTGAAATATGCTGCTGAAGTGGGAAAAATGTATTTATTTAACAGCCTGTGCCATCATATCAAGAAAATATTGAATTTCTTTGAGCAGACACAAAATGCCAATGACATCTGTCATTATGATAAAATGATGTTTCTTCCAGTTTTCCATAATATAAAGGATTCTGGCCCTTCCTTCCTTTCTTTTCGCCCAACAGCCCCAATCTCGTATTTTTGAAAAAGACACGTCTAGTAGCTTTGCCTATGGCAGTCCTATCTCATTGTGACAGTAGATAACAAATGTTTGTCTTGCTAGTTTATAATAAAAAAGAAAAATTTATTCAAAGTAAATGTGACACAAAGTCAGAAAAAGTTGGCCATAGGCAGATTTTGAATGATGTTTTTTTGTCTTCTAAATACTTTGATAAGCAGATACAACATTATTATTCTTCCGTCTCCCTTTTATCTGTTCAGAGAAGATGATGGTGATTTTCAAATACTTTTTTTTATTTCAGTTTTTAATTTTTCTGTGGTGTTTTTGCATTTTCTCATCTGCAGAGATGATAAAAATTTATGGCTATGATTTCAAAAAAACTAGTCTAACTTAATCTAACAGGATTAGCTTTTGGCTCTATTTTAACTAATTTCTCAATGTGACCTTCATGTGTTTGTAAGTTCACATTGTTTATTCTCAAGAAATGTACTGCAAATGCTCCTTGAAGTTTTGGGTGCAGAAATCTTGCTGTCCTTTGCTTGCACTTCTCTAGGTTGCTTAAAAAAAGTCAAAGGATGGTTATGATTAGAAAGAAAAAAAATGTATATGACTGTGTAAATGCTCTGGAATGAAATTAGATAAACCTGTTAAACATTATGACCCAGGGCCAATAAAATTTCCATCAATTTTCAGATGTCCTACATTCAAAAGAAAGGAGTGACTTAACTGTGCTTTATGTTCCTCAAAGATAATTTACCTTATGGTGCTGTACCATGAAAGAAAGACTTGTTCAAAGAGAAAGTGACACATTTTCTGCAAAACTTCACACATTAACTTAAAAAGGTTCCAAAAAAGACTTTCAAAAGGATAATTTACATTACTGAAGAGTTGATTTGGAGTCTACCACATTTGATTAGGAACTGGTATCAGCTGAGACTTGCTGCATTAAATTTCTCCTGAAGTTTATACAAAATTTGGCCCTGAGCATTGTCCCTGCGTGTGTTTAGGTTTGTGTGCATGAAAAGTTTGCATGCTTAGAAACAATAATTCTGTTGCCTGCTTGTGCATTGGAGAATCCAGTGGTGTGTGGTCTTTGTGTGTTTGTGGTGGTGTCCCTTATGCCACTGCTGCTGCTGGTACTAATCCTGTCACTGTCAATGTGACTGGAGGTCACACAAGTGTTACCAGCCCGAGCAGGATTAGCCTTTCACTCACACTGCATAATTTGCCCACTGGAGAGTTAATCTACTGCACTGAGTGTTTCCTAAACAGAACAATTCCCAAAGAGGGCTTCCAAGCGTATTTTCTTAGATGTTCTGTGTAAAATTGTGAAGACTTCAAAGACTTCATTAAAAAAAAACTTAAGAGTTTCAAAATAACACTTACGTTCAACAATTGAAAAAGGAGAGCAAAATAATAAATTTTGATGAATTATTTCATCCTTAATTATACTGGTAGCATGAATCTTCATTATAATGTCAGCTAGCATTCTGTTGGGAAAGCTGGCAAAGTTCAGCTGAACTAGGATGGGATGTGATTTCACTGCAGTGCATCATTTTACTGTGTGTTCACTACTTTCTGTACAGCAGACATTGCACTGCATTGCTGGGGAAAGACAGCTCTTAATGGCTCTTAATTTATAATAAGGAACCATTTAAGATATGACTTAGCTTCTGCCCATGCAGCTTGTGCAGAATTTAAAGATCTGCATTAAAAAAGAGCTTCTGGGTTTAGATGACAGTCATTTATGGAAATTACTTCAGAGTGGTTGCCCTGTCATTCCTCTTGGGTCTCCATTCCCAGTGCCTGGTGTTAAAAGTACCCCCAGGTTTTTTTCAAAATTCCATGGATATCTAGGAGGATACTCTTAGTAATATCCTAAATGAATTGCTAAAAAAAAAATCTTCATTGCAGCTGCAGAACAGTTGGATGGTAAATGTTTGCTATTATGTGTGAACACCCCCACTGTTCTATTGCATTTTAATTCTTAAGAATGATTCTTTGTTGTGTCTTCCTTAATTGTGATTAAGAGCTGGAAGAAACAATGCAATTAATAGCATATGTTGATTCATTATGCATTTTTAATGGTTTTGTTCCACAGTTGTGCTCTTAACGTTCATTTTTAGTATTTAAGATTTGCCGTATAGAAATCAAATTTTAAACCAATTGAAGCAGTGTGCATTTAAGATCTAGATTTAAGCCTCTAGTCTGATTGTAGAGATTCTTCAGACTCTGATAGAGGGTGAGCCTGTACTGTGGTTTATCTTCACTGGGATGGGTAAGGTTTTAATCTCTTAAGTACCTGTTTTAATAAAACCTGTGACAATTTAATAATGACAACCACTCTGCTTTTCTCAGGTTTGGTCCTGATTGTCCAATGAATTTTTGAAAAATTATTTTAAGGGAGGAGATGGGGGAGAATGATAAAAATACATGCAGCCAGTGTAGAGGCATAAGCTTTAGCTTCTTGAAGAAATCAGGCAATACAGGACCAATGAGGAGGAAAATGGGCATTAGACGAAGCATGGAAATGGTGTCCCTTGGAGATGGGGAAGGACTGTATGTGCAGTGGCACTCTGGTGGTGTGACAGCCCTGCCTTTGTGCTCAGCAAACGCTCCCAAATCGGTGCTGCCCTTGGATCAGATCCTGAGCTTTGGCCTAAAGGCTCTGTGTTTGATTTGCCACTGCTGAGGGGGCTTCCATCAGCATCCTTCAGCTGTTGAGAGAACTGCTCAAAGGTGACTCAGCTGAACTTGATGAGAATTAAAGGGAAAAAAATTGTTCAGAATAAGCGTGTTAAAACTGAAATATAATAGCAAATGGCTGGAAGAAAATGCTTTGTGAAATTCTCTTAATGTCATATTTTGAATATACTTTAGATAAGATTAATAAGAGGACCAGCTTCTGCCTCATGCAGAGTCATCAGTATCTACATTCTGGGGTAATCAGAATCCCTGAGAGGTTCTGCCTTTCAGACAAGAGCTGATTAAGAGAGTTGTAGATAAGTACAATGATATTTAATTTTCTAAAATTCTCTTGAGTACTTGTTGTCATTTAAATGCACAACATTGTTTTGTTCTGCAAATTGTAAATCTTGTAGCTGCTGTCTTTAACAGTTTCTTGGTTCAATTATTTGGCTCTGGTAAATGTAGTTCTTGAACATGAAGTAAGTTTTGTGAAGTTTTCTACTATTTAAATATAGCACTTAAATAATCTAAATTCTTGAGGGCCATTTGGAAATGTGTGACACCAAAGATGTTACTGGAAAAAATCAGCATAAACAAAAGATGGTTATTTCATATTATTACTTTAGTTCATATATGAGCTTGACTTAGGCATGACATTGTGTTTTCACAGTAGCTGAACTTTATTTTTTCAGATATTTCTCCTTTTAGTCAGTGAATTGATATTTCATTTTAATTTAGAATTGTAGAGTTAGTTCGATATGGATGTTCTGTCAGAAGGAAATTTCCTGAATCTTCTGACTCACAAATGACTAACTAGAAAGTTCCCCTTTGTTTCTGATGGTTATAATGCATATGATATTTCAGCTCCTTTCATTCTTGAGAAATGTTATTTCTCTTTGTATAAGAACTACTGCATAGTTTGAAAAAAAAATCCAGTGAGATGCATTATAAAAATTATTCTTGAGGTGTCCCAAAGCCAAGGTTCTCTGTTTTGCTGGTACCATTTAGATTTGGTTTGACTTTAGCCTTGGAATCTTTTGATGTGCAGTGGTGGCTCTTCAGGTTTACATTTTGATCTTGTGGCTGAAATGTATGTTTGGGGAACAGATGGCTTAAAAGAGGGTGGGTTATACTCAAATTTGGTTTTAAGTTTCTTATTTTACAAGGATTCGATTTTTTTTTTTTCCCCATTACTTGAGAGGTACTTCTCCGCAGAAACAGCAAGTTTTGTAGCATCTTGTTCTAAGATTTAATTAAAGTGAGGTTATGTTTACTCAGCACATGCTAGAGTTAATTATAGATTTACTGAAATGAAAAGCTTAATGTTTTGCCAAGTCAAGAGCAAAAGCAAGTAATTAAAGAAGAGGGTATGGTTTATGATCCCAGCCCATCTTTTGGCAAAATTCCCTTTAAGAAGGGGAAAAAAAACCCCAGCAGTTGTCTCTACATGGACTAGAGCAATGTTCCCTTTGTGTTTGTTGTTCACGAACTCGTAAGAGTTGAGTGCACTGACCAAGAAAAAAAAAAAAAGTGGCCAAATAATAGCAAATTTGTTGGCAAAAGTGGGATGCTGTTTGAATGTTAAGGAAAGTGCAGGTGAGGGAGCAGCCGTTGCTGGAGGGGCACAGGTCTCTGCCAGAGTCCAGGGCAGGTTCCTGCCCCAGGACAGGGAATGTGTGGCTTCCATTGCACATCCACACTTGTGTGTTGTCTCTGGAGACTCCTGCATTTTGCATCCACTTGTTGCCATTTTGATTCCTTTAGGTAGGCTGAAGGAAAATGAATTTGTGTGCCTTTGGTGTATTTAAAGTGCAAACTGCAGCAATATTAAGGGAGGTTAACAGCATGGAGACCCTGCTTTTCAGTTGTGTTCAAATCCTTTTCCTTTTTAAGGCAAATTGTTTTAGAAATATAGTCAGTTTAAGACTCATTAAAATACATTTGTAAGGTTATAAAACTTTATCTTCAAAGCATTTGAGAAAGATCCTGTGAAGCTGATAAGGGAGTGTTATCCTCATTTTACAGAGTGGGAAAAAAGTGTTTTTAACAGAAGTGATTTGCTCCAGGCCACAGCAGGAGTCAGTGTTAGCCAGAAATAGAACTTGGGTGTTCCCATTCCATTTGTTAAGACCACACCTTTTTGAGGCTGATCATATTTAATGTTAGGGAGGATTGAGTCTTCCCACCCATTATTAGGAAATTAATAATTATCTCTCCATAATGAATAACCCTCTAAGTTAATAGGAAATTAACAGCAGTAAGATCAGTGAGTTTTTGTAACTGAAACAACTTGTGCCTCCAGAAGGCTGGAAGAGTTCAGGAAGATGAATTTTGAAATGTATACCTTTTATCTATAAGTATTAGATAATCTTCTCTTGCACAGGTAACTTTGGTGTAATGACAAGAAGGGTTCAGTCATTACTAAAATTATAAATCAAACTATAATTGTTGATTGCTGCTTTGTCTATTGATACAGTAACCCTTGGAAAGTTCAGTGATTATTGCATACAGTAACCCTTGGAAAGTTCAGTGATTATTGCAGTCTGCTTTGCTTTGGAATTTGCTTTTCTAATTGGGGGCAGGAGAAACTTCCAGATATAAAAACTGCATATTCATTTTTCTCATTTTTTAATGTTGCTGTAAAGTACAATATCTGTATTTCCTATTCATGCCAGTATTTAACTGGTAAAGACTTCTTGAATACCCATCTTAAACTTCTGAATAGGGTTCAATATGAAGGATTTCAGTAAATCTTAATTAAAGGCACATAAACATGACTTCTTCCCTCCCTTCTTTTCACAGTAGATTTCCACTGATGGGTACAGCATGCCAATAATCTATTCTTACTCTAGACCCTGGCATGAAAATATGTGGTCCTAACTCATTTTTTTAAACTTGTGTTCCACATTTTGATTTAGAGGCTTCGAAATGAGAGGGAATAAATTTGGCTTCTTACCTGCTCCCCTCAGATTTCCCTTCTGCTTTTATTACTGTCTCTGGTTAGGGCAGATGGCTTTGATACTTAATACAGTTCAAATTTTTTTTATAATGGTTGTGAGTTTAAAAGCAAAGGCACAAACCGATGCAGTCCCTGTTCTTTTTTCCAAGTTGGCATAACCTTAGTCCACTCTGCTTTCCTAATTTAGTAACATGTATAAAAATATGCACGACAGGACAGGTTTGGTACGCCAGGCACCCATCCAGGAGCGTGGTGTTTTTAAGTAAATGGACTTGTGGGGATTTGAGGAAAACACAGATTAGGTTACATGAGCTTTGCACTCTGGAAGTATGTGACTATTTAAAGGAGCATGGCCTCCTAAAAAAAATATGTTAATTATTATAATAATATGTTGTTTTTTTTGAAGGAGTTGATGCCTAATTATTAAAAATAAGGTTTTCTTTGCACAGATCTGTAAAATATATGCTCTGTTTAATAATTCAATTCTAGCTTCAGTTTGCTTTTTAAAACCAAGAGTCAGCATACTAAGCTTTACCTCTTAAGTTCAACAACAGCTAATTATTACTTTTTTCCCTAAATCAGTGCAAAACTTAACCATATTTGCCTGTTACTGTATTGTGTTTTTCACATCAGGATTAGTAAGGCTTTGGTAATTGTGCTGTATTAATCCAGAAGTACAATAAAAGTACCTGATATTATCTTTAAGTCATTCATTAGATTTCTAAGAGGAAAAGATTTTAAATGTTTTGATTTTGTATAAACTCCAATACAGCCCTATCCAGGCAGCCTGTAAGGGCTGAATTTTTTATTAGAAAAATTTCTCCTATGAAATTACATCAGGGAGGAGTCAGGAAAAAAAGGGCAACATGGATGGTTAATGATGGGGATTGGACTTGAACTGCCTAGAGGTGACCAAAGCACAGGGCAGTATATTGTACAGCTGGTCTTCCTTATGGATTAACTTCCATGCACGTCCAAACACACCGGTACCTATTTAATTAAAGGATGTTGGTTGCTTGAGATTTTATAACAGTCTGCCTTGCTCAAACATTTGGTTTGGGTTAAAATCTCAGGAGGACTACTAGTACTTCTGAGTGCTTGAAATTTATGGGGAGGGAAGTGAAGAGAGAGAATAAAAGAATTCCACTAAATTCCTGGAAATTTTCGTTAACTGAAGTTTTTCCTGTATACCCTCACCTGTATAAAATGTCAGAATGAGTCATCTGTGCATAGAGCTGCTCACTGTTCTGTCTTTGTCTACTTGCCCCTTCTTAGTGTTATTTTCTTTTCCACTTTCCTCCCTGTTGAGGGGCTTTTAAAAGCCTCTTTGTTACTGTCATACAACATTTTTCAGTGTACTGCGGAAGGTTCATAATGTCACTGGATGCTGGTAACAAAAATAGTATAAACATAGAAAAATTCCAGACCTACATTTTATGCTTAAAAATGTTGTTTCAACATAGGCTTTTGTTCCAACACTTCTTCCAGATGGGCTTCTATTGGGTGCACTGGAACTGAAATATTTCCCGTAACTGTAGCAGAAATGACGTTAAGAAACAAAAAGTCCAACAAAAGTATCTCTTTCAACAATGGCCTGCGGTATTCCTGGTATCCCTCATTCTGGTGCTGCACAGCAGGTCCTCAGAAATGCATGTGCTGAGTATGTATGTGTTGTAATTCAGTAATCTGAAAACTAATGGGAAGCAGTTGGAAGAAGCCATCAGTGTCTCTCATTGTAACATTTAAATTACGGATTCAAATATTGCTTTGTGTACCAGGCTTATTGGACTAGAAAATTCCATCTTAAAATTTGCTATTCTAATTTAGAGCAATCACTGGAAAAAGTATTTGGAAATTAGGCTTCTTTAATGAGCATGGGTTTAGTTAAAAGAAGAAATTGTGATATGGTTCAGTGCATGATATTTTCAGTTACCTGCAATTTTACAAAACGGATTTTAACTTCTGTGGTCATTCCATATCAGAAAAAAAGATTAGGCACAAACTGAACCTGACACTGAGGCTTCATGTCAGTAAATGGAAGCCTAAAAATCCTATTGTAGCACAAGGTAATGACCAAGTGTTACGAGTTTTCTGATATTAGTTTTACAATATTTAAAGGTCACTCAAAATTGTACCATAACTCTATTGATTTTGACTTTTTTCTTCTTTCATGCACATTTTAGCAAGATTATAATGATTTTAGATTGATCACACTTTTTTTTGGCCTCTAGTTTTGGTGATGCTTTAACTTGAAAAAAATCTGTGCCTGATTGAGTTTTGACTGTATTTAAACATGAGCAGTATGCTGATGTAATTACTGAGTTCATTAATAGATCCAGGAGTGTCTGGGAGCAGGGTGCTGTACATCAGTGTCTCAGACATCCTTGTTTTGTTGGAATTCTTTGTATGATCTGGGCAAAGACTGACCTGTAAATGTTCCCTTTTTATGTGGCAGTTCTTCCTGGCCACCAGATTTTAGTGACAGTTATGGTGGCATCATCTGTCTGGACAGAGACATCTCAGAATGACACCACCTGAGTTCTGATAACTAAATACATTATTAATAGTTTGTTGAACAAATCTGATTGTAGAGGGTAACACTATGTCTATGTGAGGCTGCCTGACTTGCCGTTGCCTGATTTTTTTATTTTCAATTCTGATTTTATTCTCAATTCCAAATCCTAGATGCCCATGTTTTTCATTTTGAAACTGGATTCTGAGAACGGGCCAATGCTGCCATTTGTTCTCTTCCGTTCCATGTGAGATCCTACTGGAAGATTTCCAGGCACCAAACTCACAGAATTACCCCCTCCAGCCCCTCCTTGTTCCGTCCTTCCTTTGAAGAGGAGCTGCTAAGAAACCCACTGAGATGTAGGTGAAACCAGGATGGAGCAGGAAGAGCCAAACTAATTATTCCTGGTGGTGCTCCCAAGCCTGTTGAGCTTCTGGCTTAGCAGTGCTCCTGAAAATCAGAATCCTTGCAGGGACACGTCTGTTGCTGAGCTCTGGGCCATGGGCTTTCCCCCGTAGCTGTTCCCCTCGAGGGCTCTCAGATAGGAGATAAAGGAGTTGGAGCTGCTTCTAATGATGGGTACTTGGATGATTCTCGAATTCCTGAGAGGATGGGAGCAGATTTAACTGGATTCTCTATTGTTCAGAGATTTGGTGCTGCCTGTCAAATCCTGGCTCGTTCTGCTCAGCAGTGCTTGATTTCTCAAGTGACTGTAAGCCTCGTTTCTCCAGGGGTTTTCCTCTTGTTTGTGGGAGTAGACAGGAATTTTGAAGATGCTGAGAGTGCTTTAAGTAATCCTGACAGCCATCCATCTGAAGCTTAAAACTCTGTGAAGATGTTGGAGGTCTTAATATGACTGTAGAACGTGATTGTTAATGTTGCATGTTCTTATGCCTTTTTATTAAATAAGGAGTCTTAAGTACAACTCATTTCAACACAGTTCATTAAACATAGAATTGCATAACATTTTTCTAGTAAACTCAATTTGAGATTTTTCAGTGAATTGTTAAAATACAGATGTATTTTTTTTTAAAGGAAAAGACTTGCATGTCCAAGTAACTTCCAAACTTTGCTTTAAAAAGCTGCTTATGTGGTATATGCAAAGTAATAAATTGAAAGAAATTTAAGATTAAATATTGATTTTAATACTAGAGTGAGAAACGGTCTTGAAATGACAGTAAAGTGAGTAATAGGGTGACGTGGGAATGCTGCTAGACAGACAGATAGTTGATACAGTGACATACCAAGTAGTCCTTCAAACATCTGACAGAAGAAATGACAACCTGAAGTTTTTAGGGTGTGTGGGAACATAGCCCTGATGGAATTTCTCTCCCCACTCCTGCCATGGATAGAGCTGCCACTTGGGAACTGAAGGCTTTGGAAAGAAAGTCTCCTGACCTTTGAATGTCCCCGCAATGTCATGCTGAGCTGGGGGCCACGAGACAAAAGTGGGAAGTTTATACAGCAATATATAACTTTAGAGAACATTAAGTTGTCATTGCTGCTTTGATCAGTGATAGAGTATACTTTGATAAAACTCAGATAAAGGGCTTCAGGCTGTAGCATCAAAACAATGCGTTGTGTTCCTTTTAGTTTGAAAAATGTATTTCTACAGTCTGTTTTTAAGAAGTGGAATGTGCTCATGAGAACTGATTAGACCTGGCACACAGACCTAAATAATGAAGGTCAAATAGAATTATTTGTTTTTTACCTTTTGATTGCTTGAAAACTTGGGTTTGAAATTTATGGGAGGACTCGTCGTGACACAGTTATATACCACAGAAAAGAATCAGTCTGGAAGTGGCTACAGTTGTGTTTGAGTTCAGTCGTTATTCCGTTTGTGGTGTTTGTTTTATGTGAGTTTATTGTCTGCATAGCAAATGAGAGGAAGAAGTGGAGGGTCTTTGGTTGCTTTTGGTCAATCTTATTCCTGTGGAGTTCAATCTAAGATGTAGAAAAACAGACTACCAGGAGTTTCGTTTTGCAGCGATGTAATTCTGTGTATTCTTGCTTGGAGGGTTTGGAGGTGTTACATAAATGTATCTGGAAATCCATAAAGACTATAAAACATAACATTTCTAGTTGCTCTGATTTTATGGGTTATCAGAATAGGCTCTGAAGTTTAATAGGTCATTACTCTGTTCATAGATCTGGCAAATCCCCTCCCACCCCGAAAATTCTTGGTGGCATCTCTGATAATCTTGGTAAATGAGAAGGTGTGATGGCTCATTGCTTGTCTGGCTGCTTTGCTGTGCAACTGTCATCAGGACTGGTGAAAATTCATGTAATCACTGTTGTGTTTATTATGATAGAGTACTTGGATCTATGTTAAAGATAATGTGAGGGATTCAGTTTGCTTTTGTGCTTTAGAGAAAACCCAACCTAACCCAAAAAGGAATCTTTAGGATCTTTTAACTTTGTTTTTACCTAAGGAAAAAATCTACATCAAAAGAAAATTCATGTAAGTTACTGTAACTTTTTTTAAGGTGTCATTCCCCTCCTTTTGAAACTTCTTCCCTCAACATGCTGAATCCTTTACCAGGAGCACAGCAAAGCCTCGTCGTTGGAATTTGATAGCAGGGTTTTTCCGTGTTAGGGCTGGCAGCAGTCAGGTTCTGAGCAGCACCCCCGGGGCTGTCACGGGGTGGATTCTCCTCATTGCGCAATGCGTGTTATCAGCCTGTCTCCACAGAGAGAGGAGAGGAGCAGGATGGGACTTCTAGTAAGTTTTCTCCCTCTGACTGTTCTTACAGAAATCACTTGTTACTGGGGGCATATTCTGAGAAATTAACCTCAGCTCAAGTAGTCATATAGTGCCTAATCTCAGACCTGCTTCCTAAGTAAAGGAATTGCAGGAAAAGTTGGTTCGTAACTCATCTGTCAGCACTGAATTCTTCTGCTGATGATCAGTAAAGATAAGCCTTACTGATTGCCTGGCTCAAACACATGTGAGATATATGAACCTCACTTCTGCAACTTCAAAACAGATGCTCTTTAAAATACTTGTAAAAGTCTTTGGTTTAGAGCTGTTACCCAAAAGTAAAACTGAACTTCAAGGGAGTTTTAAGGGCGTCTCTCATAAACGTTTGCCAATAGCTGTTCACACGGGTGAAGACAGATGTGTATTGATAAGGCTGAGACCAAACCTTGGAGGTGGAGAGGTATTTTAAGAAAGATGTTTCCCCTACAGATGGTGTTGGGCTTTCTGTAGTATGAGAACTTCTTTAATACCGACAGTCTGTTCAGTGGTGTTTAGACAGGCTTTCAGAGAACCTCAGCTTTGAACAGATACTAAACTGCAGGTGTTTTTTCTCGGAAATTTTTCATCAGTTTGTAAATGTGTGAAAAAAGAAATGGTGGTAACTGCTTTGCAATTTCCAGGTTTACCTCAGAAAGGCCTTAGTGATTTCAGTGTGCTGGACTGCCAAGGAGCTCTAACTTTGTTTTGCTGCACTGACTTATTTTGGGAGGGTTCTAAGACAGGCTCAAGTAATCCATACAAGCAAAACCAGCTTTTCAGGGGGATTGCGTCCATCCTTACTGCCTTTATTGGCATTGTTTTAAAGTAAGTTTATCTGTTAACCATAACTAAACTAAACTAATTTGCTAGTAATTTTTCATGTAAAAGCTCTTACTAATTTGAAATTTGTGAGATTTCTTTTTTTTTGGTTGCACTAAATTAACATTTGTGACAGGAAAAAAAATAGCTCTTGAAGTTTATTTTTTATATTTTTAGGATTGGGTGTTAAAAGTTAACTTGTTTTCCTGTTAAACTCTAAAGTCTTTACTTATAAAGTTATCTATGAATGTACTTTTGTCTCTTTGGTTTCCTTGGGTGTTTTTCTTTCTTTCCCTAAGCTCTCCCTAACCTATGTACAATGATTAGCAATATTAACAGGTAGTTGATTTTACTTGTGCATTAAGCAAGTGCAATTTACTAGTAGGGATTGAGTGCTCAGGGAAGCTTGGAGAACAAAGTCATTCAGTCTTCGAAAGGGAACAAACACAAACTGTTAATGCTGTGCAATAGAAGAATTTTATAATGTATTGATTTCCATTTTGACCTTATTGACCAAGTATAATTTAGTTTTCTGCATACCACTGTGAGAATGTTAAATTACTACTTGTTATTGACATCCTTGTTTTTACTCAGCTGTTCTGTTAAATGGAGGCAAAATAAAACACAGCATTTACTGACACTGAATCTAAATGGAAAAAACCTGTAAAGAGAATGTGTAGAACTTGAGGTATGATGTGAGGTTAACCTTCCCATGGTCTATGTCACACACACAGAGTTTGGTACCTGTATAATGTTATTGCAGTGATATTTATTTAAAATAAAGACCTGTGTTTACCTTAGCATTGTCCAAATCTGCATTGAATTGTCATTCTAGATGGAAGGCTTTGATGCCAAGCAAGTGCAAGTGTACTCTAGTTGGTAATTATTTAACATTTGAGAGCTTTATGAACTAAGACTACTTATTTGTGTAGGTAAAGGAATGCATTTCAGAATTACTTGAGTGGGGGGGTTGGAGTGTAATTACAAGCCTTACTTGTCTACTTTGTGCTGATTTGAAACACTAAACAGCAGAAACTATCACCGATTAAGACAAGGCTTGCAGTTGCTCTCAGCATTTATAAAATCGGGACAATGCTAGTGTTGCTTGAAGTCAGATGTCTTCTTTTTTTACTGATAATCTCAATTTTAAACTGTTAGTAGTTGGTCCATACAATTTTTCAAGTAATAACCATGTCATTATAGCAGCTCTTGCCTCCCCTTCTCAGCTGGTGAATTCTCCAGGCTGCTGAGTTCAGCCAAGACAGCTGGGACAGTGAGGAGGAGCAAGAGAATCTCCTGGTGCTGCTGCTAGAAAAGGACATCTGGATCTATAGTTTTCATGTCTCTTATAGTGGGAGTATTTCCTGTAACGTTTAGCCAATCCCTCCCCAGTAATTACTGTTGCAATTTGTTGTAACTTCCAGTGGCCTGGAAGAACTCTTATTTTCATAGGACTTGAGTTAAGACAGTCCCATCCAGTAACATTCATTTAAAAAACAAATATGGTGATTCCATTGCTGTAAACGTGGCTCCAAGCTAAAGATGTCCCCTTGATTCTTTTCCTTATCCCACACAAATTTGAAGTTGCATCTTTTTGTTATAAAGGCTGAATTTGACCCTCAGAGAAGGGTGTTCTGTGATGTCTCCCAATAGTACAATGAGTGAGCCATAACTTGCCTTGATATAACAGTACTTTCCACTGAAAGATGAAAATTTAACCTGGACCTATTGCTTTTGTCATGTATTTAGTGGAGAGGAAGAAAAAATTCCTAACTAACCTCAAGAAGAAGAAAGATGTGTCTGTTGTGAGTTGGCTGGAAACAGTTGATAGCAACAGTCACAACAGATTGGTCTTTGTGTGCATTATTTAGACACCAGTGCTGTAATGGGTTAGAAGCCACTAAACTATGTTTGTCAGAGACCACTCTGTTGTGTTGATCTCAAGTTATTCCTTGGAAGAAGAAAGGAAAAAGCTGTCCTAGAATTTACAGCCAGGACTAGCCCTGTCTCTGTGGCTTCCTGAGTTGTCCTTAATCTCTCCTTAGGATGCTCGTTTTGTTTGCCTTGGTTTCAGTACTGGTTTGTTGTATTTAAGGAGCCATCTTCAGCTGTTCGACATTGTGAGTTCAAATCATCAACTCTGTATTTTATGCACAAAGTTTTTCTGGAAGACTTTTTTCCCCCCTTTCCATGGATTGATATTAGTACACAGCGAATGGCAGATGATGTGCAGCAGTAAAGATAGTCAGACATAAACAAAACAAGAGAAATATAACAGGTCTCATGCTTCATTCATGTCACTTTTGTTTATGTTCCTACCACCCAGAAAAAGTAAAACAGCTGCTCCTCAAAGGAGAGACAACAGCAAAAAAACTCCTTAAATAAGAAACTTTTTCTGTAGAGTGCTAGCAGAACTTTTCATGCAATATATTTGATATAGTACCATTCTTTATACTTCATTTTGGCTGCTCTAGTCAAAATTTGAGTTATCATTTAATAAAACCATAGAATAATATTAATTCATTAATTTCACATCTCTAGCTTGTTTGTGTAGCAATAATATCTTGCTGTGGGGCAGTGAAGTAGGCAGAGCACACTAGAACAAAATGAAAGGATAGGTTGTCTTCTGAAAAAACAAACCAACCAAACAAACAAAAAACCCCAAACCAAACCAAGAAAACAGCAAACCTGATCGTTTCATGGCCTTGAGTTACCTTTGTGCATAAACAATTTTTTTCTCTCCCTGTCCCTCTTGCCCTTCCTCCCACCTTTTCCACTTTTCTTGTGTATGATAATTTCTGGTATTTTTATCATCTGATTTATTCTAACAGTTCTCATTGAAACCATCAAATTGTGGACAAAAATGTAATTCCAGACCTACACTGAGAGGAAATACAGGCTAATAACCACTGTGGATCTGTGCTCTGTGTGTGTGCTGAGGGAAGGACAGAGTGCTGGGCCCAAGGCATTCAGACAGCTGCCAGTTGTGTTAACTGAAGTTTAATTGTGGTATAAGATGGGGAACCACTGACCTTTAGAGGAGTTTGACTTAATGAGACCCTCATGCCTGATGTCTATTTTCAGCCATTTTTAGCTGACCTAAAATTACTGTTTAGCAAGGTTGGACTTTATGGAGCCACTTTCCTCACCTTTGCTTGTGAATGATGGCACAAAATAAATAATGATTGGTACTAAGTTTGCATGTGACATTTAGCAAGGTTGAGGAAAAAAAGATTCTATTTTGGTATGTTCAGCAGAAGTATGTATTTTTCACTTGGTTTTGGGCTTTGTCTGCTTCTTAAGTGTTTTGGAGAAGAGTCAATGGAGTTTATGGCTGAAGTAGGTGAAACCAAGAATTGGGAACAGCTCTGAGGGGTGTTACATGACTATGTTCATTCACAAAGACTATCCTGCCCCAGAAAAATCTTTTCCCCTGTTCTTTGCAGCCAGAATATTTGTGTGAAATGCAGCCCTAAGTATTACTTTGAAATGAATAGATTGAAGTTTGATCAGCTGAGATAGAGGCTTTCTTCTTCCATAGAATTTTTATGGGTTTGAACTCACTCAGCACCTTATTTAAAAGTGAGTTTTTCATAAAACAGTTGTTGCAGTATCACAAGATCTCTTCCAGTACCTCTTTTTTTCTTTTTCCCCCCCCTTAAAAACCTAAGCAAATATTAGCCTATATGGGAAAAATACAAGGAAAATCATCTTCAGGTCTGTTAGACTTGAGAAACATTTTTCAAGGTCTCTCACCAACAATACAGAAAAAGAGCTGCATGCAGCAGTGTCAAAATGTAAATGAGATTCAATTTGCCTGCCCCTTTCATTGTCCTTAAATCTAATGATACCAATTTCAGTTATGGTTAAACTTCCTTGTTTGAAGATGGCACAGGTCTACCTTAAGTGTCAATTTGTGCTAGAAAATTTAATTTTTATAGGCTACAAAATGTGAGATGCGTGGTAGGACAGTAAATGTAATGTAATATGTAATAGGCTATTTAATTTGTTTTAACCATCTTAAAGTCTATTTAAGTCCTCCTGAGACATCCCGGAGCAGATTTAAAGGAGATCTTTTCCATCAAGCTCTCAGCAGTTTAAACTTACACTTCCTGTCTGTTACAGCTTTAAATTGATAATAGTATCCATTTCAAATTCATGGCATGTATAGACTTGGATTTCTTTTCTAGTGGGACAGGTAGTTTTGTTAAGTATGGAAGACTTCAAACACTTTTTGCTCACCAGTGCGTGGTTTTACAGGTCTAATAGGGAAACGCCTCATGTGCTCAGGTTCATAGAAGTTGATTAAAACATTATTTCAAGGGTGAAGTAGGGTAGGCACTTTTAGCACCTTCTGTTCCTTTCCTGGAGCAACCACCATTCATTTCAGATCCTGGGATGGGAGGGATGGCTGGGCTCACAGTTCTGGGCTGTGGGAGCTCACAATCACAGCCAGTCTTCACGGTGCTCAATTTTGTAACTGTTCATAAGAAATTGTCCCTCTGGTACCACAAGCTGGAAAACACCACTCCATGGTAAACAGCAGAGATTTGTTAGTCCTGAGCTGCAACCTCTCAACAGAGAGTATCCGTCACCTCCTGTTAGAGCTCTTGGGGAGCAGAGTGTTAAAGGTTTGTATGATAAAACCATCATTATTGCCTGCAATACAAAGGAATATTAACAAACTCCCCTTCTCCTAACACAATGCTGGCTGTACATAGAAATTGCCTTTTTGCCCTTAGGGAGTGAACAAGCATAGCAAGTCCCTCTCTTCCTTCACTGCTTCAAGCAGAGAGCCATGACTTGCAGCACCTTCTTATCGTGTTGATTTTCTGTTCTTTTTCTTTCCATTTCTATCCCTTAAGTCTAGAAGTTCTTGCTTTTCCTCCTGTATGACAATTTGGTTCTCTACCACGTTACTACTACTTTAAATACTTGGGTTGTCAGCAACCCAAAACCTAATATTATTTTTTACCCAGGTGCAAAATGGAACGTCTAAACAAAGTAGACCCTTTGAGGAGCACCACCACTAGTAATATTTTCTCCATCCCAGTAATTTACCATGAGATGTGATACTCATGTGTTACCATTAACCAAGAAATTTCATCAAAGAAAGGTAAACCAGTATGACTTCATTTACATTTGAGAAGATCTGGGCTGCATTTT
Organism: Eulacestoma nigropectus; assembly: GCA_013397775.1. Classification (NCBI taxonomy): domain Eukaryota; kingdom Metazoa; phylum Chordata; class Aves; order Passeriformes; genus Eulacestoma; species Eulacestoma nigropectus. The sequence goes on from VZTE01001721.1 coordinate 67,157, forward strand.
CATTCTGCTTTCTGTTTATGTTCCAGTCACTGGTTACTCTTGCGTGCTCTTTCCCCTTAGAACCGTTGTTATGAGATGCTGAGGAGCACTGAGCTCACATTAACAGGGCTTTTTTGAACCCAGGTTCTACATTTCTTCTCCAGCCCTAGGCTGCTATCCCAGAAAATGAAAAGATTCATTGAGAATCCTTGTGCCTGAATTTGCAATTTTGATATATAACCCTTTCTTGGTTGTTTTTTTTTTTTTTTTTCCAGTATTCTGGGATGGAAATTGTTTTAAGCAGCCTCATTTCATTTTAGTAATGGATGTGGTAATTTGCAGTGCTTTGTCCTTGTTCCCATGAGGTATTCTGTCTCTGTCGTCATACACAGCATTATTCTTACAGGAAAAAATGATGCAAAAAGCTTAATTTAATATTTGGTTTGTCCTCCTAATTTCTACTTCTTGTTGACATCAGTTCTTCATTTTTTGCTCTTAATTTCTTGTTGAGAAACCTTTTGTTTGTCTGTGAGTTCCCATTTTCCTGGCCTCCTGGCAGTTTGCATTTAACTTCTGCAGCCTGACCTCTAAGTGCCAGCTCTCTTTGCTGATCAGTCCCTTTTTCCATTCCTTGTAGGTTCTCTACTTTTCCTTAATATCCTGCTTTGAGGTGCATTCTCATGCAGGTAGGTCTGTAGCCCTTTCCTGTCCCCCTTTTTAACTTTACTGGGATATAAGGACTCAGATTTAAAGTAAACCCATACCTCCCGTACACTCAAATCCAACTGTGTATGTGTTTCATATATCTTTGGATGAAATTTTGGTTTATGGCCCATCAGGGAAAGGTGGGATTAGTCTTGAAATGTAAAGAAAAACCGTTAGTTATTTTTGGGTCATGCAGCTGGTGAGGCCTGTACCCCAGGAAGATTAAGGAAGTTTGAATTGCTTTTGGCAATTACTCTATGTTGTATAGGTTGCTTATTTCCAGATGGGGTATTTTTGTTTCCTTCACATAAAACCATGGGAATTAATTTTAAAAACTGGCATTTAAACCATCTGAATCAGAAATAGATTTTTTTTTTTCTCTTTTTTCTTGATGCTGGTTATGTTTATACAAACAATCAGTTTTGTTAGAAGGTCAATAATTTAGGACATTCCTTGAAATTCTTTCCAGGTTTCACTTTTTTTTAAGAAATATATTAAAGATATGCCGATGTTTCTTTTTCATTGTGTTGGGGGACAGGTCTATTTGGCAGATTTTTGTTGAAAACCCCAACACACAAGAGGACAGTGTACTTGTCCCTTTTTCCAAGTAGTTGGGAGAGCTCTTACAACGGATGCAAAGGCTGCTTTTTGGAGCTGCAGTGATCCCTTCTGAATCTGCACGGTATCAGGGAAGAAAAGGATAAAATTAATTCCCCAAGGCTGGCAGCTTTAGAACACAGCCTGTGTGGGTCTGTGTGAGTCTGTGGCACTGCACGGCCCCTCAGAGGCTGGAGGCGGGAAGTTTCCGTGGGGTCAGGGAGTGCTGGATTCCCAGTCTGTCAGCCCCTCGTGTGTGCACTGCGAACACGTTGGGACCATATGGCCCTGGAATTGCCCAGCTCCATGTGCCGGCAGCAATCCCTGCAGATGGACGCGGATGAAACGCTCGAGTCCACGAACCAGCACGGGAACATCACGTTTGGGCTTTCTCTGCCTCCACAAATCTTTGTCCTTCTGAGCTGGGAGGTAGCAAAGCTACTGAGGAGTTTGGTTTTTTCCTGGCTTCTGATATCAGAATGGGGCTCAGTGCTCTGCTGCGTTGATTTTGATAGTGTTAATCCTAGAGCTAATATAAATTTTAAATTATACTTTAATGAATTTCATTTAAATGTAATTGGAACTCCTCAGTATGGTCTAACGGTGATATATAATGCTTGTCTCTTACCCTTGGGGGTGCTGGGGTAATCTCTGAAAGTCCCTTTGTCCGCTCTTTTTGTTTGGGAATAGCCATTTTCTTTTCTGGGTCTGCTGTAAATTTCCAAAGTTCATCTCTGGTGTATCCTAGTGCTTGACGAGGTGACAGCAAGAGAGAGATTTGCGAGTCTTTCATTGTGTTTGTTAGCCTTAGCCAAGGCTTCCTGCAGTATTTACGCTGCAAGTCTTTAAAAGCAAGGATAATAGTATTTAGTAACTAAAAGCTTGAAAAACTTATTAATGGACTGTTTATATTTGTGTTATTCATCTTTATTGTTTCCCTTTGCTTTAATGAGATGAAAACCAATTTAGTGTCATTAGTAAATGTCTGAGCATGTTCTTCAAACTGAGCTTTGAGCACTATGGTGAGGAGTCTGGGGGTTATATCTTTAATACAAGGATTATATCCTTAATATGATGGCACTTTATGTTGTTTGGCTTAGTCTTAAACTTCATTGTGGGTCGGTGGGTGTTTGTGCAACATGTGGCACTAGATGTTGAAAGTGGATGTTTACATCTGGTATGCATTGGGAGATTAAGGTAGAGAGGATGAAGTTTTGGGTATGTGTTTTTTGGATGAAGGATAAAGTGAGAATACTTTTATTTCCTCTTAGATTTGAAACATATCATTCTAGCAATGCCTTTGAAACTCTGCCAGCTTTGCCAACCGTAACATTTATGGGATTTTGGACCTAAACTGAACTAGAGAACTGTTTTTAGTGGCAGAGAAAAAGGTTAGTGCATGAAAATAGCAGGGCCTATTATTGACTGCATGTGGTCAGTGGTTTGGCTGAATGTAGGTGGCTCTTTTCCTGTCACTGTTTTCAGGCATATGGCTTTGTGATGAATATAAAACTCTTTCAACATGAGATCTGCTGCAGTTCTTTTTGCACAGTAGCCTTGTGCTATTTAGTAGTAATTATTTTGCTTTTGTCATTTATTTCCAGTCTTGTAGTAAAAAAAAAACCTTTTCAAGTAAAGCTTATTATTCTTGTTGACATCAAAGCTAAGAGGTTTGAAGAATGTGATCATCTGTGTATAGCAGCTGCTGCTGTCAGTAATATTTCTGAAAGGATGCATAAACTGTGTTGTTGAGTCTTTATTGTAGTTAATGCTGGGATTGTTTGCAGTGGGCAGAAACTCCCTCTAAGCGTGCACATGTATTTTGTTTAACTGTTACTTGTGTGAAAATCTCTAATACTGAATTAAAACTTCTTTTTCTTTCCTTTTTATGTTTCCAGTCTTGAAAGTAACATTTATAGCAGTTTTTCCCAAGGTGAACTTCTTTTTCTTATTGTGTAGAAAACAGCTTGGGTTAACCTAGTGTTTTGTTTCCTTCTTTGTGTGTAGTATACAAGGTGCAACCTCAGAGCTCAGGGAATAGAATTTTCTAGTTCCTCCTGCAGAGAGCTTAAGGGCACAACAGGTTCTGTTTAACTTTAACAGTGTTACCCTATTTATATCTTTGTAAAAAATCTGGGTGATAGAGCTGTAAATTGTACAGATTGTGGATTGTGTAGATTGTCTGGTGTTTCAGTGTAGAAAATTCTAGTGAATCTTGTTTTAGCAGCTCTCAGATGCAAGAGCTGCTTTCATTCAGCTGAGAGCAAAGTACATCTGGGTCTGTGAGACGCTGAGAACTGCAGCAAGTTTTAGGGGCACCGAGCACTTCATGAGTTGGTTCCATTGCTATGCAGTATTTAAAAACAAAGCAAAACTTGGGGAAAATGTTATGGTTTCCCCCTGTATGAGGAAAATAATATATAGAATTATCCAGTTTTGAGAGTAACTGTGAAAGAATAACTAAATAAACAATGAGGTAACCTGCAGAGTTGCTTAACGTGTTTTGAATGTATTTGTCAGTCCTGCATCCTGTTTCGCAGGCCAGACACAAGGAAAAACACTGTTGCACAAATGAGGCTGCTTGTGTGATCGTGTCTTACAGACTTTTAAGAATTTGATTTGTTACCTACAGTAAAAAATTGTACAATACTATTTGAAACACAAAATCTACTTTTAAATTATTGAAATAATAAAAAATAAAATCTCTAGACGCTGTAATTATTACAGCTATAGGTTAGAACTTAGTGAAATATCTTCCTACAGTATAACAATATCACAGGTTATTAAGAAATTTCTTTTCTAATTTAAACTAGGCCTTCTGAACTGTATCATGAAGACAGAGCTGTTTTTCCTAAGCATGCTGGGTGAAAGACTGTCACTAAGCAAGAAGTGCTATGCATATGTTTGTAACTCTTGTTGCAAGAGAATCTTAAGTAATCACTCATTGCATTCTCAGTGTTTAAAAAAATAATAATTCCATTTGAATTTTCCTGAGTTTGAGGTTGTGCAAAACACCCTCAATAGCAGCAAGCTTTGTAATGTGTTTTTGTTTGCCTTTTGATGTGGGTTTTTTTTTTTTTCCTCATTCTGATTTAGGACTAGGAAAATGCTTGATATTTTGACAGTAGTAATTGTCACAGTTCAGGAATGCTCTATGAAAGATCTCATACTTGAACATACTGATAAAAGTTCCTAACCGATACTAATAATCTCCATCATCTTCTTATTCCAAATCTTTTTGGTGTATGAAGATGATGGAGATTATCAGAATCCGTTCTCAACATGGATTGATAGAACAGTATCGTAAGGGAAAAGCAGCACCGCTGGTGAACTTTGGTTTTAATTTATGTGAGGCGGTTTTTTGTGGTGTTTTTTGTGAAAATAGCTATCATTCTTAACTCCTGTTGTGCAGAGGTTGGAGACCTGCGGGAGCTGCAGACTCTGGACATCTCCACGAACCGCCTGATGACGTTACCCGAGAGGCTGCACATGTGCCTTTCGCTGCAGTACCTGACTGCAGACAGGAACCACCTGTGGTCTGTGCCCCGCCACCTGTGCCAGCTGCCCAGCCTCAACGAGCTCTCCATGGCTGGCAACCGCCTGGCATTCCTGCCCCTTGGTGAGTCCCCACTTGGGGAGGTCAGGCACAGCAAAACAAACTGGCCACCCCCAGAAATTTTAAAAAAATGCAACAAGTGAGTTTCTTTGGTGGTCACCAGACTGTTTATGGGGTTGTCACAGGGATCATATTGTTGGAAAATATGTTAATAAAAAAAATGCAGGTTTAGGTTTCATGTTTTTTTAAAGCTATCAAATTTGCTTTATTTTTAGCTAACTGAGGGGAAAAAGTTTAAATTATGTGCTTAAATATAGTACTGTGTAATCTGAGTTCCACCACTTTGGGTAATGATCTGTTTCTGTTTGCTGGATCTGATGATTGAACTAAGATTCTTCAGCTAGGGTTTAAAACTTGCTGTGGAGTCCCAGTAACTCCATATAAATTACTTTTCAGCATTAGGAGTGTCAGTACCACATAATCCAGTGCAGGTTTAGTTTGTGCTGTGTATAGGCATCCATCAAAATTTCCACAGTAGTAGCCCAGGGAGGAATTGATGTGCCTTTTTCTCAACCCTGTGAAAGTTTGGAAGTGCGGAAGCAGGTCAGGAGTAGGAGGTGCAGTCAGTGTGTGGGGGTTTGTTGTGGGCAGTCACTGTGTGTTCTCTTAGGGAAAAGCAAATCCTCTTCTCTGAACTTGTCACTTTTCAGCCCTGCTTACGGGGTAATCTCCGCTGAGATACACGTGCAGAGCTGCCCTGCCATCTGAATAACCATTAATAGTTTTTCTAGAATATGAGTTTGGTGTTAATTAGGTGCAGATTGAGTTATGATAATCACATTGGAAAGAAGCTGGAAATTGCGATGGCTAAAAATGAGATCATAATTTCTAAATTAATTACATTGTATAGGTTTAACTTAATCTTTTCAGTACTAGAAGTTCAGTTTTTAAAGAACTTTCTGATATTTCTGAATTTTTTATCACCTTAGTTTATATTACTGGAAAGTAAGTGCAAATAATGTCTCCAGACAAAGTGTTGCACTTATGTCCCAGCATATGTCATTACATAAATGAGAAAATGAGTTCCAGGATGCATCATCCAGACTCCACAGTACTAAAACAAGCAAATTGCCTTCCCTTATTTTGGCAAATATTTTTAACTCCCATGAGAGAGGAAGTTAAAGACTTTTTATTTTGCAAAAATTCATTAAGATGAGATGTGAAATTTTAAAGGATAAAAAGTTTTTGCTACTTTTGCACTAGTAGCTTATCTATGAGTGAGCCATGACCTGGATGAGCCATAGATCTGCCAAAGTGTTTTAAGTTCAAAAGGAGGAAATAAATCTCTAATATAATGACACACCTTCTTTTTTCTTTATTTTTAGACTCAAATTCAAAACATTCGAAAGGAACTTTTAAAATAACGGGAAACATCAAAGACTGTCAATTGACCTTGTTCAGTAGTTCTTAATAGTGACTCACTGGTGAACATTTGGAGATAATTTGCTATCTGTGGATATGAAACTGAATCATAAATCCTAGAGTTCAGAGGAAAAGCAGCACAGTATAAATGTAAATGTTTAATCTTTCCTCTGAAGAATCAGAAGGTTTCAGAGTGGTCAAGATGTGATGAAATAAAGTAGAAGAGAGAGTGCATTGAAAAGCAAAAAGATTAAATCTATTTTCTGTTGCTTGGGAAAATATTTTTCTTGGAGTATTGCTGAAGTTAAGGCATAATGTAGCATTATTTCTGCTTACTGCACATGTTGGCTGGTGGGGCTTTTGTGTGTGTTCTTACATCAACTTCACTTTACCAGTTAATGACTGAGTAAGGATGCTAAATAATGGTGAAAAATACTGCAGAAACACTTGGAAGTGATAGTCAAGCAAATATTGTCAAAACAAGTTTTTGCGATTAGGGAGCTATGTTGAAAAGCAGAGAATTTATTCATCTTCTGACAGAATGGTTAAGGTTTTTTCTTTTTCTATTGATGTGTCCATGTTAAAGGAAATAAGTTTGAAACAAATTGCTTAATGCTTTTAAAAGTGTTATTTACTTCATTTATTTCACGTCGTGTGTGATAACCTACTGTGTCAACAAGGAATCCATTCTGCCTTGTCTAAGTTTGTCCCTTGTAGCTGCCAGCAGAGCCTCTTGTTAAGTGTAATGGAAATCTGCATTTTCTTGTTACTGGATTGATAGGTGCAAGGTTTATTCCAGCAGCAGCACAACACTGCTGGCCAGGGATTGGGTAGTTCTTTGCTCTGTACATTCTTTGAAGTTTGCAGGCTCATGTGTCTCAAGAAAAATGATGTGACACTATTAATCAATTGTACAAAGTACAGTAAAAATACCTGATCCCACTCCTTGACTTTCAGAACTGGTAGATAAACAAGCAGATGGGTAAACAATAGTGAATTATTCTGCAGAAATAGTAATTTGTTCTGCAGAATACACGTAATTGTTGGATATGCGAGTGTTTTATAAAAATTATTTTTCAACTGTGACTATTTCGGTTTATACTGAAAGAAATGAGACACCATAGATCCCAGCCTTTAGGCCTTCCTGATAAACTAATTTTTAAGAACAACTCCAGAAATTATATGTATAAGTTGAACTGGAAGCTGCATCCTGAACAGTTGTTGTATTGTCATGGTAACTTCATGCTCCCTTAGTTAATGGTCTTGGGAAATCTGCTGATCATTGTATATCAATCCACTTACAACATAAATTCTCTTTTGACAGAAAATTAACTTTAAATTTTTAGCACTAGAGAATGCTCCAATGCCTGAAAACAAATTCCACTGCAAGCAGAAATGTGAATCTGATGACGCTGCAAAAATAAAAATCATTTATGTAATAAAGTCCAAATATAATTAAAATAGGCCATAAATTCTCAAGTGTACTGGCAGTACAGGGGATGTTATGACAGCAAAGACTCAGTATTATATCACTTTATTTGAGGGTTTATGTGCACTTTTTCTTTAGAAAATGGGTCTAGTAATTATCAGTACACAGTAAACAAAGGTCTTATTCTACCTCGGTATATGCTGCTTTTGTGTCCTTGCCCTCACAGTATGGTTAAAAGAGCATCAGTGCAGCCACACAAGAGCTTTTGTTCCATCTTCAGCCATGTGGAATGCATATGCCAGGGCCCTGAGGTTAAAAAAAAAAAAAGGAAAAAAAAAAGACGGAGAGAAAGAAAAAAAATAGAATTGGGGTTTGTTCAGGACTCATGGCATTTGGTCATTTTTGGGAGAAAGGTCTTTGATCTGGGAGCCTGGAAGGAGGAAAGTGGAAATGTTTTAGACACAGTACAGTGCTTGCAAAAGCCACATGAAAACCTTCTTTGTAGCTTTAGCCTTTTCAGAGATGGGCAGCTTCCTTTTTGCACAAAGTTCTTCAGAAGCATGGTTTTTAGAGAACTTTTAACAATATTTGTTGACTGATATAAGACATAAAAATTAATGTGGATGGGATACAAAGAGCCTTTCAAAGTGATGATTTATTTAAATTTAAACTTTATGGATAATGTTTGAAACTGGGAAAAAATCTTTTGGAGTCTAGAAGATGCTTGGTTATTTAATGCAAAGAAACTATATCAAAGGAACATTTATAGTTACAGGCTATTTGGCTTTGGGAATTGAATTTTTCCTACTGAGATATTTTGTCTAACATCCAAAAATTTGCTTTAATTACCTAGGAAATGCAGTCAACTCAGAACTTAGAATCTAAACATAGCATAAGATAAAGACAGAGGGAAGAGATGAGATGCAGCCTCACTCCCCCCTCTCAGTGCATATGAAAAGAACAGCTTTAGGGCTTTTTTTGACTTGCCTGATTTTCAGCCCATTTGCATACATCTGTGTAGAAACCAGCAAGATGAGCCTCTTTTAAAAATTTTCTGCCATTCTCTAAATTAATAAGTTAAACAGTAGCACATTCAAGCTACCCCAGCAACCCATAGTTTTCTGCTGCTTTTAATCTAACTGGCTTCTGCAACACGAGGGAACATTCTCTGAACATTAGATGTCCCATCCACCTGCTACCTGCTTTAAATTGTATTGGCCGATTCCTCACCAGCCTTACAGTATTTTATGGTGTTACAGTGTTGCAGTATTTTTATTCATTGTAGGATAACAATGGGGTTTTGTTTCATCTAAAAATACCCCAGAACTTAACTAAACTATTTTCAGCCCTGCAGTACTGAGCCCAAATAAATAATCTCGTTGAGGTGCTGCTGAGCAGCATCTCCAGCAGTGCCCATCAGTCAGCAGAGGGATTTGTGCTCCCATCCTGAGGCAGGACACTTGATGGATGCAGCAGATAGTTCTGTGAACTGGAGTGTCTCTGGGACAGGGTCAAAGCAGCATGTGATGGTTGAATGTGTCCCTTGATGTCCAGTGACTCTGGTTTGAACAAAGCGCAGATTATGGTCCCTGAAACCTCCACAGACTGTTGCAAAGCAAAGGCCTGTGTTAAAAGGAAAAAACCCCAAAACTCATTTTTTCTCTATTAACAGTCTTATTTTAGAAAAGGAATCTATTCGTTTTCTGTTGGTATCATCACTTGTTCATTATATCAAGGATTTCAAAATGTGTCACTCCTCAGCACAAACTTTTAAGGTTTCTGGTGCTCACAGCTGCCATTCAAGTGGGTGACAGCTGAAGACATTCAGTATATTTTAAGATGGACACACATTTGGGGAGGGATCACTCAAAATATCTGCACTAAGTGGTGTTTAGAGCTCTTGTGTATAATAAAACTATTCAGTAATAAAGAAGGGTTTGTACTACCTGTTGTTGTAGTAGGGAATAAGAAGTGATCAGTATTCCAAATAGGATTCCTGAATACAAATATCATGGAAGTCATTTTAATTTTTATTCTGTTCTTGGCCATGATTACAAAGGGGACAAGAAGCTGTGCCTGTTTCTCCAGTTACCCTTATCTTTCTGCCAGCCAAGGTAACTGATAAAGATGGGAAGTCAGCATTAGTCAGTATTAGTATGGTCTTGCTGCAGCTCATGCAGCCAAATGCGTGTTTATCTTAGTCTCTCTAAGGTACTCATGGAAGTTTAACAAGTGGAGGGCACACAGTATTTGTGTTTTTCATGATGCAGTTTGTCTGGGTCGCAGCTCTCCCCTCCCAGGCACAGGCTTTCAGCCTCTGTTCTCCTGGTTTGTGCTTTGCACTAAACACAGAAATCTTTTCCTGTCCCAGTGTCTCGAAGGGCATGGGAGTGACAGCTGAGATGGGCTGCCCAGCTAATCCTACACATTAGATTTCTTGCTAGTCCAAAACTCTTTCAGACCATTCTATTTTGTTCAGTTTGGTGTCTTTTTATATGTCTCTCATTAGTATGTTTTTAATTTCTTTTAATAGCAGACAGTTTTACCACTGACTACATCTCATTAATAACCAAAATTCTTATTTCTGAGAATTCTTCCAAGAAATCTAAATTTTCCCTTTTAATTTTCTACACAAAATAATATAGTTCCATACCAATATGCTTCTATCTAGAGGTATCTTAATAGATTTCTAGTCCACGAAGGCATTACTTAATCATGCTGTACTTGCTTCTTTTGACTACCAGCCATGAATATTTTAAGAGAAATAATGCAAGCAGCACACCTCCAGAAGTATTGATCATTTATTGCAGCCACAACTTTCGATGTCTAACATTCTGCAGTTTAATGCTTTCTGTTTTCTTGGGCTCTGTAACTCACTGCATGACACAGACTCGTTTCTGAATGACTGCACTTGTATTTGGTTAAGGCTAATGAATCCCAGCAAGGATCCCTCCTTGGAGAAGAGAAGGAGGGGGACAAAGCACATTCTTGTGTCTGTCTTGCCCACTCTCCCAAAGATAGAGAAGCTGTGATTTCAGTGACGTGAGAGCAGTTAATGAAAGCAGGTTTGACCTTATGAACTTGAAGTATGCACTGAGGATTTGAAATCAATTGTCCCTTTGCTTCTTCAAACTGACTTCAGAGTTTGTCAATGTTAAAATTTAATTATTTATAATGGGATTTTCAAGGCTTCTGAAAGGGGGCTTTGTTTTGTTTTAGTAATTTGAAGTGCTTGCTTCTAAACAGCTTTTCAGCTCATCCATAAGAAAACCATTGGCTGAAATTTTACAGCTGAGAAGTACTAATTTGTTTGCTTACATTGAGTTTGATTAGCTTATTTATAATTAAAGAGAATTGCTTTGCTTATAATTGTCACTATGTCATCCCTTCTCCCCTTGACTTTTCTTGTTTTCTAAACCCAGATTTAGGTCGTTCTCGAGAGCTCCAGTATGTTTATGTGGATAACAATATTCACCTGAAAGGCCTCCCATCTTATCTGTATAATAAAGTCATTGGTTGCAGTGGGTAGGTATGAATTAATTGAGATGTCTTGTGTACCTGTCCTTGTAAAAATTCTCCTGTATGATACAACTGGTTATTTTTTGTGTGTCTGCGATTGATTCAGAACTGATACTAGTTGGAGGGATCTACTGCAGCTCGCAGTTCTGTTTTATTTTTGTAATAAATCTTCTGTATTAATTGCTGACTTTTGACTATTTTAGTATTAAGGCATAACAGTGAAGTTACTCTGAAAGAATTTGTAATAATAACGTAAGACCTAGAGCTCAGTTTAAAAGTTGGCCAAAGGTGTAGGCTACACAGAGGTTCCAGAACTAAAGAACAAAATAATTTTTAATATATTGAAGCATCTCGTTGTTTCTAAGTGCTCACATTTCTGTAAGCTGTGGTCATATCTTGAAAAGTCACGCGCAGCTCCTTCACTCATTTTACATCCCAGCATCAGCTTCTTGTAGGTCTTGGTACCTACTAACTAAAGTGACTTTTTTTAGGAGTCACAGATTGACAGGTTTATTTTTACATGTGGATTTTAAAAATATCCTAGGCTGTCTCATGTTTGTGGTTAGGATGCAAGAAAAAAGTGGTCTGTGTAGGACACTGGCTTAATTCTTTCTGCCCTGACACTGGCATAAATTAGGATCAGCACCCCTGATGAATGGAGCCTTACTGGTGTAAAACTGATCAGAAGAGGATTGTCCCCATTACCATCTAATTATAAATTTCTGGTATGCTCACTCTCAGCAGATCTCGCATTAAATATAAATTCCCTCTCTACAGCCTGCACTCTGCTGCAATATGGGAGATGCTGAGTCTTGGCATTTTAAGGTTTTTCTAATATTCCCATGTCAGCTGGTTGGTGATATTTAAATACTTGCAGTTGGATACAGTTCTGCTGAACTGTGTGACTCGCAAGCTTTTACTAATTTTGTTTTTCAGGAAAGATAAATTCTAGCCTTTTTTCTTTCAGAACTGATTGTAAATTGTTAGACAGACATTAAATTGACCTTAAATTTAACAGAATTGTATTGATTGTGACCAAAAACATTAATGATAATGCAGGAGATGGTCCAACAAGTTAGGTCCAACTGTCCTGCCTATTTCAGGTGGTTTTATACAACAAATGTGTCTCTTTTTTTTGTTTAAGTTTTCATTTTATACTCAGTTAAAATAATTTTATCTTTGCACTGACCTTTGTGAAGATCTTCCCAGTTCTTTTTGCTGTTCTTACATGTACAGTGCTGGTGAGACCACCTGCTAGTATCTCTGATATTATAAATCTAGTACAGAATTATAGAATCTAGTCTTAAAAATCTAGTATAGAAGAGACTAAAGGAGTTGCAAGTGTTGCGATGAAATTGATTCTTGTAATGCTTCTGTGGAATGAAAAGTGATTTTCTTCCTTAATAAGGAATAATAAAAAAAGATAATTTTTAGTAAGAAAAATAATATTTGTGCACCAAACAGATCCTTGTCTCTGTTGTGAAACTGTCTGGAAACATCACGGATTATTTTTAAGAAAAAATTTCAGTTTGGGAAGAGCACATATATATTATTAAGAAACCAAAGGTTTTATTTGATAATATGCTGAGAGACTTTAAAATTGTGTAATAATGGTCATGTGAAGAATTTCTGTTTTCTTTCCAAGAAAGCATTAGTAACCAGGCTAAGGTTTTCATGGGTCAGGTAGGAGTTGAAGATCTAGGCTTTAGTGCTCTGTCTGACCCTCCATTGGAGAATAAAATCTGACAAGCTGCTGTTACCAACGTAAAGCTTGATTTCTGAAAATAGAATATAAATTGCCTTGTGTAAGTATTGAATCTCTGTCTGGGCATCCTGCAGTCAGACTGGCTGAAAAAAGTCTTTTATATGAGAGGTGATGATCTCAGCACTCAAAATAAATTTTGATCTTATTTTTTGCAGATTGATTTCATAGTCCCCAGTTAGGGATCTGTCAGTTTTGTTGAAGGCAGCCAATAGGTGGTCCCAGCTTTTTTTTCCTCACTTATTTATTCACCAGGCTTCTTCTGCAGCTCCTTTTTTTCCCCAGCTGTTTAGACCATCCTCTATTCCAGATTTTAACCTCCATGGATTTTGTGTGTGGCATTAATAGCCTCACCCTTTACATAAAGTAGACCGAGTGTCCCAGCTCTCAACTGCAGAGACTGTAGTGAGTTTATGGGTTTTTTTCCTTAGTGAGGTTGGTAAGGGGTTATTGAGCTTGAATATACAACATTATGGATTTATGTACTGTGATAACTAACTCACTGGATTGTTGGAATACTGGATCTCTGAATTCCCAATTATATTTTAACCTCACGAATGGGTTGTGGGAAAGTATTAAATATTTAGCAAGATGCTTATTGACTTGCTGTTTAATGCTGCTCTTTTTTGGTTGTTTCTCTGGGCTGTTTCTCCTTTAATCAGGAGAGATGAGATTCTCTGTTGTCACAGGAGTACTATGAGATCTCTTTCGCATCTGATAAGGTTGAGACAGGTTACCTCTGTTTTAGGTCTAATATCTGGGAAGGCTGACAAATTTGTGTTTCTGTTCCATTTGTTAGGACTGGCCCTAACAAGTTGCTCTTGGCTTCAAATTTCAGTTGTCATAAACAATTCCAATTCCCCTGTTGATTTCCCCAACCTCTTAGTAGAATTTTCCTATGCGTGTCTCTCTGGTATGATCGCTTGCAACAGGGATCACATAAAGAGTTATTATTTTTACTACCAGCTAAGTTTCTCTCCTTGGATCCAAATAACCTTCCCTTTCCATATATGATTTGGGAAGGGCAAGGCTAGGAGACTTACTAGGATATCTTCCCACTACAGCATGGCTGTTGTTTTTATTTTTCCTTCACCCCCCCCCCACCATGCCCTCCAAGGGAATTCTGTGGATGGGGAAAGGTGTAGTACAGAATCACCCAGTGGCACTTATATTACATTTTTTTTGTGGCTGGAGTTTGCCTCATGTGTTATAGTTGAGTAATCCATGATTGTTTTCAGCTGGTTGATCCAAGACACGGTAAGGAAATTGTTGAGTATGAAACTGCTCCCCTCAGTAAAGTATTTACTAACAATGGCATTAAGAAGCTAAAGGAGATTGTCATGTGGTTAGAGTAATGGGCACGTAGCATACTCGGTTCACCCCCTTGGGATTGTGTTCTCATTTCTTTATGTTATTTGATGAGTAATTCCTCCAAATGTCCCATGTCTAGCACATCACAGAAGGTGGGAATCTGTAGAAACATAGAATCATAGAATAGTTTGGGAAGGGACCTTTAAAGGTCAACCCCACCATGCACTGCTCTCTGCAAGGAATCCCTGAGGGGTGCTGCACTGCAGAACAGTATCAGGCTTACCTTGGGTTGGTCATCTGGGTTTCCCTATGAAGTGACTTTTATTATTTTTTTTTCTAACCACTTTCTAAATGTCTTGTGTCCTTCTAGTTGTGGTTCTCCAATTCAAGTTTCAGAGGTGAAACTGCTCTCTTTTTCATCAGGCCAGTTAACTGTGTTCCTGCCAGCAGAGGTGAAATCTATAGGGACAGAAACAGATCATGTGCTGCCTTTGCAAGAACTGGCCATGAGGACCCTCTATAACACCTACTACAGGTTTTTGAAAGGTATGAAATTTCTGCATTCTTCAGATTACAGAAAGAGTGAAAGTGTTTTCTGGCAGGGATAGGAACATTTCTAACAGTTCTTCAAAGGCTTGGACAAGGATTTTTATTTTAAAAGATTCATTTAATAAAATTATGTTTGAAATGCTGCATTAGAACAAAAATGTCCAATATCAAAAACCAGAGTTCCAAAGACTATTTCTGAGGTCAAGTGGTGCTTATAAATGGTCTCTTACTTGAAGCCTATATGAAGAGGGACGCTTTTTTTTTTTCAGGAGAAACTCTTTAGTGGAAATAGGAGATGAGAAATACAGTTCCTGAGGCAAGATCAGATGCATCAGCCAACAATGCAACTCCTTGCCAGGCAGCACACTCCTAAACTGGCAGACTTGTTATACATAAGGCAAAAGAAATGTGAGCAGCCCTCGGCCATTTCAGCACAGCGTGACAGCTGAGCTGCTTTAGTTCTGCCCCAATTCAGGCTCTCTGCTCTAAAGTGGCCCTTGGCTCATCTGGTTCTGCATCGTGCAATCACATGGGTTAGCAATATCTGATGATAACCTGCAGATCCTCTCAGATCTGGATGTGTTGTGACTCCCCACTGTTGATGCTATCTTGGGAATTCTCAGCTTTAAAGGTCAAAGGAGAAAGCGGAAGAGTAGAGAGCTCCAGTGGGAACATTAGAGGGGTTGTGGAAAGGGTCTCTTGTACCTTGGCCACTGGAGTAAATCCTCACTGCTTTGCCAGGAAAAAGTGTACAAAGAGGTCTGTCTTTTCTCACCCACTTGTGACTTGCACAATAATTTCTGGAATCCAGCTGTGTGAATGTGGTTCCTGAAGATGCCAGTGAAGTTTGGTTGGGAATGGGAAGGTGGTATTGCAAAATCAGTTTAAGGACTGGTTTGTAAATGGTTTTATACAAGGCTGTGAGGATTATACCTATTTTCAGCCAAGATGCAGAACCTGAAAAAGATGGATTTATATATCCATATACACACATGTAGATATGTCCTATTCTGAGTGACCTTATTAAAGGCTCTGGTCATTACCACTGGCAACACCCCCATTTCAGTGCGGCAGGAGCAGTGCCTGTGTCAGACAGGTGTACCATAATGCTGTGCTGGGGAAGCAGGTGGCACATATGATTAAAGTAGCGGATTTCATCTGTCACTGCCTAAATTTGCAGTTTCAAGAGTGCTGTTAAATACTTGGCAGCTGCTGGGGAAGTGACAGAAGTGACTGGACTACTTTTTCTCAATCCTTGCTTGGCTGCAGAGTGTGACCTTTTCTTTCTGACGCAAATGTCCTGCTTGTCCCCTCCTTGGGGATGTTGTGGTACGTTGTGTCTGGGGTTCAGCCTTGTAGTGTTTGAAAGCTGAAACCAGTATGATACCATAAAACTCATTTATCAGGTACTGCATCTTGTCGTGATTACTCAGCACCTAAACTCACTCACCTGTCTTGGCTGTCTCTCAGTTTCTAGATGGAGATTAGCATGTGAGGTTTAATTTATAAAACACTGTGTGGCTTAGGCCAGGCCTGGGAAAATAATGGTTCTTTCCCAGGAAATGACCCTGGAGTCCCTTTTGGTGAAAATAATGGCATCTTGTAAGCTGTGGGGGAACACTTAACAGATGAGGAATGTATTGATCTCTTTAGAATGGTCTCTTTGGTTGGACCTGTGAGAATTATGCTGGGCTGGATTGAATTTCAAGTAATTCCAAATATTGCAGATCTGTTTTTGCTGATGGTGGAGTTTGGGCTTTGTAGTGAGGTCAGCTATCCTGCTGGATTGGTTGCTGAAATATTTTAGTCAAATACTACTGATGTCCTTTTCAAAATGTTGTATTGTTATTAGTTACTAAACATCTGTCTAGATCATCTCTGTGTCTAAAAATCCTTCATTATCTTTTAATCCTTTTTAATATTTGCTCAAACTATAATATTTTCACCTGAGTATTTTAGCCCAGTTAAACTTATGCCCACAAATGCTAAACTTGTACATTTAATTTCAACTTCTTGAACTTAGAAATGGAAAGCACCATGTGCTTCACTCTAATTGAGGTAATTTGTATTACCTCATTGTTTTGACAAAGCCTTAAGAATGTGAGGCAGCTGTTTTCTGAATTCTTCATGGATTGTGCTTGTTGCATTTGACTTTATCATGCAATCATTTTATTATAAATATTTTTTTGTTTCTTTTCTTCTCTAGATTTAAACTTTCTGACTCCAATCTCACTACCCAAAAGCCTCTTGGAATTGCTGCACTGTCCCTTGGGACATTGCCACCGCTGCAGCCAGCCTATGTTTACCATTGTCTACCCAAAGCTCTTTCCCTTGAGGGAAACTCCAATGGCAGGATTGCATCAAGGGTAATTATACAGGAAATTAGACTGGGGTTTCATTGAGGAAGAAAAACACCTTATGGAACAAAGCATATTCTTAGATTTTTTTTTAACTTAGCATTTCAGATCCAAAATCCCTGGCCTGTGATTGCATGTATAAGTTGACAAATATTTTATTCATGAGTCAACCAAAATACTGCTGTTAAGACTGTTAAAAGGGTCTTCAGATGTGCTTGTTTCAGCCTGGTGTAAGACAGGAAAGGGTTTGGTTAGGGTGGGATTGACCTGTTTGTGGTAGTGCAGCACTTCTGTGCCCTGGGAAGGAAGTGGTACCTAACACCAGTAATTGCCCTGATGGTCTCAACCCTGCCTTCAGATTCCACCACCAAACAAAAAGTGCTTCAGGATTAAAGACGGAGAAAAGCTCTAAAGCTGGAGCTTAATTAAAATGTTTTGCAGTAAAATACTCTTGTTTTAATTTCCACGCTAATTAACTTGAGATATGCTGTGGAAACATTCTGCATAGGAGCATACATTTTGTAGCAATACGTGTTTTTAATAATACGTCAGTTTTATGGTTGTAGCAGTTGTGAAAGTGTCTGCAGGATTCACACGTCAAGGAAACAAGCCCACACAGACTTCCTGACCTGGACAGTACAGTCATAGAAGGGACTCAGAATGGGGATTATGGATTAGGGAATGTTGCTCCCATGTAGATAAAGATATAAAATACCTTGAAGGTGAACCTTGATTTTTGTGCAGTGATTCTTTCCCTAATACCTGTTAGTCTGAGTAGCCTTCCATGAGCCACAATATCAATGAATCTACTTTCTGCAATGGAAAATCATCATCTGAGAAATTTCAGTTTGTACTGTTTGAAAAGTAATAAAGGAGGCTTAAAGCTAAGTCACTTGGAGTTAAACAAGCAAAGGTGATGTTAGGTTCTTGTTAGAGAATTAAAGTCAAACTGTTAATTACAAAGCATATACCTAAAGGTGGGGAGCAGAAAAGACAGGTGTTCTAAAAAGTAATATTTTTGAGATTACTTGTTGGTGTCTGTGTAATGCAGGAACACCACTTGGTTCCTGTCCCGCTGAAATCCATTAATTTGATAGTTATCTTCCCTAAAAACAAGAAACTGCTTTTCAGTAAGATCTTTAATGAAAGAAGAGAGATTAATGGATGATTCAGGTTGATGGTACCTGTTTTACACAGCTTTATGACAGTCTGTTTTGCTGTGAATCTGTGACATAAGAAGCATCTGATTTGTAAGCAACTCAGCTTTATGAAATTAAAAACTTAGGTATGCCAAATATGGGCAGCAGCCAGAGGGCTGCATAAATGCTATTTTGGAAAAGCCATCTTTCTTAGAAAGATCTGATTGCAGGGATTGCACACTTCAATTTGCCACTCTGTTACACTTTAGTCATATGTCGAAATTCAAAGGATTTCACGTTGAGTGAAACAATTTGCTCCCATATTACAGTCATAATATTCTTAGTGGCATAAAATGTTATAATCATGCTATAAAGAATTTCTTTCAAACGTGCAACAGTATCATTTTCTAAAAAAAGATGGAAAACTACTTGCTGGTCACTAAATCCATATATTACCCAAAATAATTCAACAGTGTGAGAGTTTGGACTACTTTGCAATTAATTGGTACGCATTGCTCATTGTAGAAGTTACAGTTACAGGATGATAGACATTATCAGTAGACACCTTTAGGAATTATTAAAGTTAAGACTCCACAAAAACATACTTTAGAGCTGTTTTGGAAGAACACTATATTAACATTCTAAAATATAATAATTAAAAATACATATTTCTGCATGGTTTTCACTTGTTTCAAAAATAGTTATCATTCCTTCCCTTAGACAAGAATGTACTGTGTTGTGCAAAATGCCTTTAATGAATCCAGTCTTAAGTAGCTGACATTCGATGCAAATCCACAGAAAATGAGATCTGAACAGGGCAGCCTGTCATCCTTATCTCTGTAGCTCGTGTACTTGACATGGTAAGATTATGTGGCATTGTGGAAGTGTGATAGCTGGTTGAGAAAGATGTGATGGACAGGGTTTCTGTTCTAAAGAGCTTAAAGTGACCATGAAAACACACAGGGTAGAGATCCTGGGCGTTTGAACAGCACTGATTAGCACATGCCACATCCATGCCAGTAACTCCTGCCTGGATTTCCGTATCGCATTCTGTATCCTCTTAGAGGGAAGGGGAGTTAAGTGTTGGACTGGATTTCTGTATCTGAAAAAGCACAGATGCCATGAGCACTGGGTAAAGCGTGATTTCTGGGTTAGTGAAGAACAGATCTGAACATTTTTAAGGCAGATATATCAGTCCCTGCCAGGCTGGGGCAGGAGCAGGGTCACTGTGAGGCTCGGATCACACTTGTGCAGTGCCATCCCTGCTGTACTGCGTGGCACGGTGTGACAGCACTGCCTGTCACTCATCCTTTCTGAAGATCTGCTTGTTCACTCTGCTAACCAGGGAGGACACTGGCCTTCAGTCATTTCATGCCTACAAGCAGTAATTTAAGAAACACATGAGCAGGGCCGAGGCTGCCCAGCTATTTTCCTGTCAGCTGCTAAACCTGCTGGCTGTGACACTCAGCCACACCCGGCTGAGAGAAAAACCACACGCTGCTGCTCTAAACCCAGTGCACAGAAACCAGCAAGGTTTTGAGAGAACATCTGCAGTGTTTCCCTGCCTTGGTGTCAGGCCCTCAGAGAGTGCATATGAACCTGTGCTTTTTCTGGATTGTGGAGATGGGCTAATCCTGTATTTTACAAACCAGCACATTGTCTGTGTGGAATGGAGCCAGGAGCTTTAATCTTTACTGACAACTGTTCCCCCCCCTCCCCTTTTTTTTTCTCCTAGGAGGACAACTGTTAGTTTTGTGGCATACTGCTGCTCCACCCAGTGTCTGCAGACTTTTGACCTACTGAGTTGATAAACATTCAACCTCCTCAGGAGTGCTGCCAGTGTAAAGCTGCATTCGATGCCGTGTCCCATTGGTACTGGAATACCGTGTGTGCGTGTGCCAAAGCAGCAGAAGTGCCCAGTCAGGAACACTCGGAGGCACTTAAACCCTGCCGTATCAAATCTGGATGAACTGCAGGAACTTTTCAGAAGTGTAAATACCGAGCTTTTAAAAATATTAACTTCTCTCTTCTCTGAGGCAGCACACAAACCAAACACATTCACGAGCTCTGATTTCAAGATTTCCATTATATTTCAAATGTGCCTGATTTCAGGTTGACCCATTGCATCATTTGAGACAGTTGCATTCCTCTAACAGGGAAAAAAAAAGTTCAGTTATGGCAAACAAGTTTTCACTTATTCATCCCCATCCTCTTCCCCTCTACAGCTGCAGTCAAGTGTATTGCTGTAAGCCTGCAGAACCTTTGATGGATCCCAGTGACTTTTCCATAGAATTCAGCCTTATTTTCTCCCTCTCATCTCAATGTTTACCCCAGCAGAGTTGTCCCAGTTGTATACCAAGTCTTTGACAGTTCTCTGTGGTATTTAAATCTGCATACTAAAAGCAGGTCTTTCTTTCTAGTATCATTAAATACCACAGTGATTTAACTGGAGTAACTAGGATATGTCTAGAGACTGAAGATCCTGTTTCAGTGAAGGCTGGGACTGATGCCTACACTAAGGGGTCTTGCTCCAGCATGTTTGAGGGTGTGTTTTCTTTATTTTCATTGCTTGAGATTTTTATTTTTAGAAATAGCTCTCCTTTTGTTCCTTTGAGTTCTTCAGGAAGATGATGACTTTAAGTATCAATTTCCCTTGGAAAAAACCCAACTAGTAATATGATAGAAAGTCTTTATATTTATTATATTTTTACGGTTGCAGACTACAGATCTGCAAAGAGCTGGTCTTGATCTTTTTCTAGATTCAGCATTTGGCTGATTTGTCCAAGTGTGTCTGTGGATTGTGTGCCTTGGAGAAGGCTGGAAATCCAGGAGCAGGTGTGTATCTCCATGCACAGGTATATTTGCACACATGGATATCTGCACAGAAGGGCTGGGACATTTGTTTTCATGTATTAATGGCAGATTTGGTGCAACTTTCCACTCACTATCGTATTTGTGGGAATCTTTTTTTGTTACATCTTGTTCATTTTAAATAAAGAACAAAGGATGGAAAAAGGCCTAAAATGCCTATGTGACTTTACATTTTGATTTTATACTGAAACAGTTTATAGGTGATTAGCCCCTCTTGACTTGCTTTTCAATTTATAATATTTTTTTTAATATAATTTGTTCTTTTTTTTTTTACTTTCTATTTCTTAGGTGTAAACCACTTGTTGATTTAGCACAATGTGCTGCTCTGTGCAGTAGGTAGTTACAAGCTGAAATAGATATGAATGAAACAGTTTGTTATAAAAATGGCAAGATAAAGAGTCTTATTTGGTAGTATATTAGCATATGTTGTGGTGAGGTGTGCGTACTTTGAAGGCAGGAGGCATTAAAATGTTTTCCTGTTGCCAAAGAAGCATTTGTTCCCTCTGCAGGCTTCCTGGCATCTCTTCAATAAATAGAGTATCTTAAGAGCTTAAAAGAGTACCAAAAAGGCAGTTTTGAGGGTGGAATTTTTAGGTTGTACATGTTACTGGTAAAAATCTTTCCTGGTTTTATTCGGTTGGTTTTAGAGAGTTGAATTAGCATTAAGAAATGTAGAACTTAATCCTTCAGGAATGCAAGTATCATCTACTGTTTAAGAATTGTGAAACTTTCTAAAATAAATCCCATTTATTAAATCTGCTTTGCAGTAGGGGAAAGAGCCATGTCCAAGCAGCCTTGGTGCTGTTGGATTTCTGTCTGTGCTGTTTCCCAGGTTTGTTTCCATGTTGGAATCCCAGCAGGCCCAGCAACCCCACAGGGTTCACTGCTGAGGCAGCAAAATCCATCTTCAGCTTCTTCCTTTTCCTTCTGTGCCTCAGAGCTGAGATGTAAATTGCCCATGTACAATTATATCTGTATCAAAAATGTGCAAGTGTAGGACAGAATCCACTTTTTTTTTAAAAAACAGATGATAAAAGCTATGGTAGTGCTACAAATACTAATTTTGATACAATACTGATCAGGAATTTTCAGTATTATTTTTACTGTGGCTTCCTCTGTCTTTGAAGGAGATGTTTTCTTGGAAGTTTTTGTCCTCTTTTTATAGCAAGTTGTAGACTTGAAATCACAGTTTATATCTGAATTCAGTCTGTAAATACTATTTTGGAGTTAAATCTTGTTGTGATCACCTCAAAAACATTAGCATTTGTTTTATTAGGAGTCAGATAGGAAGAGTGAAGCTTGATTTTATTATTATAATTATTTATTTATTATTTTCTTTCTTCTTCCCATAATCTAATTATTTCTTATTGAGTCTGTATCAGTCTCTTTATTATTGTCTCCAAGTGCAGTTCAGAAGGAATTTAGCCTGTTCTATAAGCAGGATGAATCTTAACTAACACTTTAATAGATGATATTTCAAGAATGGAATGTTCAATAAATAAATGACTTAAACATGCAATTGAAGCTGAAATGTCATACCCTATTTTTATAAAACAAAGAAGGGGAAAGCCAGTCTATAGACTGAAAATGCAGCTTAAACTCATGTTTGATGTTTTGGGGGGTTTTTATATGAACAGTGTTTGTATTCATCTGTATCTCTGGGTGATATTCTTCTAGATTAAAATAACTCCATTCTCACTTGTCCAAATTTTTCCAAAGTTGTTCTGCTGTAAGAGTATTTCATAACGAGCAAGCATGAGAGCCAGCTATGCAAATTGCAGAGGAGAGAGGGAGCTTGTTGGTGATCAAACTGTGCATCACTGGTTTTTTTAAGGTGCCACAACGCTTGGACTCCTTTTTAGTGGGTTTATTTCTGGGTAATTTTTGATGGCTTGCTCTGGTTTGTCAGGTTAGTTCCCACTGAGGTGTACTACAAAAAATCGGGTTCCAGCAGCTGAAAAAAAATGACCATTTAAAAAGTTTTTTTGTCATGCCAGTCGATCTTAACTCTTCACTTACAGTGGGAGCAGGAAAAGCTTTGGGGTTTTTCTTCTAGGCATTACAAAGAAAAAGGTGCAGGAGAGGAATGAGATAAAGTAAGTCTTTAGCCCATTGATAACTGCTATAAAATTTTCCTAAGATTAACTCCTATTATAATTAGGGATCACAGGCATAATTTTTCTTTAAGTTGTGATAACAGGCACCATGCTAATAAAATTCAAACCCCATATAGAGGTAGCTGTTTGTTCTGCCATGAAGGAAATGGAGGAGTCTCTGGCTTTGTCTAAAAATCCTGTTAGAGTGGTTTTGCCATGGACACTGTTATGTTCTTAGGAACCTTCCTGATCATCCCTCAGAGGATCAGAAATGCCCTTTCCTGTGCAAAGAGCAATGTCTAATATAAAGAAATGTGTGTTTTTCTGTTTTGATGCTTCTCCTGGGCTCTTACCAAGGTTCATTACAAACCTTCTATTTACCTGGTTGTGGTGAGGTTGAGATGTTGCTCTGAGCAGAGTGGTGCTGTTTATTGCCAAGCTGGCTTCAGTTCCTGCAGATTGAATTCTGCTGAATCCCTTTTTCTGGCATGAAGGGAGCACAGGATTGTTCTAACACCCGTGTGGGAGCAGCCTGTCAGGTTCTACTGACATCACAGCCCAGCTGAAGACTGGAGAGTGACAAACCTGTCACTAGAGAGGACAGCTGGCTTTTGAAGACCGCTTTGGCCCCACCAGAGTACCACTGATAACAGAAGAAATTTTGCCCTGATGTCAGTGGATGATGGGTCAAGTTTTAAGTGATGAGAGGGAAGAATGTGTGTTACCATCTTTGTATTTCTTGCAAAAACTGAGATGACACCAGAATCCATGGCTGCTGCTCTGTCTGCAGCTGCACTTCCATAATACCAAGATGTAACTATCTCTGCCTCTTACCTTCCTCTTAATACTACTCATGTTGTTGCAAAATGTTATAGTTAACTTGTGATGGAAGAGGCTGAATAAATTGAATCCAGAGTTTTTATTACTTTTTTGTATTACAGACCTATTTTGTAAGAGACCAAAGGTCTGGTGGAAAGACAGCAATGTTCATGTGAAGTCTTCATTGCTTTTGCTTTTATGTGCCCTTTTTTTGGATTAGAACTTGAACTTGATTTGCAGCTGAGTTCATTCTGTGTCTATGGAAAGCATATGTGCATTGCTTTCTTGCTCAGTATTAACCAAATGTCACTTAGTGTGAAGGTGAGCTTGCTAGGTGGTTTATTTAAAGTTAGTGGTGCAATTTATTGTATGTGCTTGTTAATAAACTATACTTTTGGATAGAATTACCATTCATTAAAATTAACTAAATTCTTGCTCCTGGGACTATTAAGCTATGTTAGAATGTAGCACTTCATTTACATTTCAGTTCATTTGCATGGTAATTAGCTAATAAGTCTCTTGTCCTGGGGCTGAAGAGGTGGGGTGAAGACACTTAAAACACTCCCAAGCCCAAAACACCACTTCAATTCACTTAATCCCTTTGTCTCAGACAATGTAGCTCATCAGATCTTGCATAATAGGAACAAAACCCATATGGAAACGTTACTTCAGACCCTTCCACGGATTGATCAAAAGGAAAATTAAGTTTTAGTAGAGCTGTATTGCCACCCTGATAGTCCGTAGATGAGGCCGTGGTTCATAGATTCCTTACTAAGCACCATTCAGCAGCTTTTTTTCCTCATCTAACAGATATCGTAGGAACAAGGCTGCCAAAAATAAGTAGAAATTAAGCATCTGTTTTTCCAGTTGTTCCACTCCTTGCTATGCCGCATTTTGCTTCAGTCAAAGCTGCTGCTCTCCATGTTGTGATGAGTTGTTTGAGCTGGATGCTGTCTGGGTTTCTGTGAGTGTATTGGGTGAATAGTCAGTATCCATTCTGCAGTGAGACCCTGTGGTGGTCAAGGTGACTCAGATCAGTAGTAAACCGTGCAGGTTTAGGTGCTGTCCAGACTTGATGAAGCGTGTTTGGTAGTTAGTTTACAATGATTTGCCTTTTTTATATTTTACAAGTGACAACATAACTTTTCCTACCCTTGCAGTGGAGGTAACCTCTGCTTGCCTGGCAGCAGGAGGAGGATGTGAGTCCCTTCATAAATGGGAGAACAACCCTTAACCTATAACTTTTACCAACCACTGATGTGTCCCTTATGAATTAGAAAGAAAGAAATGGGAGAGCTTAACATCCTTTTCCTTTGCAATTAAAAATACTTGGCATAAATGCAAGCTAAGTGGAAACTTCAGTGAGTGAATAATGCTATTATATGCAGGAAATGAGAGGAGCTGAGATCTCACTTGGAAAGGCACTGGATGTTTTGTGACTTCTAAGCCAAGATTTAGGGCTGTTCTATGTGGTGACATTTTGGGAACTTAAGAGCCCCGTTGAACCCGCTGCATCTGTGTCCCCCAACTTCAGCAATCATTTAATATTACAGTGGAACCCTCTCTGTCCTGCACTTAGGAATCCTACCAGTATTCACTGTAGCTGGCTCAGGACTATGAGATTTCTGTCTGCTGCTTCAGCAAGAAAGAAAGCAAGAGTTGGCCATATGCTTTTTTTATCTTTTCACATTTTAAATAATAAACCCCTCATGTCAGGCTCTTTCAGCACTCATTATGCCCTTCAGACATCTCATGCTCCCAGGCAAAGACCTTGACACATCTGTGAGAGATCTCAAGTCTCAAGAACGAAAGTGGTTCTGTTGTTGGAGGTGCTGAAGTGATTTGACTTTCTGATGATGCCTTCCAAGTGGCAATCACAGGCTAATTTCTCAAGTACCCTGATGCTCTTTTGTATGTTCATGAGGAATGTAAATATTGACTGGCTCTTTCTGCCAGAGAAAGCTGCCACTCATGGAGCCCTGTCCTGGTGCTAAATACGACTATGGCCACGTGATGAGGACTGGCCATGCAATCACAGAATATGCTGAGCTGGGAGGGACTCATCAGGATCATCCAAATCCTGGCCCTGGCACAGGACGCCCCAGGGTGTTCTTCTGTCATTTACTGTGAACCTCACAAAGTTATTAGGAGGGTTAATTTTTTTTCCTCAAGATCTGTTGAGGAAGCTTTCTTGTGATGAAAAATGCAATGCTGTGTTTATTGATCAGCACTATGAATGTTCTCTAAGTCTACTATTATAACAGCAAATCAAGCTATATTACTAAGAAAGCAAGAAAATGCATTGTTAGATCTCATTTTGGTGCAGGTAGGGTCCACTGGGAACACGAACATTTTGTTTAAGAATGAGAAAGAGAACTCATAATTCATCATAAAATGCAGGTATGCTCTGGAGATGCTGACGACATTGCCTGGTTCTCATGAAAAAATAAATTTAAGAAGATAACCAGTGTTTTTTCTAGGGGTAAATATTAACTAATTGTATCAAATGTGCCCTGTTCTAGTTTTGTTCTGCTTTGAACGCCTAAAATTCTGCACTTGTAGCTATTATTTCAATCTTAATATGTTTCCTTTATACTACAGAGTTCTAACCATTGATTTTTATTGTTAAAGCAATTAGAAGAAACAGGCTGAATATTGTAGGTCAGTTTGTGATAACTGTGATTGCTTCGCTGGCACTGAAGTTCCAAAGCAGTCTGAGCATGGACTTGAATTTGGCCGCCTTTGCTTTTGCTGTGTCTCTGTTGGCTCTCCAATTTCATTTTGCAAAAAGATGAATCAATGTAGATGATACATGAAGAGAAGAATTACCAAGAAAAACAGCTATAACTTTCTTCAGAAAGCCTGGCTTGGAGTAGGGCTGGCAAGGTCTCCTATATGAATTCCAGGTAAGTGCTCCTTTTAAAGTAGGATGAAAAACAGTGGGTTGTCCAGGCAGTAGAGAACCCCATGTCTAAAAGTACGAAGATTAATTGTTCTCTATATTCACACCTTACTGTTCTATATCTTTGTTTCTATAGAAACTGAGTAACTGCCCAATAAGGAGTTAAGTTGTATCTTACATCTCTGTAGAATTAAGATTGATTTTATACTTCTGACACACTCATTACTCTTCACAGTGTAATGCCTCTTCTGTTTCTCTGCCTGTATAGTTGTAAATAACAGTCCTTGTTTCCTCCCTCAGCCCTCACTCCTGACCAGAAAATGTTGTTCTACTCTCTGGTTGGAAAACAGACCCTTGCTGTGGTCCTGTTATGACCAATATTAAAGCAGTGTGTTACCTGCACAGTGACACAGGTTTGGGCCCCATCAGACAAAACCACCTAATCACATTTCTGCACAATCATCTGGAGCACAAATACGTGTTCTGGTCTGGCTGCAGATGAACTGAGGGATATCAAACTTGGATTAATTAATGAATATTAAATAATCAGTACTTTGTATCAGGTTTTTAGATCTAGCAGTATCTAATCCTGGCTCTTAAGCCTCCATTATGAAACATGGGGGCTCAAATTTCTCCAGTAGCTTAGTCTAAACTGTAGCCAAACTTCTGTCTGATCCCTATAAAGATACTTGGGAGAAGGTTCTAATTGAAAACCTCTATATAATTATCTCCTTTTTCCCTCCTCCCTCCAGGAGGCTCAGATGGTGCAGGAACTGATACCTACTAGCTAGAAGTGTCTTTCCAGGTCAGTGCTGTGCCAGCTGCCTTCCCCGCCGCGCTGGTGTCGCGCTGGCTGCCAGCCCTGCCAAGCTCCTGCTCGCTGGCCCCGAGCTGCCAAGATGAAAAATATTGATTCCAGTCCATCTCATTGAAGTATTATCGTGAGGTGTTCGCAGACATGCTGGGACTGGTCTTTTACTTACAGGAGCATTTATCCAGGGAGATCTGGTGTGTTATGTAGCAAGAAACTGAAAGAGGCAGAATGAATTTACTGTTTTCACTTACAGTCAGTAGCCTGAGACCTTACTGTGGCTTTAGCTATTCTTGATTAATTTCATATGTGGATGCTCCTATTCCAGAATAAAAGTGCCTTGTTACGAAAGAATTTAATTCCTTTAATTTCATTTGGGAATAAATATATCCACACACCTGGTATTTAAATCTGAGAGAACTATTTCTTTATAAATTTACACCCTGTTCTGTTTTGGATCAGATCTCATGTGTAGCTAAATCCTAGTATTTATTTAACAAGATCTGATTTATTGCTCAAAATTCTTTCTTTTGGGAAGTACCTGGTTGGAAAATAAAAATTCTGCTTGCAAGGATAAGATTGGGTGGAGAGGGGGCAAATGAAAAATTCTGAAAACAACTGGTTTGGAAGCACTGCATTGGAAAACATTGTTACATGTCAGGTCTTATTCTGCTGCTTTATTCTGAAACATCTGGCTTTTGACACTTTAAAAAAAATCTATTTTGATGTTTTTCAAATTGAGAAGTACAGCTTTGAAACATGGCTTGGAATATTTACATTTCCTGCCATGAAAACGTTTTATGTCTACATCATCCTGTTTTCTGGTGCAAACACATCTGGCAGGAATGGTTTGGACTGACTTTGCTCTGCTGGGTGTCAAGGTAAGAAGCTGCCCTCAGAAGTCACTGTCTGTCACAGCCCTCCTTGCTGGATGTGGTTTGAGTTCCATGGGCACAACCCAAGGTCTTGGCAACCGCAGTTCGCTCCGTGTCCCGTGTGAGGCTGGTGAGGGAGGAACTGGTGAGATGTTTTCCTCTCTGACAGTGTCCTTGGGCTTGCTGAGTGGCACAGTGGTGATGGGGACATGTTCCCCTTGTCTGTGTCCCAGTGTAACATCCTGCTCTGGTGCAGGGCTTTACTTGAAAGCTTTCTGTGTTTTAGCTGCTCGGATCTGGCTCAGCTGCCAGAGGGGTCCTGCTGTCACGGGAGAGATGTGCCTGTCCACAGTGCAGCATGTGCACTCTGGATGCATAAACACAGGGGAGAGCTTTCCTAAAGATGTATTACTAAGCTTTAATTTAAGATTTAATGCTTTTTCAAAGTTCAAACCAGTGTAAGGTAAGGGTTAAGCAGCTTAATGGGTTAAAATGATCCCTCACTGTGTCCTTCAGACAGTTTAAAGACCCTGCAGCAACCCAAGCGGGCCACCTGTTCCTCTCCCAGACAAACAGGTTCCCCCCTTGACCTTTATTCTGCCACCCTTCAGTTTTGCCTGGCCTGGCTCCATGTGTGGAGTGATTGTTCTGAAGTTTGTCATTGTTTAAAATGCCACTTGCCAGAGTTTAATGTGCACAGCTGCAACCTGAGCCATCGCCGTGTGTTAATAAGGCTAAAACCATTGGACTGACACCAAAAGATCTGCTTGCACTTGGCATGTCATAAATTAATATCATTCTTACCTGCCAGGGATGATTCACTGCTGGCTCAATGCGTATTTAAGCTTTGGAGGATGCCAACAAACTGGGCGGTGGTTTGACCTGCCACGTGGCCCGGGAGTGCTGCTTTCCCTGCCTCCGCCTTCCCGCTGCTGCAGTATGTCGGGAAACAGAAGCTCTTTATGGCCTTATGAGAGCTTGTGTTTGTGTGCCGCCCTGGCCCTCCTGCCCCCATCTGCCAAAGGGCTGGCCTGTTTGTGGGAACATCTCACTGCCTTTCAAATTCCAGGCTGGACTGTTGCTGCCGGGTTTGGGAGCGGTCCTGGGGGTTAATGCTTGACTGGACTGTGGCCTGTTGTTGCAGGAGCTCCAGAAGGCTCTCATCCCACTGACCCTGCCTATCCTAGGCAGGCAGGTTGTGCCAGCATCTCAGAAACTGCAGATAAATTCCATGTTAGAGGAGCACACTTGACCAGCTAACAGCTCAGAGCAGGTGGGTTAAGCTGGTGCCCAGGGTAGGGAGCCGTGGGGGTGGGAAGGGATGGCCCACATGGGAATGGGGGAGATCGGATTGCAGGGTTATATGCCAGAGGTTGAACGTGCTCCCGGAGCCCAGACTCTGGGGCTCCAGTGTCCCAGCAAGTGCCCAGCAGGGAGGTGCTGCTCTGTCCCCAGGGATGTTCTGAGAGCCAGCAGTGCGGCTCTGTTTGTCCAAGTGCTTCCCGGCCACCTCCAGGGAACTGCAGTGCTGCCCTAGGCTGTTGCAGGGCAGGGAGAAATAGGAGATGGGAAGGGATGGGAGACAGTTAAAGACATTTTGCCCTTTCTCGTTAAAGTCCATGGATGGGGAGAAGGTGCGTGTCTCTGGTGGCCTGGGGTTCATACATCTTTTATGTAATGACTTGAGATCTTGTCTCCTCACACTTTTCCCTCAGGGCTAATGTGTTCCTTATAAAATACTGTGAAGGCATAATGTGCTCCTTCAGCTAAAACTGCTCCTTTGTTTTCCATGGTGTCCCCATTGCCTGTTTACCCTGGCTCATCCAAATAATTTGTTAAATACCGGGTTTGCATAAGCAATCCTGTGGGACTTGGGACCCCTGGAGCCTCGCTGTAGACATCAGGAGGGATAGAAACAGCCCCTGTATCTGCCTGAGATGTGTTTCAGTCTGGAAATCCCAAGTGTTGCAGGGAACAGGGTGTAACCATGATCTGGTAAGAGGTAATTATGGTCAGCAATGCCGGAGCAGCCTGCAGCCCTCCTCATGTTCCCCACCACAACTGCACACAGCCTGGCAGCCTGACTCTGATGGAACTATTGCATTATCCTCACCACTGAATCCACTGGCCTTTGTTTTCCTTTCCAGCAGGGAAAAAAATAAATTACAAATGGTCTACTATGTATAGGTAAATAATGAGGAATCCTGGAAAGGGATCATCCTATCCAGCAGGACAGACAGGAGACCCAGTTTACCTAATGACACGGTTGTGGTCACCTCCTGAAGCACGTTCAGAGCCGGAGCAGAGGTTAGACAGTGTCTAGGACAAGGATTGCAGCTCTCCTCTGCTCAGCTTACAGACACATGGTGACTGAGCTGCACAAAGGCTCATGCTGTCTATATTTTATTTTGTGGGTAGTGCGGGCTGTTGGTTTTATTATTTTCTCTATGCAAGGCTGACAGGGAGCGTAGAGCTGGTTGCTGGGCAGTGGGGATTGCAGTTGGTAATAAAGGTCTGTTTTCTCACTTCCTCTATTTTTGTCTCTGGGCAGGATGAGGCACATCAGGGGAAAATCTGACTTGAAACAGAAGCTCAATTTTTAAGTTGGAGTTAGACAGTCCTGCTGAGGGAGGTTTGCTCACACCACGGCTGTCCATCACCTCGGGGCACAGCGCTGAGGCTGCTCACGCACGGCAGCCCTGGGGGTGCCACGTCTCTCCTGGACAGATCTGGGGGGGACACTATTACTCCAAACCCCTCATTAGTTTGCCAAGTGACATTTTGATGCCTGGGGCAGGATGTCTGCTTGATTGTCCCCCAGGTCTTGTGGACATACTGAGAAAGGGACATACGTCCTCCTGTAAGGAGGGAGCAGTCTTTATCAGGCATGGAGTCAGGACTCCTGGGTCTTACACCTTTTCTTCCTCTTTCTGGCTCCTATGGAAATTCTGTGTATCCTGTGAGCACAGAGATGTCTCTGTGTGTGAGACCCTGCCGGTGGTCTGTTATTTGCAGGAGGATTTTTTGCTTGCAAGGAGAATTTTGCAATCACCAAGTGCAAACTTTTCTCTGGAAGAACTCTGGTTTCAGTACAAATCTCTGAATCTCTCCAGGTGAGTCTGTTTTCAACAAGGTCACCGGATATCCTCACATCTGCTGAAATGAGAAGATGAATGAATCCAGCTGAGCTGCATTTTGTGTGTGCCCTCTCTAAAATGAACTGCAGAACTGATAAATTCTTCACCCCTTGCCCCTGCCAGCTCTGTGAATTGCAGCTTCTTCCAAAGCTGAAGTGAAAAGTCCTGAAGTGCCACGGCACCACTGCAAGTGTCACTTGAGGGACAGGTTGCAACAAGCCTGAACATGTACCAGAGCCACTGTCCAGCCTGGAAGGGGGGGTGCCAGTCCCTCTACTCCAGGGACAGTGATGGGATGTGGTTTTTTTCTTGTAACTTCAGTTGGAAGCAATGGAGAATCAGTGCTAAGCACTGCTGGAGGCAGGAGGGGAGGACTTGTCCCCCTTGGGATTCCTGGTCCGTAGATGTTGCAGCAAGAGCCTGTAGCTGATATCAGTGAATTTTGGGTTTTGCTGTATAAAGAAGCTCAGAATCAGGCCTGGGGTGAGGGTGTTTGTGCTTTGGCAGTGGGTGTGAAAGGAGAAACTCCAGAGGGTTGGGCGGCAACACGCTGGTTCTGTTCTCTTCCATAGATGGCCTTCCGGAGACACGCTGGGTGAGTGGAAAATGTAATGAAATTCCCAGAGCCTCCTGGTGCACTACCAAGGTATTCCTGCCAGCTTTCCAGCCCGAGATGTTGGTGCAACTGTAGGGGTCTGGGCCACGGATAGGTGATTGCAGATTAACCCCCACCAGAGCAGGATTACTGAGGGAGAGGTTTCCTTCACCTGGGCAATAGCCCACACTAGAGTCATGCTTATCTTTGGGGTGAAATGAGCTGAACCAAAAGCTCGCAGTAGATCAAGCTGTTTTCAAACTGCCTTTATATTTTAAAAGCTCACTTATTTATTCTGCTTCACAAACTGAGCAGTACAGGCAACAGTAAAAATGTGGTGCATCCCAAATTCTCGCTGTGAGGATGGGTTTCGTGACCACTGCAGTCTGCACAAGGTCTTTAGATCCAAACCATCTGTGGGGCTCAGAGTATGCAAACTATTCATGTTGTCTTAAAGATTTACCAGGGAGCAGGGCCTCAATGTGCCAGAATCTGTAGGAAAACAGAGACCTGCACCACTGATGGTCCTGGGGGTCTTGTTTGAAGCTTCTATTGAATAGCTTGATCATTGTCCTGCAGCATTTAGTGGTGGAAAAAGAAGCAGGGGGTGGGGTTAACAAGTGTCTCATATGGTTTGTGTTGTCTCTGCTATGCTGAACCTTTCTTTCTGCTCACACAGCGGGGTTTTGCTTTGCCTCTGTTTCCTTTGTGCAGATGGCAGCAATAGGTTTCGTTTCCCCCCCAGCCGTCAAATTAACAGCCTTGGCGAGCTTTCCTTTGCTGGCTAGTTTTGGGTGGTGCTGGAGAATTGCTCCACTCAGTACATTTCCAAGTCTGGCTTTTTAAGCCAAGCTCTATAAAAATAAACTTTTTTTTTGTTTATTTGTTTGAGAGAAGGGACCTTGGGAAAGCAGATACGAAATTTGCTCTGACTGTATTTTGTCCACTGAAGGAGTTGGCTTTGAGTTGCATTAGAATAGCAGATTGGCTTCTTGCACTAATCTCCCACAAGCAATGGGCTGAATTGGGAAAAGCTGGTGGGCAGAGGTACTGGAAACAATCTTCTGAGTTACAGCATCCACAGGAGGGACTAATGAAAACTCTGGCCTCGTATCTCCAAACTCCACAGCGAAGCTATTTGACCCACCCCGTTGCACTGATCAGCTTCAGAATACCATGATACCCTGAGCTGGTGAATTTGCAGTATGATTTTCCTCTTCTTTCCCCCAGTCACAGTAACTCAAACCAATCTCAAGGAGCAGTAGCAGAATGGCAGTCCCTCACCATTCTCCAGTGGCACTGTACCAACATTTAACTTACAGAGAAATTAGTGATCTGAATTGCTCCATCAATACTAATGCTGATGCAAGTGGATCTGAACCAGAAACAGGTGAAGGATTGACTTTTTTGTTTTACAAATGTAACAACCCAACCCAGAGGAAGACAGGAGCAGAAGGTTTCCTAAACCTTTGCAGAAAGCTTGTGGGAGGGACATAAACTCAAACTGAGCCAAGTGCTCCTGAGCCCTTGTGCCTTTACTACATATAAATAAATCGTGTGTATATTTATAGTAGATACAGTTTATGTGCTAAGGGAACTTCTCACAAATCTGAAGTTCTTTCATTGCCTGCCTGTGTGCCTTTCTAACTCAAAAAGCTCTGCTCTTGGCATCTCTCTGTAGTACAGCAGCATGTGTGGGCACATCTAGGTTGGAAGCTTTGTGCGTGCTTGGTGCATCTTCACCTTCTGGGTTTTACTTCGTGGCAGAGACCTGTGCCGTGCCAGAGACTGCAGGGCCCAGGCTTTTGGCAATCTCCTCTATCTTGACGATGTAGTTTGAAATAGTCACTCATCAGGTGTTTCATTTAAACTTGGTCCTACTTGAAAAAGACCCTGTGTATCCAACATAGTGCCATGCCAGGAACAACAAAAGCTCCAGAGCCCCTGCTCAGCCTCGCATTTGTTTCTCGCATTTGTTCCAGAACTGCTCTCCTCAAACCTCCTCACTGGTTGTTTTCCTCTGTTGCTAGAGCCGTATGTCTCTGAAGGAAGGACCAGCTCTGCCATTTGAATAATCCTTCTCCATCTGCTGCTCCTGCTCCTGGAGCTGTGTGTGGAGTGGCAGCGCAGTGACGCCAGGCCTGCAGACACTGCCTCAGTCTTTTTGTCACTCCTGTGTTTCCAGGAAGCCAGGCTGGGTGAGGTATGACCAAGTTGTGTTTTAGTGCTGGGCTTCAGTGGTTTGTCAGGAATAAAACCACTGCCATCAGCAATGAGGATAAAAATTTACTGGGCATTCAGACCTGCTGTTCCTGGGGAAACAGCAGATTGCTGCTGCTGCTGGGAGTTAGTTCCCAAATGTGGTCTTTACAAGCCTGCCCTTACCACAAAGCATAAGACCATGGACAAAATCTAGTCAGATCTACTCCATAGTTTCAATTCTCTGTAGGCTGAACCTATGCTCTAGGTTTAATTCCTATTTCCTGTTCAGTTGGACTTTTATTTCAGTGGAAACTGTAGTCTGCACAGTAGGCCTCAGATTTCAGGGGGTTATGCAAAAAGGACTCAGAGATACCTCAGAAGTTTTCTATCCTTATCAATGTGCAATATTAAGGGTAAAACCAGGCACTTCTCAGAGCACTGGAGAGGCCAGAAGGTCTCCTTTGCTCTGTGTGGGGTTTTATGGATCCATAGATGTGGACTGCACTGCCTGGAACACAACCTGTTTGTTTTAATTTACAAATTAAAAATAAAATCATGTTCATTTGCATCAGTTGAGGGGTCTTTTGCTCACAGCTGTTTAAAAAGTGAGCTCTGGCTGCCAAGTAAAATAAAGTTTACTGTTACAACATGCACTGGGAAGGGCAGAACTGGAAATTACCCTGCCAGCAGCAGGACACTGTAGGTACGATATTTAGAAATCCATACGAAGTGCAGAACTTGGCTGTGGCTTGTGACAGATGTGGGACTGAGGTGCAGGAAGGTGTTGCAAAATGTCAGGCACCTACAGTGAGAAACCCCATGGCTGTGAAGGTGAGGGAGCCGTGTCCGCAGGGAGGCTCTAAGGAGCAGCTCTCTCTTGCCACACACCAGCTGCCAACCCATGTCTGGCATTCCCATTATGGAAAACTAGTCAGGAGGTGGCTCAAATCCCTGGTTTCCTTTTAGTCCTCTCTTGTCAAGCTTTGTGCTCTGGTGAACGCTGGAAAACATGCTTGTTATGTTGGGCAGTGGTTTGCTCCTAAAAATTGATGAGGAGAAAGCTCATCTCCCTGGAGCTGCTTTGTCCTCTGGCCGTGTGGACATGTCCAGTGCCCATGAGGTCTGTATGGGCTGGAGCTGGGCACTGCTCTCTGCCTGCAGACACCCCCAGGGCTGCAGGCAGGACACTTGTCAGGCAGGGGTCTGGGGTTTTCATCTCTCTTCGAGGCCAGTGAAGTGGTTTGTGGGGCCAGTGGTGGCTGGTGTGGTCTCAGCTGTGTTTTGTCTGACTCATCTGGTGCAGTGGAATAAATGAGCAGGGCCTAAATGTTGCTTTACTGTGGCTGAATCTGAAAGCTTGGCTATCAGTACAGGCAGTGTGGGGCTAGGTACTGTATTTATTTACAGACTTCCCCTGCCTTTAGGAGATAAATATGAGAAAAAAGAGAGGAGTCAAGACAGAGGAGGCTGAGGGAGGCTGCTATGTTTGACAGCTGCATGCAGAAGTCCAAGTCGGATCTTTTGACACCCAGCAGAAAGACTCTTTCCTCTTGTTAGTGACAAGAAAACATGGAGGAGTCTGGCTGAGGTAGCCCAGATCAGATGGAGACAGTGTCCTCCCGAGCCCTGGGGGGCTCAAGCTGCTTGTGTTGCCTGCACTGGGTGATGAAGGTTTCCTGCAGAGCAGGTGCTGCCATTACCTGCCTCCTGTAGCACAACAAGGCATGTGCCTGTTTTGTGTTGTGCAGCCTTTTGTTGCCGGCCCTCCTCAGCTCTGGATTGCTTTGTGACCATAATTTAACAAGGCAGTTTACAATGGCTCTGACACCATTTGGGTAGATGAAGTTGGCTCAAAAAGCATCCACCCACTTGCTAAACAATGCCTCAGGCTCCGAATGCATTAAACTTGCTCTGCTCTGCTGCCTACATGCAGCTTTCCAGGTGGAGTTTGTTTTTGATGTTATCCATCCCCCTTGATGGCTCGTGAGCTGGCCAAGTCTCACTCCGCCTCCCATCTCTCCTGTCCATAATTTGTCGTCTAATTTTTGGGAACCTGCTCATTGCAAAGTCTTGCACAAGCAGGGAATGGTCTTCGCTTCAGGAAATATTTCTGCCCGTTCAGCTGGGCGGTGAGTGCAAGAGCAGAACTAAGACTTTAATAAAAAACCAAAGGACACTGTACATGTATTTGTTGGAAAACTCTGACTCCAGTTATCTGGACTTATTTCACAGGGGTGTTAAGATGCCCTGGGTTAATGTAAATTCTATCCCTGTGTTTTTTTAAGAATTGCTGATTTGTTGCTAGATTTGACTTCCTGGAATTGCAGAGGCATGAAATTGTTGGGAAACCTTGATTTAAGTTCAGTTTGATGTGACGGAGACTCCAATTCTGAGTTGAGCTTTAAAAAAACCCAGCAATCATCCCACCAACAACTACTTTCTTTTTTTAACCAGAAGCATATAATCTTCCTTGGAACTTTTCTTAAGCACCAGAAGGGTGAAGAGGTGGATGTTGTGAGCTAGAACACTTTTGGTGGCAAGGATCCTGCTTTTTTGGACTTCGCTAATGCAGATCAACGTGTGTATATGTTGAAACTCACAGTGTGCAAAGAACAAACAGCTGTCTGCCATCCTGACAGAGTTGGCTGGGAAATGGCCCAAACACAGAGAAGTCTTTAAAAAAAAAAAAAAAAAAAGAAGAAGAAAAAAAGGGAGAGAGGAAAGTGTCTGTCTTCAAGTATGTTTGAAATAATGAAAAGAACCAATGTGCAAAGCGATTAAGAGATCTTTGAGGATCAAAAGCCTTGATTCAGTTTTGCCAATGGAACAAAACTTTTCATCTGTTCTTATGTGGACCTTAAAGTAGGGCAGAAGGGTGTAGTTTTTAAATTATTTCATTTCAGGATTTACTTTGGGCAGGGGGAAAGGGTTCTTTCTGTTTGTTCTTGCTCTTGTTATTCAGTGTCCTTAACACAAAAGGGCAGCCTAGCTCTGAAATGAAGAGCAGGGTCGTTCTATGAACTGGTGGTTCATTAGTCTCCTTTTGATATGTCAGAACAGTAAGGGACCCTTTTATTTTTTTTTCTCCCTTTCTAGTAATGTCTGTGTTCTTAAATCAAGACATCTTCCCTCATCATGCTGCAGTGGCTGAATCTTTTTCAGAGATTTCCTAAGTGGGTTGTACCAATGACACTCATCTCGTGCACACAGAGCAGAGTCAAGAGTTTGATGCATGAGGAAGCCAAACGCAAAGATTTTCAATGCTCTGTACAGTAAATCCTACTCCCAGCTTTGTGTTCAATTGGAGCTGGATGCCCCCCACCAGGTTATCTCTGTGCCTGTTTTCCCTGGTAGCCTCTTGCCAGCAGGACCACAGAGCAAGCCTTGGGAAGGTGGATCAGGGAGGCTCAGAAGTGCATATCGCTGGATTCCAGCACCACCAGCTCAGTAAGCATGTGCCATTTCTTGTGGAAAGGGTGGTGGAAGTAGCAGCAAAAGAAGATGAAGGGATCTGGAGCTGTGAGAGCAAAGGCAAAAGGTTGGGAAGGAGAGGACAAAACTCAGGAAAGTCCTTGTGTTTGGGTTTCTGCAGGGGACAGTGGAAGAGCTCCCTCTTCCTGTCCCAGCCTGCTCTAACCATTGTGGAAAACGCCTTCCTTGCAGGCTAGAGTGTCTCCGTGGTGCCGGCATTCATGAGGCAGGGTTTTTTTTTCAGCATGGATTTGCAGCCTGGAGGATCCCCAGGATAGCATGGATTTGCTGTGCAGGTTCACCAGAGCAGCTCTGTGGCATCACACACCACCACTAATGGGGTGGGCTTCAGAGCCGAGGTGCAGGTTGGGTGGCTTTAATGACGAGGTCACCTCGGTTGGTGGAAGTTGTGTGTTGGCCCTGTCTCATTGTGAAAGAGCTGGTGAGAGAAGAGAGCTTCTGTGTTCCTGTTGCCTTTGCAGATATTCAGGAGCAGCATTTGGTGCCACAGGTGCTTCCTGTGACCTGGAGGTGATGTACTTCTGGTGTGTGGTTTCCTGTCCTGTCCTAACTCGAGTCAGTTGTTGGTGTGCTCTAACCTCTTCAGTGGGGCAGCTGTGATAAAAGCCTGTTCTCTGCTCCAAAAGCTAATTAATACAAGTCATATTTTGTCACCACATGTGCAGCAGAGATGGCAACTCCCATTTCTGCTGTTGTGGGAACCACATCCGTGTGCTACACAGACCCCGTCACGCTCTGGTGACAGACCAGTAGCATTGGTGGAAACCTGAAAACAACAGCAGCAGAAGCTGAAATCTGCATATGGCAGAGCAATGTTGTGGGCTGCAGGCTGGAAAAGTTCTGCTGGTAAAAATTTCTGGCAAGGTGTGGACTGCAGAATGAATTAATCTGCTTTCTTCTTTGAGTTGCTTCTAGATTAGCTCTTACTGCCTGATCCAGCACTCCTCTGTCCATATCCATGGCAGGAATGAAATGTCACCATTGATACAAGCCTGGTGTGTAAAAGTCTGTAATTATAAGCCATTTTGTGAGCAATATGATGGGTAAAAAATACAACCTCCTATGGGCTGGTGATCTCCACCCTCTTGGCCGTGAAAGCAGGCATACATTAATCTGCTGCATACATTAATTTACTGCATAATTTTTATGCTGCTCTAACATCATCATAAGCATGTGTCATTTCGGCATATTATCAATTCTAATACAGCTGTGAGCAGCAAAATAGAGTGAAGAGAGTCTTCGTGCCTGCCTTCAGGGTTGAGGGTGGGGATTGGATTGTCCATGTATTCTGTTTTGACAGTAGCTTCTCTCTTGGTGTTCACATAAATAGTTATTTTTAGGAAGATCATCTATTCCCCAGTAATTGTTTTAAATGCATCAAAGAGCTCACTGATATAAAGCCTGTGATTTATGGGTTCCCGCTACTTTTTAATAGCTGAGCTTAAATCCTGGATTCACTGAAGCCATTTGGAAAATTGGGATTATTCCAAGATGGAGCAAAGGGAGGGAGACTGGTATTTTGCCAAGATCAGCAGTGATTCATTCCTACATTCGTGCTCAGCACCCAGTGAAGGGCAGGAGCTGGGAAGGCTGTAAGGAGAGCTAGCAGGAGATTATCATGTTGAAGGTGAATCTGCCCTCCTCACTCCCTCTGCTGCTAGATAAGGTCTTTTGAATGAAAAGGACCAAATTCTGTCACGTTTTTCTTTCATCCCCTCTAAAAGCTGATTTATTCATACAAGCTCCAAGCCAACTAACTTGCCTCCTGACTCTGAGGCGTAGAGAGAACTTAATTTTGGCTGTTCCAAGAATGTCCCCATAGGGGTGAAGGACTGGAGAACACCTTGTGATAAATATACTTTGGAAATCCCTTACAAAGAGATGTTTTAGTGACTGCTTGGAATGAAGCAATGTCTGTATCAGGGTAGGCTGGCAGGCTCTGGCAGCATGAGTAGGGGCCTTCAGGGACCTGTAAGGGGAGAGGGTGGACCCAGGACTCATTGCTGGCACATTCTGTCACGCTCCAGTGGTATTTGGCCCCTGGACCAAGTGCAAGGTGACTGCAGAATAAATCAGATTGGTGGTGGTATCATTTAGATTAGGTGATAAATCTTGAAGTAATAGAAAAAGTGTAAACTTGCTGTGGTCTAAAGGGTTTGTTTAGCCTGAGGACATTTATGCTATTGGTGCCTGTACCAGGGTTCAGACTCCATCTCTAGGACGTAC
The DNA here is from genome assembly GCA_013397775.1 of Eulacestoma nigropectus. Lineage (NCBI taxonomy): Eukaryota > Metazoa > Chordata > Aves > Passeriformes > Eulacestoma > Eulacestoma nigropectus. The sequence continues at coordinate 107,508 of VZTE01001721.1, forward strand.
AGCCAGACAAATGGTTAGTAATCCTGGGGTGTGAGGAATGAAAGGGGATGTCTGTCCATCCGTGTCTGTGCAGCTCTCAGGGGCTGAGCTCCAGCTGCATGTCCAGTAGCCATGGCCGTGCTGACGGGGAGAGCAAAGCTTTTACAGCTGAAATACTTCTTAGTTGTGAGCCCCTGGGGAACTGCCTTCCCTCAGAGAGTTCTGTCCTCCTTGTCCGCAGGCCAGCTGACATTGGAGTAAAATTTCTCATCATGTTTTCGCTCTCCCAGCCCTGGGAGAGAAGCACAGGGAGTTGGTAAAGTAAATGGACCAAATATCCCAGCATAGTTCAGTCCCCACAGAAAGGAAAGGATTTTGTCTTTCCTCTCTTGCAGAGCAGGGGCACAGCCAAAACTGTGTTTTCTTCTTTTCCTGACATATCATTCCCATTGCGTATTTTTGAAATCTATTAATTCTAAGAGCACTGCTGTTGTGATCAGGAGGCAAAAATAGCCAAATTTATATTTGTGGATAAAAGGCAGTAATAAACCCCCGAATTTCCAAACACATAGAGGAGCATTGACATCTAAATACCAGAAATTCTAAGCCCTTACCTTGCTAATTCATGTGGCATTTGGAGGGGCTGTGGATTTTTATTTCGTCCTGGTATTTGTGGTATTTCCTGCCATTAGTACAGGAAAACCCTTGTGTGGTAAATGCCGGCTTTTTCCTCCGTTGGTGGCAGCCACTGAGACTTGAGTTCATGAAAGGCAAACCATCGTTTTCAATACTGAAGGATCTCTGAGGTACCTGGGAAGGAAAAATCTCATCGGGGTTGAATGAGGCTGTTGGCACCATGACCGCTGCCAGCTGAACTGCTCCAAGCAGAGTCACATCTTGTCTCCAGATCCAGGAGTCTGGGGCTCAAAATCCATTGGATGGCTTCAAAAGCTGTAGCTTGGAAATAGCACTGATAGTAATTTTATCCTCTTAAAAGTTTTAACCCCTTAAAAGTGATCTGCATGTAAAGGATTTGGGTACAAGTGTTGGCCTCAACTCAGTGACCCAGCTTTCAGAAATTGCTGGTTTTATTGCAGATTAAACTGTAGATTGGGTCGTTTAGATTTGTAATGGAAAAATATTAGCCAATGTACTTTCCTCCCCTCCACCCTCTATCATCAGGGCATATATCAAGTTGCACTATCTGGCAGGGAGTTCCAAGTGTTATTTGAGAAGAGGGAGGAATGCAAGCGATGTCAGCAGAAAACAGCTGAGTAGCGGTTAAATTTCTTTGGCCTGAACCTGCTCCACAGGGAAAAAGAAACGCAACAACTGGACTTGTTTCGTTTCACCCCAGCACAAGCCATCCTTTGGAAACAGATGATGTTTGCAAGCAGATTCTCCTCAGAAGCTGGGGTTTTGGGATGCTGCTGGGCGAGCAAATCCTGCCGCAGACGTGGCAGGGCGAGCTTGGCAGGGCCAGCTCTGGCTGGGATCCCTCGGTGAAAGCACCAAGGCACCGGCTATTGCTGCTCCCTCGTTCATCTGAAGCCTGCCACTTTAGAGGGGCAGCTTTAGGTTGCATCTCTGTGGCCTCCTGAACTTTTTATCTACATTGGCTTTAAAGATAAAAGCCTTAAGAGCTGGCTCAAGTGAACTTGCGCAGAGCTGCCAAAGAGCAGTGGAGGTGCGTGCAAGGATACTGTTAGCTGAGAAGCTGGGCTGAGTTAAATGGTACCCTTAATCCCCTTGATACAGGCAGAGTCAAGTTAAAAGGTCTTCCCCACTTGGAGGGAAGGCTTTGCACGTGTAGATGCTGGTTCACTCAAGGGCAGCGCTGCCTCTGCAGTGGGAGCCCCTTCTCTGCTGGCATTTGCTTTGTTGCTGAGGGAAGAAGTTACTTCTGCAGGGGCTCCGTCACAAGTGTGGAATTTCTGGTCCACGGGGGCTTTTAAAATAAACAACAATGGAGACAGCAAACAGATAGAAACAGAATGGTTGAACAGGAGAAGAACACAAAGTCAATATAGCCATTCTTTTAATTCTGCCAATCAGTCTGCAGTGGCTTCTTTGCCTTGCACTCCCCATTTTAGCAGGATTTTGCTGGGTATTCACATAGCAGAGATCCACATTTTGCTTCTCATCCTTACAGCTGTTGCAGGCTGCAGTCCCCTGCTGTGGTCCTGCTTGGGTTCTTTCTTGCCTGACTGGGCTTTAGGGCCCCTTCCCTTGCTGTGTTCTTTAGTTTGTCCCATTTCCTGCCTCTGGACTGCTCTGGTGGGACAGCTTGGTCTTCTCTATGATGAAAACCCAAGTGAGAAAGGGAACTGGAGATTACTTTTCTTGGATCCCTTCCCAGCTTTGTTACAGCTTCCAGAGGGAGACTTCCAGCAAGAGCTACACGAGAGTCCTACTTAGATGCTTGAGTCAGATTCTTTCCTAGCCCCTGATCCCTAGGGCTGTCTTTAGCCCAAGCCAGTGTCTGTGCTTCACAAATGTTTCATATTGAAATATTTTCCAGGTATAGTGCCCAAATTGCATCAGGTACTTGGGCTTAATTCCCACTGCCTCCAGTACGAGTTCTGCCACTCTCATTGCAGGAAGTGTGGACAAGTGTCAAGGTCAGTTTTAGGAGCGTTTGTAATGGAATGCAAGAGGAGCAAAACAGACCTAAGGAAGAGAGGGTTTCTGCAATCCTACTTCTGTTGCAGTCAAAGGAAACTCCCCCATTAATTTCAGTAAAAGGAGAAATAAAGTATAAACCAGGAAATCAGATGAAACTCAGAGAATTTGCCCATGAGCTTATTTTTCTTAGCAGCATAGAATAATTTCTTAAACTGAGGAAATGTTCCTGATAGCTGAGATCTTCATTCTAGAAATAGTGTGGCTAAGTATTTTTGTATGTGGATTTAAATTATTTTAAAAAATTAATTGTATTAATAATTTTTCATTAGGGACTGCATGAATGACACTGATGTATTCAAACAGGATATTCAAGATCTTAAACCAAATCCTGCTCTGAACCTTTTGTCTTTGAATGTGTTTCCTCTCTTCCTCACCCCAGTTGTTGGAGCCTGGCTATATTGCCTAGAATGGCCTGTTAAAACAGATATATTTTTATTTGCATGCAAATTGGTAGGAGGCAGCTTGGCTGTAAATACTGTGCTAATCATTCCAGGTTCATCAGGACCCTAATTGGCTGCGGGATTGCCTGTAACTCTCAGTACCCTGATTCAGAGCAATAGGAATTGTACAATCTACATAATAAAGTGAGTGTGATGGAAGGTGAGCTCACACCTACTTGAGATGTGTGTTATCATTCCCATCAAGGTCAAAGACTTTTTTTTTTCCTTCCAGATATACATATTCATAGAGGCTGTGCACAACTAATGAGTCTGAAGATTAAATGGTTGTGGATTAAGAACAAACCCTACTGTTCTCCTAATTTGATTGAAAGTTACTTGGTTCATCTGATTAGAATTCTGAATTCAAACCAGCTAACACGGGCTCCTCAGCTACCTCCAAAATCTGAGCCTGGCAGCCAGGTACAGGTTAAAGTTTCACCCAGTCACCCCAAATCTCAGGGAGGCTGATGCATCTGAAGGACCACTGGAATCCCCCCTGAACTTCCGCAGGGAGAGACTGACCCAGGGCAGAGGGGCTGTGGATCAGTTACCACCCAAGATCTCCAGCCAGGATTGATTTCATGTCAGATTTTTTTAATATTATAGCAGAGATATTACTTCTAGTCCCTGATAAAGGACATATTACCTAAGATACTCAGATGAGCCTTTGCTCTTGAACTGCCGTGCATTAAAAGATCTGTCTTTTCCACACATACTGAGTTACATAATTAGCAGCCATGACTCAAAGGAGTCCTTGCCCTAAGCCCCCAGTGTCACTGCTTTTCCCTGAGGTTGGAAGCAGTTGTGCTGGTCTCAGAGCTTGGAAAGGGCTGCAGCATCACCGGGCTTGGAAAACCATGGCAGACAAATGGCCAAGTCTCACAATAGGTGTGAGTCAGTCCCTTTGCACTTAGGTGATTTGACTTCCTGTTGCTCTGCTGTCTGGGCTACTTGTTTTGGGGAACAAATTCTTATTAATGCTTTATCTGTAAGATCCTCACTTCCACCAAAGGCTCCCTGTGTGCATTATTTTCCTGCCTTGTGCCGTGCAGCACTTCCTCTGCTCCCCAGCCACAGCTGCTCCTGCTCCAGCTGCCTGCGCCAGGACTTTTGGCACAGCTCCTTAATGAATGCTGCTCCAAGATGCTTGGCTTAACTTCATGGAACCCAGGAACATTTGTCCTTTCCCTCTAATCTCCTGAATTGCAGGAGTGTTCAGTACTTGGGCTTTAGATCCTGCCTGGCTTTATTCAGGTGTAGAAAAGGGGAGAGGAGAAGGTGCTGGAGGGTCTGTTTAAATATAAAGAAAAAAGATAATGGTTTGGGGCTGTGCTGTCCTAGTTCTTTCTTTTTTTCCTTTTTCTTTTTTTTTTTCTTTTTT
>VZTE01001721.1:112039-137161 GCA_013397775.1 Eulacestoma nigropectus
TTTTTTTTTTTTTGGTGTGTGTGTGTGCATGCATTTATTTTAACTTTTCTGTTTGAAAGGGAAGAAGGGACCACAGGGTTTGACCTGTGTGTTTAACAAAAAGAGAGCACTGAATGAGAGGATTTCAAGAAGTTTTCACAGGTGTATTAAAACAGCATAAGATTCCTGTTTCCTTAATGAAAATGGGAGCAATGTGTATCCACAACAGATACGAAACAAAGAGAACTAAGAAACGTGTTGGCATTCAAAAGAACAGGAAAATAACACTGTTCCTGTCACTGTTAGAAGGTTAAAATCCTGCCTGGCAGCCTATAAACTATTTAAATGATCCTACAGAAATTCCACTGACTGAATCATTTTTGGGATTTATAGCTAAATCCTTCACCCCAATTGAAGACCCAATGTACTCACAGCCCTGCCGGAAAATACACCTTAATGAGGGGAAATTGTAAAACAGGGCTGAAAAAAAAAACCCTCTTCAGCAGAGGTCCTTGCTGCAGTCCTCACTTCACATGGCCATTGAGATGATGGCAGCTGTGCTGCTGTGATCATATGTGACCTAGATTTTCCTCACAGTAGTCCTGTGCTCTCCCTGATCTTGTGTAGGCCTGAATGAATTGAATAGGAACGTTTCTGGATGCTTTCAGAGAGCAATGATATCTTTTTCTATCTCTCTCTTGTTCTTCAAACCACAGCATCTGTTCCTCTTATGGTTTTCTCCCTTTGCTCTCACTCGGTGCTCATGAAAGAGGACAGGGCTGGTATAGCTTTAATTTGGGTAATGGTGGATGGGGAAATCAGGGCAGGTGTGATCCCTCCTTGGTGTCCTGTCACACAGCAGAGGGCAAAACTTGAGTCCGTAGGTTTAGCACTGAGTGTGTACAAAGGAGGAGAGGAGGGCTCTAGGGAAGGTCGAGGAGTGAGACTTGCAGCATCAGGGAGCCTGAGATTCTGCACATGGCATCAAGAATGCTTTTAGTACTATTCACACAAAGCTCTTCTGCCTGGGCTCAGAAATTACCCTATGCAAGCTCCTAATTCTCTGTGGGAGAAAAGCTGGAGAGGCTCAGCTCCTCAATGCATGTCCAAGCTCTTGTTAATGCAGTTTGGCTGGATTAGGTGTGGGCAGGAATAAGCTCATTGCATTGCAGTGCCCAGCAGAATGTCTGAGACCATCCATGGCTCTGGTGTGGAGGTCCTGGGGCCACCCTCCTCTGGACATGGCTTTTGGCTTCTCAGTTCCCAGCTCTGACACCAACACTACCTCTGCAAGTGAACAGAAATCCCTCAATTTTTAGGGTCTTGGTTAAGGTACAAGGAGGAAACAAAACCAGATCTGGTTTGGTTTCCCTTGGGGGGACAGCAAGGCCTTGCATCAAAACAGGTTAAAGTCATCTGTAGGGCAGTCTGCTCGCTCCTTCCTTCCTTCCTTCCTTCCTGTTGAAATTCAAGTTTTTGGGTTAAGATGCGAAACTTTTTAAACTAAAACCAAGCAAGTAGCACTTACAGTCAGAGTCCAGTGGAAACTTTTAGATACTGTTCTGGTGGGAATAAAAATAAACACTTACTCTCTTTCTCAGTTCATATGTAGAATAAATTGTAACGATCCCATCATCTGCTGTGCAGAAAGCCGTAAGGACAACTTCTCTTTGGTGCTGTCTTCAGTTACAGAACTGTTCTGACAGTGGCGAGTGAGTGTTACAGGTGGTGGGTGGGGGTTCCTTCCGAAATTTTATATAACTCCAATATTATCTGTTCCTGTGATTGACTTGACACATGAATTCAAAACAGTTGGAGCTTCTCTCCCACTCTGGTGTAGCAAACTGGATGTGAAAATGACACTTCCCCCTGGGAGCTGATAGTTTGCTGTTCCATGCATGGTGTTGGGTTCCTTTGTTCGCTGAATGTGGCACTTGGCAAGTGGTTTTTGCCACTTCAGGGTTGTCAGTTCTGTGTGCTAGAGGCCAAGATAAAGCTTCACAAAAAGCCTTTCACTCCAAACAAATCTTCTCTGTAATGCACTGACTCGATGACAAAGGAACCAGGAGCTTAGGGGTGGTTTGGATTTCTTTCCACCCCAACGTGTGTGTGCTCTTCCCTTGTCATGCTTTTATTTTAATGTGGTATTTCCTACCCTGCTGTAAACACCGAAGTGGTTTTTGTCTTGTGACTCGGCAGCGCTTTGCCACGACATTCCTTTCATAACGCGTTGCTGATAGTGCTGGATGTGCTGCTTATCAGAGGGTTTGTACCAGGAGCCCTTAGATAATCCCGGGAGGGGATGCATTAGCAGCAGGAGACCTGTGTGAAGCACTGTTGGGATACATTTGTGACCAAGAGGATAAAATACACGGGAGCAAGCCCGTGGACTCTGGAGAGCTGGAGTTTCAACACAGCACGGTGAAGCAACACGTAAAGAGTGTCCTGGTCCACAATGGGATTGTTCCATCTGTGAAGTGACTCCGGTTACTCATGGACAGCACAGTGCCAAGGGTGCTGGACTGGGCAACAGCATCTGTCCTGAGCCCAGTGAGCCATGGACATTGCTCATTACAAACAGAAGCAGCAGCAATGTGTGAAGTCTTCGTGTGAAGTCTTCGTATGAAGTCTTCAGTGAAGCTTGCTTGGCTTTGATCTTACTTGGAGAAAACAGATCAAGTTTATCATAGGGTTCACAAAAGTGCCTGAATGCTGAAATCCTCAGCAGCCATGACTTGATCCATCTTAGTGGAATTAGCTTTGCCTGTTGAAAAGCTTCATTTTTTGTTGGATTTTATCCTGTTGTACTATTCCTTACACATCAGCAGCATAAGGATTCAGACATGGATTCAGAATCACTGTGCTTTCAAATTGTATGCAAATAGTCTGACTGAAGTAATAAGTTGATATTTTGGCTTGTTTTGACTGGCTTCTGTAACAAAGAATGCAAATCACAAACCACCCAAAGGTACTGGATCCTCTTCTGTGCACCAGCGTTTTTCCATGCAGTTTGGCAGTTGTCTGAGTGCTCAGCTTCTAATGGGGGAGAGGGGGTGATACATATATAGGGACAAGGCAAAAGCCATAATTCCTGGTCAGACAGGACTGAGAAGAAACTTTTCTCCTGAAAGGAGCTCTCCTGTGTATTGTGTCAGGATTGTCACAACCTCCAGCTGCCGGAACAACCTCTAGGGCAGTGGGATAACTATCTAAATGTAGGGAGACAGCAGTAGCAGGCAATGAATCTGCAAGATTGGAGATAAAGTACATGCAGTCCAACAGCAGAGCCAATTATAATCAATGTAGGTTGTTTTAGGGACTTTGCAGAAACCAGGATTTGACTTCACAAGATGAAATGAGAAATTTAACAGGGATGAAGAAAGGCGTTACCACGCTATTCATAACACTCCTTGTTAGAGGCTGCCAGCTTCTTCCTGCATAAACCGAAGGGAGCTACAGGTGATGGAAAAATAAATTGGTCCCTGTGGGCACAGTGATTTTGACTGTACATGTGTATTAGAATGAGGTCAATGTGCTATGAACTGCAGGTGAAATGGTAACAGTGGTACCTGAAAACCTGGTGTTTGTCAGAGATGCTGGAGAGCTGCTCAGAGATGGTCAGGGAATAATTTTATTCAGGCTGAGTTTAAAATAAACCTTTCCCAGAACACAGAAATTGCTTGTTGGAAGAGTAAATGGCAGATTGTGTGAATCTTTATGAATTTCCTGTCCTCTTCTCACAGTTGTACCTTGCAATGGGGGGCTTGTCAAAGCTGTAGGGGAACTTTGTGGTACAATGAAAAATTTGATGTAGTTTCCTACAGGTCAAGCCAGCTCCTCATTGCTGGCTCATCTCCTTGTGTGCACTTTTGAAGTACTGGGTTGTATATGGTCCTGAAAAGTGTCTGCATCTTTTATCCCCCTCCCCATACAGCTTTGGCTTCAGTCTGAAGCACAGTTATGTGGGCAGGGAGAAAATGTTCTCTAAATGAATCTATCATAAACACAGTGCCTGTCCTGTAATGGTTGGGATTGGAGAATAACAAACTAATAAACCAAAGTATTTTATTTCTTTCCTTCTTATAGGCTTTCTTATTTCTTTCCTTCTTACGTGCTGAAGGCTTCTGAGAAGTGCCTCTGTCTCCCAGCCCTGAGCTCGAAGCAGAGATCCCCTCACAACTTGCTTTAGTCAGGGCTGATGAAGGAGAAATATTGCTGGGTTTGCCTGGACACTCAGAGCCAGGATAGGTTTTGATTCTTAATTGAGCAGATCCAAAGTTTTCCATAGCTTTTCTTGTCTAGAATAGGAATATCTAGACCAGAATGCTTCTGACCACCCCACTGAGGCTCTCTGGTCTCATTAATTGGGCTCCACACCCCCACATTAATGACTGTGCAATGTGTTGCTGTTCTATTCACAAGATCCATGGTTGTGTTGAATTTTGGCAGTACCAGACTCTTCTTCCACTGCCTTTGAACTCCTGCCTGCCTTTCCCCAGTCTTTACAGAACCATCCACTTATCTTGCTGGCCAACAGCTTCTCTGATCCCTGAGGTGCTGATACATTCCCTTCAAGTTACACAACTCTCCCATCTCTCTTCATTCTCCTTCTCTTTTCCTTCTCACCATCTTTGCTCTGCACAAATTGCTCCCAGAATGGAGCAGTCGATTTTGCATAGAGGAGAGATCAGTAGGACAAATCTACCAAGCTGCTGCTTCTCTCTCAGGTTGCTTCTTTCACTGTCACTTTTCTCCCCAGGCTCTGTAGCCCAAACTCTCCCTGGCCTCCATAGACTGACAGAGCAGGAAAATGTTGCCTCAGATTAATTCTGTTCTCCAGCCCCTTTTTCATATGTCCACATTTTCTCTGTCTGGATTATTGCCTTTGGAGACAAAGGGTTTTTTTTTTTTTTATACTGTGCAGATAATATAATGGTGGAATGCAACACTTGGTAAGTGGATCACCTGTAATCTTGTTTTCACAGCTCTTTTTCTTATGCTTACATCTTGAATGTGAGGTTTGGATTTGCACATTTTCCTTCCTCTGCAGCACAGCCACCCTGTAAAAAGTATTGGCTTTATTGTGTGTAACAGGTCCTAGAAAGTTGCTTAGATCTTTATTTCTTGGCACAAATAATGTGGCAGGAGCATTTTCAATGCTGCCCTCATAATGAAGGGAGAACTTTTTGCTAGAACTCTACAATCATTTTTAGAAAAGAATTTGGAGCAATAAGAGTGAGTGACAGTTCTCTCCTCAAACCTTTTCTATTAACTGACAGAAAGGATGCCATTTGCTTCCTTTGCAAATAAAATGAACAAAATAGTGCGAGTGATACCTGAAAATACCACATAAAAAGTGCTAGTAAAAGGCAGCCCTCGTATCTGTATGGTTTCTGTTGAGAAAGGACACCATTGTTCTTACTCAGTCTCAGCCGTGATGAGAGTCTCACCTCCCAGACCTGACTACACAACAGGCTATTTTGAGGAGTCTCTTTACATTGCCTGACTCTACAAGGCTTCTATAAAATACATATTAAATGTAGGCAAAAGGATTACATTCCAAAAAAATCGAGCATGTAAATGAAAGCTCCTAGAATCTTTGAAAAATCTTCCTTAATATTATATAATAAGAAATACATAACTGTGCCTATTTTTACAGTAATTTTCTTTCATTTGATGACATTCAATAGTAAGATTTATTATTACCCGCATGGAAAATATCCTGCCTGGGGGTGGTTGAAATAGATCTTGCAGACAAGTCATCAATCAGCTCGTGTTTATCTCTTCCGAGATCAGCGATATCAGTGGCAGGAACAATTCCAACCAATTCAAGAGTATTTACTGATAATAAAAGGAAATGTTCGTGCGGCTTTATACTGCTTCTCTCGCCAGAGGTCACACAGCATTTTTGCAGGAGATGTGATTTATTGAGGCTCATTTGAAGACGAGGCAGGGAGAGCTTTGAGGTGTCCAGAGCCCTTGCCCTGACACCTCTGTGGCCGTTGCTCCCTCTCTGGGAGAAGGTCTAACTTCCCTTGCAGAGGGCTTTAAGATAACGCTGGTCCTCCCTGTCCCCACTGCTAATGAGTTCAGCTAAAAGGATTTAAGACTGATGCAGACAAAAAGATCTTCTACATCAGCTGAATTGCATGCAAAATGATTGTCGTACACTGCTCAGGAGTGAATTGTAGCCTCTAACTGAACTCTGCTTTAATTCTAAAGCAGAAGGTCTTATATTTGTGTGCCTGATAGAGAGGTTTTTCAAAATTTTATGACAACACTTAGAATATTTATAGGTATTGACTGCAGGGTTCAGGACAAAGATCTGTTGTCCTTGAGGCAAAATAACAACCCTGACTTTACCTAGTATTTGCCTCTTGGTGTAATCAGTCTGGAACTAACACTGCAATTGTTACCTAACCCGTATATGACACAAGGGTTTTGTTCCTCTCACTTTTGCTTTTTTTTCCTTTGTAAAATTCAGTATTTATACTTACTGAAACAAAGAGCACTTTGAATCACAACATGAAGTGTATGGTTTTTAAAAAGTTATAAAGGGGTCTCTTTTTTTTGTTTAATTTCTATGTTTTTGTCTAAGGAAATTTACTGGAACATTCATTTCTGTTTGAGAGGAAACTTGCTCTATGTGGATAATAAAGATGTTAAGATCAGGATGAATGTCTATGGGAGATAATAATAATGAATGAAAAAATGCATCAGTCCAGCACTCATATTTTCCAGGAACTGCAAGAACTCAGTTCTGGGTTGTGTTTTAAATCTGAGCCCCATTGTTCCTGACTGGGTTCTGAGTCTGTTGGAAAGACTTCTCTTTGTTCCTCTGAGCTGCTCCAATCTGAAGCATTTGGACCAGTTCCATATTTTAAGCAAGATTTTTAAGATGAACACGTATTTTCGTTATTCCAGCTTTAGAATTAAAGCAAGGCATCTTTCCCCTGTTTCCTGCTGGATGTGGGCAGAGCACATTGACACTGGCAAAAGTAATTTGACCTAGGATGAGCCCATGAGGGGACAGCCAGCAGTTATCAGTGTACGTGAGAGGTGCCAGGAGCACATTGCTCCCCTGGGGCAGGGAACATGCCTTGTGAGGCAGCATAGCCAGGGCTTCACCCTGGGCACGTGTGAGCTCTGTGCTCCGGGCTGACGTGATTTGTTCTCCCCACAGATACAAGGTGAATTTTTTTCCTGTTGATGCTCTGGCACTTGGTGGCATTAATCAAATGCTTGTGGTGCCAGGGCCAGGGTTTAGTTGTGCCCTTTTGCAGGTGAATACCCCAACCTGGCAGCACAGAGGTATTTTTCTTCCTCTCTTTTCTTTCTCAGTCTTTATGGAATTTTTACACAAATGGTGCTTCAGCTGTAAAGCACTGAGGGTGACCCGCCCTCAGACACTGGCATTTGCCCTGGTTATGTGCAGCAGGAGCCTGGGAAGCTCTTCCCGCTCACAGGCAGGATTTGTTACTGGCTAAAGTTACTCTCCTTGTAAGATAAGTTATTTGGAAACACGGCCTCTCACCCTTTTAATGCCCACCAGTTAAACTTCTTCCCTTTCAAAATGCCCACATAAGGTTTCCTGGCCCAGCCCAGCACCCACCTTGTGTCCCTGTGGCTGCGCTTGCTCTCCAGTGTCACATCACGTGTGAAACAGTCTTTCATACCAAGAACTCTGAGCGCTCTGCATTCCTGTGTCACACTGCATTTGTAAGCCCAACCCTGCTATTGACAGATTACTGGTCTGTGAGATGGCTCTGACAATATAGCCTGGCAAATATTAGCCTGGAAAATACTCAGGAGCTCGTTGCCATCAGCAAACCTGGGGTCCCTAAGAGGTCGATGTCAGCGTGCGGGTGAAGCCATCCAGCAGGATCGTGTTAGAGCTTGCACGGAGCATGAACTTCTGAGAGGGGACTTGGCACTGGCTCGTGCTCAAGGGCAATTGTTGGAGCAGCTTGTGAACAGGCAGCTCGCCAGCGAGACGGGGCATGGCTGTGGACAGCTCACAGAGCGTGTGTGTGTGTAGGGCAGGCAGGATGCACAGCTGGGAAGCGGGAAAGGGATTTCTGTAAACTTCTGCTCCGAGGGGGAAGAGCACATTCAGGCAATGCCAATCCGTGGAGGAGTAAAGAAATGATTTCTGGCAGCTAAGACAGGTTTTGGGTCTGGCTAAATCTGACAGAATGCTGTGGGGGAGAACTGGAGATGTCATGGTTAATGAGTATGGAAATTATATCGGTAGCTTGGCCATCTAGGTTTTAAATGTTGTCAATCTATAACACGCAATACTTCAGTGTAACATTTTCTGGCTGCCTACTTTAAGGCATAAAGACAGGCAGCCTCTTGGTAATGAGTCAGTATCTATAGAGAGCAAGCTGTTGATAGCAAAGCAGAAATCTTGGCTTCTCATATCTGCAAGTTTAAATTAATCAAAAAAGATGGTGGGCAGGAGAAGAAGAGGGGTTGTTTTCTTTTGTTTTCACATTTTTGACACACCTGACAAACTGAATTCCCCATGATTTTTCTGCCTCCCTGCTCGGCCCGTGGGAGCATTAATTCCTTTCTCTTCTCCATGCACTCCAGCCCATGAGCTGTGCAGTGACCCTTTTGCCCAGCTCATCTTGGCATCCTGGAGTGCACTTAGACTCTGCACCACGAATGCTGGGAGAAGGCAAAACCTGTTTACTGTAAACTCCCCAGCACTTCAGTCCAGCAAGGGATAATTACCGAAACTCCAGAACAAAGGTGTTGTGTATCTTTTTACTGGTGAATGGAAAGGATCCTCTTCAAGTCTAATGAGTCTGTGGCTCTTGCAGACATCCAAGTGGGCCTTGCTGTCTCCAGAAGAGACAGAAAGTAACTCTGGGAAGGCAGAGTGTGGAATCTGACACTACTGTGTAATTGAGGAAAAAGAGCTATATGCATTATTTATGAGCAGAAGGCTGGGCTTAATGTTAACAAGTGAGAAGAAAGTGGCTTCAAAACACTGGCTTTCTGCTCTTCCCTGTAAGAAAGGCTTCTGATTTAAATTGCTTGCATTTGAGAGCAGGAGGGGAGACAGAGCTGTTATTTATACCGAGCCTTATTCCGTGTATGTGGAGCTGTACAAGATTGAGGGAGAGGCAGGGATTGCCCCGAGGAGAGCAGCCTCTGCTCGCTCAGGCTGTGGCCAGGACATGTCATACATGCTGCCCTGTAACGAGCTAATCCCGATCTGCTCCAGGCAAAAGATTTCACTGCAAGACAGAAGCAAGCAGAATTGCTACTCTTTTGGCATTTCCATTGGGCAGGGACGGTTTTAAAAAGCTGAGGAATTTTCTCTGAATCACTCTATCCACTCCATGCCCTCCCTTTGCAACCACTGCCCAATTTTGGGGTTGGATGAGTGGATTTTGTGGCTTTTGTCCTCTTATGGGTTCCTCACCAGCAGGGTCTGCCCTGTCGGGTGTTGTGGTAGGAGCTGGAACTGGCATGAGCCATCCAGCTCAGACTGCCATAAAATCTCACTGTAAAGTCACATAAATGTGCTGGGACTTTTGGGTTTTAGCTGTTTTCTGATTATTTGCTAAAGAAACCAGGCCTGGCTGGCTAATGAAGTTTTGCCCTTCATGATGACAACGTGTGATTATTATCAGCAAAAGATACTATGTTCCAAAGAGTATGGGATGCTGAGCTGCCTTTTTTCCTAGGAAAACACAGCGTGGGCTGAGGCAGGGCAAGTCCCTCCCTGTGGAGAGATCACCTTCATAGCTGAGCAAATTATCACCTTCATCACTGTCTGCATGGCAGTCACACCTGGAGGCAGGAGCAGGAGCTTGAACTCTTGCTGGACCTTTTTGCAGCTCAGCACATCCATTAACGACCTCACCACAAAGGGGTAAAGGCTCTTCTGCCCAGTCCACCCAGCAGATGTACATGACATTTGCTGCTAAAGATTTCACTGCTGCTGCTGCAGCCCTGCTTGGGTTGGAGTCCATGCTTGGCATGTTTGTGCTGCAAATCTGGCACCCAGCACTGCTCCGTGAGCTTGTATTTACAGAAGTTCCATGATTTTATTTTCTGCAGGTCCCAAAAGGTAAAAGAAACCTCCACTTTCTTTCCTTTTTAAAGGTCACCAGCTTCTCCCATCCCCATTTCTATATTACAACCAATGTCCTTTCTGTGGTATAAAATCCTGACTCCTTCCTGCTGTGATCCCGAGCAGCCAGGACTTTGTTTCTGGGTGGAAAATTAGCTCAGTGGGGTAAGATGAGAATAACTAGGCCTCTGTAAAATTCAGGAAGCGAAAAATGAACAGCATTGCACTGGAACTGATGGGGGAAAAGCACTCTGTTCCTTGATTTCTAACACTGGCTCATTGATTCTCCTCTTGGTTCAATCAGCAGTTACTGCTTCTCCTTAATCCAGGTTCATAACTTCTTAGTGGAGCGGGTTCTTAACAGAAATACCCCTGAGAAATCATAACAACAGACAAGAGGGGAAGCTGAAGAACACTGGGGTCTTGCCTGCATCCCAGAACGATGTATTGGAGCAGGGAATTGCTGTTTCTAATAGGCTTCCCTGGGAAGTCCCTTTGCAGCCAGGTTTGTGGCTGCACAGCTTGTGTGCATGTCCAGAGGGGCCAGCAGACCTGGACCTGAGTGCTGAAAACGAGTAGCACCTTTTTCTAAGGAGTACTGCTGAATTTTCCCTGTCCCCAGGCTTCTCATAGCAAAGAAGGTAACGGCAGGAAGGACTAATGAATAAAGATGATTTTTGTAAAGGTGGGATTGGAACAGGAGAGGCTGGAGGTGAGGCACAGGGATGGGGGAGGAGGGAGGCAGCCCGTGTGGGGACTAGTGAGTCATGCATCCTCCAGCAAGCACTGACTCACTGGGAAGATGATCATTCTGCTGTTCCCTTTCTGCTAAGGCTGAGGAATAGTCAGTCGACACAACTTTATTCTGCAAGCTCCCGGGTTGGAGAGTGAGGTGAAGGGAGGAAGCTGGAGACTGTGGAGCACTGAAGTGGGAGGCAGGGGTGAGCTCTGGAGCGCAGCCTGCAGCTGATGTTGCTGCTGAGGCTCCCTGCAGCAGCTGGAGGGGAGGATTCCCGTTCATGGGCTGGATGTGGAACCGTGGCTCAGCTCCTGCAGCCAGGCTGGGCACTGGAGTCTTCAATACCTGTCTGTGTTCTCTTTGCTGCAGGGCTAAGGCTCACGTGCTGTCAGCACTACTGCTCCCGACAAAGCACACCCTCTCCTTGGAGCCAGACTTGGAGTGTGCCAGCTGGGACAGGTGTCACCTGGCAGAGATGTCACCTGGGAGAGTTGTCACCCTGCTCCCCTGTGGACAGTTAGGTAAAATCGATGGGGATGCTGTTCTGATGTTTGTTATCTCCTGCCCAGCTCATTATGCTTGACAGATGAGGAGAGCCATCACTGAATCTGCATTATCTGCAGATTTCTAAAAGAAAATACATCTTTTTACCCCTTGTGTACACAGGAGAGTGATTCTTCATGGCTGAGGAGAGGGACCAGAGGACCACCTGGTTTCTTCCTCTCTGAGAAAAGAGGAAAGAAAATGTGTTAGAAGAATCAAACATGACCTCAAAAGCTGATTCTCACTCAGACTGTTGCATGAGTGAAGTGCAGAGAGCCCTGATCCACAAACTGGTGCTGTCAGGATTTTTGGAGCAGTGGAAAGCTCTGAGTGTGTTTGTGCAGCCAGCATCAAGGGCAAGGGATGGAACTGCCCAGTACAGCCAGTACCCAGACCCAGGATCAGAAACTGGGAGAGCAGTTGCAAGTCACAGCTGCAATTTTCTTTTGCTTTACAAGTTTTATGTTGGTAATGTGAAGTAATTAATGAACCAGAGCAGTGCTGCAGAGGGGGAATAATTTTAATGCTCCTTTTAAAGAGGCTACTAAATCAATGGGGCAGTTTAAAAAGGAATGATAGCCTGGAGATTAGGGAGACTTAATGTGAGAAATTAGGCAGGGTTTTGAGAGTGATCGAATCTCAAGTAGGCAGGTACTTCATGAACTGCTGTGTGGGCATTTGCATGTTCAACACATGCTGGCAAAGGCAGGACTCGCTGAGTTTTAGGCCTGACTGGTCAGACTGGGCAATCATGCTCAGACATGAAGGTCCCCAGGACTTGGAAAAGACACTGAGAGACTGTAAAGCACAAGCTACACTCCTGCTTCCCACTGTGCAGGAGCAGTATTTTTCCACTCCTGTCACAGGTCTTCTGACTACCAGGCTCATAAGCGATGTCTACATGAGCTTTTGAAGGCAGATACGAGCTTACTCTGGCTGCTGGCCAAGAGAACCAGAAGCCATGGAGCTGCAGCTAATGTGCTACATGCCCAAATTACTGTGGCCTGCTGAGAGGCAGGATATTAGCTTGAGCTCAGGGCTCTGGCCAGCTCAGACCATAAGTGAAATAAGTTTTCCTCTGTGTGCAGAAAAGCATGGAGACAAGGATAGACAACTTGTATAAGATTCAGAAATCCATTTTTATTACCGGGTAGGGCAGGGTAGCTGAGCCCAGGAAGATCAGGCAGACACAACTCTCTGTGCACCCTGCCCCAAGCACAAAAAGCAGCACCACATGGTTGGCCTCGGAGCCCGCCAGCTCCTCCTGGCCAAGGAAAACTGCTTTGGGAGCTGGATCCAAAGTCTGTGGGCCTCCAGTTGGCTCTCCCTGTCGTAGGCATACCCAGCGTTTCTCTTCTGTTTTGGATGGCAGGGACTCGCTGTGGACAGGGAGGGTTTGAATTCCATCCTCACTGGCTCTGTGAGTTTCTGCAGGAAAACGTCTGTACAGCGTGACACCTGATGGTCCATGTTGAATTCTGAGCTATGAAGGTGGACGGGCACCTACATGTGTCCAATTTGAGCTAAGATGAAACGTTTTCTCCATTTTAAATGAGTATATTAGCTAGATGGATTAGCAGGTATTTTTTTATTCCTAAAATTTTTTACTGTCCCAATTTTGGAGCCTGCTTTGCATGAGAAATTTCGCCATGTATTACAGTTTAATGTTAATGCAGGAAGCACTGTGTGTGTACATATATGTGCATATGTACACATGCAGTGTACAAGACAACAGGGATGCTTCTATGTAAGTACATAGTTGAAATTCAGTCTTGGTTATCTTAGAATGATACATAAAGATATTAAGGATCCACAGCAAAAAACTGTGTGCTAGGCAGTGTCATGGTGCAGTCAAGCATTTTAAAAGCAGGAATTTAAGTAACTCTCAGTTCCTGAGGATAGAACCATAATTTGAACAGGAAGAAGCTTTAATTAAAACAGACCCATCAGGTGAAATCCTGGCCCTATCATGGTCAACGGCACAACTCTGACTGATCCTTCACGGAATCAGGATTTTGCTCGGATCTTGTGACATTTGCCTTTCCTGAATCTGAGGCATTAGTCCTCGAACAGAATATATAAGCCAAAAATGGAAATCTGCCTGACCTAAAATAGTTTGACATCCATATCATAGTGCTTATTGTCTGAGAGTACATCTAAATGACATGTTGATTAATCCTGAAGTGAGGAAAATGCGATTCGTTGGAAAGAACTGGGATTGTACCAATAATTCAGTACCAGAAGCTACACAGCCATCAACTCAGTGTGCAACGTTTCCAGGAAAACTTTATTTGCAAGCTGTCAGATTCATCTGCCATTTTCCCAGTGACTTGGGTTCCCTTCTGAGTGGCCCAGACGAAATGCTCCAATCCAGTTCATGTGGGCTATCAGCTACTTTGCTAAAGCAACTTTCCCCCTGCCTTTTACTGAAAACAAAACAGTCACATCAAGTCAGGTTGCTGTGAGTGGCTCTTAAGAGAGATGTCAGCTGCACTTAGTGCACAGCTGGGGCCAAAGTGAAGCCGTGTAAGTGCCTGAGCCGTTCAGCTGGAAATTACATCTTGTGCAGGAGCCTAAATGTCAAGTTCCCCAGTCCCCCTCACAGCCAGAACTCCAGCAACTCCTCTTTTCCCATGACTCTTCTTCCCCTTCCTACAGATGTAGCTGTGTTTTCCTTCAGAGACAATAAATCTTATATGGGAATGCCACAATGTAAAGCAAAGCAAGCTGTCACCCGGGACTTCAGATGACACTTAGCCACATTAACGAGTAAACAGAGCCCACAGGAAAGATGCCTTTTGAAATGCACTGTTTGTGTCAGCAGTGCTAAAACTAACGAACCAAAACAATGAGGGGAAAAAGGGAAATCATCAGATGCACCTAAAGCTATAGGCTATAAAGTCAGATCGGTCGAGAGCAGCTCAAATACGAGCAAATCATTGGGACAGTACTTAAATTATGATTTCCATAAGCAGTAAGACAGTGAATATTCCCAGCCTTGTGATGGGAGGAAAGCAGTAAAAGAAAGGCTAAATGTAACCATGTGAAGAGAAGGGAGCAGGAATGAATGTGCTTCTTATTTTGGAACCTTCTTATGGCAAACAAGCAAGGCTGGAGCCAAAACCTCCAGGACACAGAAGGAAGTTGGAACTGTTACCCCAGCGCATGGCTCACGAGAGAGCTGGCACAGAGAGAGGGATCAGCTCTGCATTGTTCAGAAGGAGCCTCACAGAGCATGCAGGATAACATGCATCCCCGGGGCCTTTGGAGACAACCACTATCAACAGTCAGTGGAATCAGTCCAAAGTCAGAGAAATGTTACTGAATGATAATTTCACTCTTGATGATGAAGGAACAAAACTGTGCACCAGAAGAAAAGAAAGAAAGTGATGGTAGGGTATAGAAATGGTGCTGTGGAAATGGCTTTGCTTTGCTTGCTGTAGGTATTTATTCTTCCATTGAACCAGTTCTTAAACAATAATCCTCTGAAGGAACCTTTCTGATCACTGACATGGTGAGAGGAAACCAGTATTAGCTCCAGTTGTTGTATTCGTGGTTGCTTCATGTTGATACAAACAAAAGTGCTTAGTCTTGAATTAAGAATAGCTGTGGTTTAGGTTTTCTTCTTTCAGTGATCCCCATATCATGCCTCCCTGCATAGTTTGGTACTAGAGGCGGAATAAACATCAACTCTAATAGCTGAATTTTTAAGGTTAAAATTGAGTTTAAGTACATAACATTTATCTTCTTCTGAAGAAAGCATGTGTACCCCGGTTGAGAGGAAAGATGAAAACCATGTCTGTGAGAGCAATGGCTGATGGCTTAGTTCTGCATGATAAAATAAATAACTTCGATTAACTTCAAGCTCCAGTACCTCAGATGTTTGTTGTCACAGAGGAGCAGCTTGGCTGATTGGCAGCTCTGGTTTAGTCGACATGTGTTAACAGAAATTGCTCAATTTACATGGAGTACTTCAATCTGCTGTTTTAGGAGTTTTTGTCTTACATAGACTGGCATTTCAGCTTTTGAATAGATGGAGGACTTGTAAGGGTCATTAAAGAAATTGCTAAAGCTTCTGCAAATGCTTGGGCCAGATTGCTGACTGAGATGCAGAGCATGCACGTGTCACTGCAGATACTTCCCAGATAATGGTGCTGATTGAGATTTTAATCTGGACAGAGTGCTGGAGGCAACTTTCCTTCCAACACTCAATTATCCTGATAATAATATGCTTATTTTTTTCCTGTGTTCAAAATGTGTGGTCTGCTGCAACTGTGCAGTGTGAGTACAGTGCTGTACGGAGGGGGAAAAATCAGGGAACAAAACTGATGCCACGGCAAAGGGCACTGACAGCACAGTCCCATAGTGTGGAGGACAATGTATTTTTACCTTGAATGAGCTGAGCAACCACCATGAGAAAGGGCTGCATTCCTTCCCACAGGCTGCAGGACAACTCCTTGGTTCTCAGCAGCCACAGAGGAATAAATCTGGAGCACAGCCTGCTGCCAGGACTACGTAGTGTGTTGTAGGGGCAAGACTGTCATTTTATGGTGCACATGCATCTTGTATCCTCCCTAGTGGGATGCTGATCCATAACAGAGTCTTCTAAAATCTCACACAATGCAAAGAATCCAGACTAGTTTCCCACGGACACTCTTCATGAAAGAATTTTTTAGAAGAGATAACTCAGCCAGGAAATGGGAACTAGGGGGGCAAATTCCTTCATCCAAGTCCATCTCCGTTTGGTAAAGGGTTTAAAAAATTGTCCCTATATGACTAATCCCAGCTATGCTCCCCTAATTTCTAGGAAAGCAACAGTTTCTGGAGATGAAGGGTAAAGCCACTGAGGAAACCAAGCTTTATTTGCTTTTTATTAATTAGAGAATTTTCTGCTAGATCAAATTACTAATAACACTTTGGTTATTAAAATTTATGAAACCTAGATTTACTTTTCAGCCTCTGTATCATCTTCTGATCCTTAATACTTTTCAACAAGCTCAAGGAATGAAAACAAACTCAGCTGTTTCATGTTTGTTCACAATTGACTTTTACCAGGGCTGTGTTAGGGTTGTTACATACTTGTTATTGAGTGATGGCAGAGCACACACTTCTGAGGCAAGACACAATATTCACCCTCACCTTCAGCAGGTTACAACCCAAAATGAGTGTCCCAAACCTGCCAAGAGAGCCAGAGAAGGTTCTGCTGCTTCCACAGCTCCCTCTGATCATTGTCTGCAGGGATAGCTGTGAATTTGACTCACTTGCTTTATGTGTCCAGTTGTATTTCTTGTTTGAAGTGAATGCACATGCCCTAGGGCAAGGAACATAAGATTTTTGGCTTTTTATGGTTAGTTGAAAGTCTTCCTGTATATGTTAGATTCAACTGTATTTGATTTAGTTAAAGTAGTGCTGGGTACCACCTCTTATTCTGGACTAGGAGTGATTTGGGTCAATTTGCTTTAAATCCATCCCTAATTGACTTGCACTGACCTGAGCTAACACTTGATTTACGCTCTCAGTTTTCCCATTTAACCAAGAGCTTGGGGATGCTGTTGGTGCCAGCACCGTAAGGAGTCACCGCACATAAGTGGCGGCCCGGGAAGGGCAGCATTCCTGTCCTTAGCCTGCAGCAAACGTGAGCCTCGATGTGTCAGCGTGACCTCAGGCCAAGAAAAAGAGAAGTCGAAACGGGTTTCTTCCATCGCTGATCGCCACGGGCTAAGAGCAAACACACACGGTCAATTAGCGAGGCTCAGCTGATGCGCGGTGAGTTGTCAGGCACGTCAGGACCTGAATGAGATCACTCATTCATGGATTCAGCCCCTGAAAGTATCCTTTTAAACTGCTGTTACATAAACAAGTGTAACTATGGCTGTGGACGCGCGGACAAATTAGTGTGGGGATAAGGAGTCTTTATGTGTCAGCTGTTCCCATATGCATACCTGTCTGAACGGCCGGGTGATCTGAGGTAGCCTCATCCTCTTTACCCAGGGGGAAGGTATAGCTAAGGCATGGCAAATTCAGAGCCTGGCCTCCTCGGTGGTGATGGGTTCAGCCTAGTTTAGAACAGTTCAGCTTGGCTAAAGTGTAGTAAAACAGATTTAAGCTGCTTCTACGTCAGTTAAGCTGTACCTATTGTGTATTTTACTCGTTGCTCAAACGGTGCAGCTGTGCAGGTCAGATCTTTGAATCAATAAGAGACTTTCCACTGACTTTCTAGAGCAGTGTTTTATGGAGAAGTTTGAAGGTCTTTAATTTTAGAATCTAAAGAGGGATTTGCATCTTAACAAACAAACCACAAGAAAACAAAGAGAAACCCCACAATCCCAAAATTTCAGCTTTCCTCCCAGATAACACTATTTTTCTTACTCTGCCCTGTGGGAGAGGGTCATGCTTTCTAAGAAGGAATTTGCTTCTTTCCAGCAAGGAACACAACAGGATTTGTTAAATTAAAATTAAAGTTTCAAAAGCTCCAAACACAGGATATGCTTGGACCCTTTGAAACTGTGACTGAAACTGATGAAACGCAGGATCGAACACCAAAACTTTGGGTACTTTTCCTTTTAACTCAAAAACTTGAACTCAGTTCATCTTTACTTTCATATAAAGAAAGGGTAGACATTTGATTAGGTTATGTGAGATCATGTGGATGGATTCAACACATGGCTGCAGGACCAGGCATTATTATCTTGGACACATTTTGAACACTGCTTCTCACTCTGCTATCAGCCACCGCCACCTCTGCAGTAATGTGACAGCAAGAGAAAAAGGATGGGAAGGCGATAAAGTTTGCCCACGCAAGGAGAAAAGAACTTTCTGTCCAAAGCCAGCTGGCTTGGCTTGGGAATGAAATGACATTTTAGTGAGAGGTGACCTGTTTACATGAGCTTTGTCCCAGAACACTTGTCCTTGGTGCCACAATGGGGTCTGAGACGCAGTTTATCATCAAGTACCCACAGAAAACAGGTGAGCTGTCTCCGTGCCAGTTTGTCTTCTAAACTGTTTGACAGATAAGAAACCATCCTCAGAGATTGCAACAAATGTGCTGCCGCATTTCATGGTAAGAACCGAGCATATTTTTAGTAAAGGGTTGAGAAAGTATGCAATAATCCTAAATCACAGCCAAGAAAACCACAAACCCTGTAACAAATGCCTGTTCGGATTCAGAGCTCGGAAACGCGCACCAGTTGATCCACGTTAACGCTCCGGGGAAATTTTTGAGCTTGTTTTCCAAACTCCAGCAGAGGATCCATGACTTTTTTGTCTTTACCTGGAAAGGCCAGGGGGAGCAGGGAAGCTGCTGGGTGCTCTTTATCTTGTGGAACACGGACCAACCATCCTACACGTGCCCCCAAAGAAATCAATGGGATATGCACCAATGACATATTTTTACTGAGGAGTCTGTTCACCATTATAAAACCCCAAAATGCACCTTGTAAACTGCCCAAGTTTAAGATTGAAACTTTATTCCATAAGTTAACTGCTTTAAAAGTTTCTTTGTTGTGCCTTGTATACTCTAACAGATCCTGCAGAACCACTGTGGGCTCTGGACATGAAGGTTACCAGATCAGGGTAAAAATTGTGCCTTTTCGTATTGCAGTTTGGTCAGTGAGTTGACAGTGAAGCAGACAAAATGCAGGAGAAATGACATTTAAACTTGCATTTTGAGAGCAGCTTTAGCTTATTGCAGAGGGAGCAGAGGGTGCTCTGCACAAGTCAGGAGCAACTTATCTGGCTTTTAAGAGTTCCACAAGTCTTTTGTCACTTGAAGAGGCCCCACCAACTTCAAATCTACTTTTAAAAAGTAGTTCAGAAACGTTTCAGGTATTATGGTCTCCTATATCTATTTCTGTCCCTTTTGTTTCCTAACAGCATGAGATACTGACCACACATATTGCTGTCAAATATAGAAATTAAACTTATAGAAAAAAGGAGCCATTTTCTCTTTAATCTCTTGGAAATTTTTCAAGACTAAAGCATAGTTCTTAAATTGATAATATCCCTTTAAGAATTTATTTGCCAGGTAATGTTAGAAGAAAAAAGACTTTAAGGTCAGTTTGAACGTTAAAAAGACCCCCTTTAAAATAAATTCCAAATCTATACTGGAGATAATGGCAAGCAGTATTTGAACAGCTCTCCAAATTATAAAATATGTTCTACACCTTAAAAATGCAAATAGCTTTAAAATCCTTTTAAGTGATTTCCAGCTCCTTGGAAAAAGGTCAAGATTTATCCTAAGAAATACTTTGTTGCAAAAAAATAATACAAATAGTTTAGTGTTGCAATATATAACGGTCTTAATATGTATAAAGCTACAAAATTATTAACAGATGAGGGCCTGTAAGTTTTGAATGATGCAGTAAATATGATTATTTTTGAGGGGTGAAATAACACAATGCCGTCAGAAGAGAAAATTACATTTTAATAATGAAAATATTGAACATAACTATTTTTTTTAGATCTGCTAAGCAATCTGTGTGTTCCCTATGAGATGTCAAACTATAGAGTGCATATGAACACTTTGCTCCCTCTATAAATATACATGTGCACGACACATTGCTAACAGCAGCAACCGAGTGCTGGGGAAATACAGCAACAATGAAGCTCCTAAGAGAGGCTTATTTTTTCAAGTTATTAAAAGAAGGTGGCAAGCGTTCATGAGGATATGAAAATTTAAAGCCGTCTGCAGGAAACTCTGAAAACCTCTGGTTAAGGCTGCTGCCAAAGAATCTCAGCTATGTTATGTCAGAATGTTTAATTGCAAGCTGCAACTTTAATGAATGGAAAGATATGGCAAAAGCAGGAAGTTTCTGAAGCAACATGGAGCAACCATGAAAATAAAATACCAAACGTTGTAATCTTGAATGCTGTTGGAAGCAGGAATTTCCATCCGCGCTCTGCCTCCTTTCCCTGCTGTGCAGGGTTTGCCAGCTGAGGGGAGAGGTAAAATGTTCTGGATATCATCTCCTGCGCTCAAGGCAGCACTTGTTATGTCCATGTGAACAAGTCAACTTCTTCACATTTGTCATTATGGGTGTTTACAGAAGTGCAGCTTAGGAATGAGGAGAGGAAAGGCAAATGTCAGAGTGCATTAAATAACGTATTTTCTTTACTTTCCAAGAAGCTTGCTTGCAGCATGATGTTGCTATTTATATCAGATCTCCTAAACCCAGCTGTTGGTTCATGTTAACATGCAGAATGGTGAGAAAATCCCGGCAGAAGAGCGTGAATCCCAGAGAGACTTGTGGGGACCTATAAAATATCACAAGTTTTGCTGAGGTACAGGCTGGGCGTGCCTTCAGTGAGGCAATACCAGCATTTCCCCTGTTGATCCTCCAGTATTAGAACACCAAGAGCAAAGCAAAACGAAAAGTTCCAAGCGCTGCAGCAGAAAACTTCAGGGAACTGAGCTCGCACCCCTGGCTGGAAGAGTTTGAAAGAGAACTTTTACCTGTAACTCAAAACTAGCAAATATACTGTACACCCACATAACAGCGTTCTTAGACAAGCTGTGTCTGATCTAATCTTATGTACCTTGGCCACAAGTTTTGGAAAAACAAATATTCCCAAGGCAATCAGATTACTGAATGCACCATATAATGATGTGGAAATACTAGTGGTTTACAGAGGGCAGTTTATGGAATGGATTCAGTGAATTTAATTCACGCATTGTCAGGCAACTTGGACTTCAGTAAAATAAGGAAATCTTGATTTTATCTGTGTGTAGTGGAACACCAGAGCCAAAGAGTGTAACAGCAGCACTCCTGAGCACAGTCAGGGAGCTCAGGGAGTTTGTTCCCAGCCAGCTCCCTGAGAGGACAGGCAGTGTCTGTGCTGAGGTGACCACGGGGTTAACAGGGTTACCCAAAGCGTTAATGGCCAGGAACCATTATCTGCTCCTCTCTGATTTCCTGCTCCCTAGGTGGGAGTCCCCCCTGCCCCTACCCTTTGTTTCTAATGTGAGTTCCCATCCTGAAATGCTGTGAGTACAATTCGGTTTTGTTGCAATCAGTAGTCTTTTAAAAAATCTTCATTCACAGAGTATTTCCCCCATTGTAAGTGGAACAATGTTAGGAATTAATCTGGCCTGCAATTTGTAGGAACCTTGTTCTGAAAACCTTGTTCTTAGACCCCCCCCCCCCCCTTCCCTTTGACGGGTAACTTAATTGTTTGGCAAACATGCAGAAGCTACATAACATCCCCTACTCCTCTTAGCTATGATTTTAAAAGTCCTGCATTTTGGTTTTATATCACATTCACCTCTAGAAGCATGAGGCTCAGATTCTCTTCTCCAGGACACAAGATGAAAAAGCTGATTTCTGGAATATAAGGAGCATTTGAAAGGAGAAAAAGCCATGGTACATCTCTGGAGTGGTTTGTGAGAAGGTTCTAAAATGTAAGTTGAAAGTTAGTAGAGATATGACTTTGGTGGTAGTGCCTCCAGAATACCTTGAATGGGTGGGTGGGAATGCACTGGAATAGAGATGCAAGGGAAAGCTTTATTGCCATAACAACTGCTGGATGATGACTCTATTCAACTCTGAGGCTATTTAGTATCTTTTTTCACTGGTACACTGGTATCTTTTCTCCCTATCTTTCTTTATATTTGCTATTGTTCTGAGTTTATTTCTCTTTGGATATCAGGGAAATTGCAGTGCCTGCTATTTGGCCAAGGGAAGAGATTTCAGGGGGCTCTTTTTAGTCTCTGGGTTGTACATAAGATGGGCAGAAATGCATTCAGTGGTTGTTCCCTTCTCTCTCAGGAGTGATCCTGGCAGATGCTTGTGGTAATTTTTCCCTTGTCATATTGACACTCCAGTATGATGTTCTCTGGGGCTTTGTTATGTTGCTGCTTCTACAGTCTTAAAAAGACTGCGATTTTTTCTCTGCAGATTCTTCTCTATCACCTACAGCTTTGCACCCTTTGAATTATCCAGGTGAATTTAGCCTTTGCAGTTGTCCTAGAAATTAAACCAAATGCAGAACCATCAGGTCAGGTAGTGATTTCAGTGATTTTGATGCACCAATTCTTCTGTGACTTTATTCGTGTCAGCCTGAGGGGAGATACTTTTCACTCATGCCATTGTGACACGTGAGAACATCTGTGACCTCCCCACCACCCAGCCTCGTTCCCCACCAGTCCCATGAGGGGTCTGCAGGAGCAGATGTGGCAGCACACCATCACACATGGAAAACAACATCTGGGATTTCAACTGGAACCTGAATTTTGCACTTCCTTTTCTCGATTGTTGCACAGGGCAGTGTTTCTATCAGGGGAGGAATGCATTTCAGTGGGAAGGAGGCTGTTCTGTACCCCTGAAGTATTGTTTGCAAGGCACACAGAGAAATCCCTTGAGCAACACTTGCTCTGCTTATTCCTGTAGTGCCACTGAAAAGGACAGATTAGAACCAATTATTTATCTCTTTGGCTTCCTGCTCTATTTTTTGCCAGCTTGGGATAATATGTACTGAAAATAATTAATGAGTATATCAAGAAGTCCTTGCTCAGGCCTTGCTTCAGTGTCTGACTCAAATTCCCACTGACTTTTATAACTTAAATATTCAGTATTTTATCTTAACATCTTCTCAGCATATTGCTGTCATGAGAGGATTTCATGGCATTAATCATTAGACTCTAGTAATAGATCTTACAGGTATTATGGATGATAGGTATAGTGAGGATGAAGAGAATAAATCATATTCATATAAAAATCAATGACATTTGGACTGTTCATGTTGAGATTATAAGAAAACTGTATGTATTTAAATATCTTCCTGAATATTCATCAATTTGGAAATATGATTGTAGATGGCAAATATTTGTATTTTGTTGTCTTTCTCACTTATAAGCTTTTTCCTAGATCCACAAGATGTGTCTGCTCTTGCACTTGTTTTGAAAAAAAGGTGGATGTTTCAGAAGCTGTTCAACTTCTTTACTGGCTGCACTTTTAAATCTAAACTAATCTGTACATTATAAACCCTGAACTTCAAAATTTCTGAGAGCTGTGAATTACTGCTACCATTTGAGCTAAACTTCTGGAAACAGACAACAGAAATTTACATTAACGTTTTGGGAATGATCATGGAGCATCTACCTTTTTCCGTTCCATGGTGTGGTCATCACACTGTCAGATGGGAGTTTCTGTCATCATTTCTTGCATCCTATTTCCTAACCTTTTGTGGAGCTACTTTTTTGTGCTCAGTTAATGATACAATTTTAAAATACAAAGAACACCCTCTGATCTCTGTTCCTCAGAGACAGCACCTTTGGTTCTGGTGTCTTGATTAGAGATGTGCCCTTCTCAGTGATTTAGTGCTGTGAAATGGCTCCTGTCATTCCACTCCGAGGCTGTGGGTATCTCACAGGATAAATCTGGAAGAGCTGTAGAGCACAGATGATTTTTGGCAAGTATCATTTTATCATCAAAATTTTATTTTTGGGTCGCTCTTCAGCTGCCGCCTTCTGTGAAGGAGAAAGACACCCATTTTCTGTCTTTTATTATGTATTCCTGAGTAGTCTTTTCTACTTAGAGCAAAATTAATGGGAGCTCTGGCAGAGCTAATGTGAGGTGGGGATGGATGGGTGGAGGTGGAACTGAGGTGGACTGTCACCTTTGTCTGAATGTGGAGACCGAGGTCACGTACTCAGAGCTGGGAGTTTCACGGAAAGCCAGTCAGAAAAATCGTTATTTTATATATCTATGTAGTATTCCCTATACATACAACTAAATATATGTAATTTTAATATGTAGAGTATATGTACTATATACTATACAAGTATTTATAATGTAGGTAGTATATATACTATGGAAAACATTATATATTTTGTATATATTTCTAATAGTATTGTAACTGGTTTATATTAATAAATAGTTTTGCTTCGACGACTTTGTCCTCATTCAATTTTATCAGTGACTGTTTCTCACAATTATATAATATATACTAGTGTATATATACATAATACATATATTTTATATCGTGTATATGTATTGTATATACTACACATACACTGTTTTTATATATACACTATATATAAAAATATATCTACATAGTATAGAGTGTATATTTATATATATACACACACTATATATGTATATATATATGTGTGTGTGTTGGGGAGGCGGTGGTGGTTTCTGAGGGTGACACACACGGGCAGCTGAGCTGTTTGTGCGGGTAACTGCTGTAGTCCCCTGCTGTACGCTCAGGATGGGGATTTGCAGGAGGACGCGGGACCACTTACCGGGAGTTGTTTTAATTAACCCAAAGCCCTGCTTTGGCCCCCAAGGCCCCGCGTTGGCGCAGGCGCCGCTCGGGCCGGGCCAGGCCCGGTGCGTCACCGCCGGCGCACCCGGCCCCGCGCTCTGCGCATGCGCGCCCGCCGAGGGCGGAGAGGCGGGGCGCTCCCGTCGCAACGACCCCGCCCTCGCTCGGTTCTGATTGGCTGCCGCTTCCATTCCCGCCTTTCTGATTGAGCGCGCCGCTGTCACTCAAGACCTCCACGTTTCTCTACGCCCCCTCCACAACGGCGCCCTGATTGGCGGGCTGTCCCGTGCGGGAGCTGCGATTGGCTGTGCACGCCGTCACTCCGGAGCGGCTCGGCGGGCAGGAATGTAGGCCCGGCCGTTCCCCGGCCCAACAAAGTAATCCGGAGATGCCTCGAGTGCGGAGCGCGGCCGTGCCCGCCCCACCGTCCGCCGCGGGAGCACCGCGCCCCTCCCCGCCATCCCCGCCCCGTCCCGCCCCTGCCCGGCGCCGCTGAGCGCCTTCGGCC